>CM017897.1:15032196-15343401 GCA_008369825.1 Triplophysa tibetana
TTTACGATGGCCACTTCGAGTGGAAGCTGAACGCTTCAGTTCTGTCCTATCCGTTTGCATGAGCTATTTTTGAAAAACTCCACGCATACTTACAGTCTGGGTGTTAATTGTTTCTCTCTTTCCTGTCATCAGCTCAGGCCCGTATTAATGCATCACTCTGCTGCTTGAGCCGAATTTTAGTCTAGAGCAAAAGCTTCTTTTACCTCTCCTGTATCGGAATCACAGCATAGCCACAGAGGTAGACACCGTCAGGGCTTTGAACAAGACCCTCAACATAGATGTGTTCGCCCCCCCCTCTAGGGGCGTATCCACAGATCGAACCTAGAAGAGTAAGAGTGGTCAGTTCAAAGATGCAATCATGTTCAACATCAAAATCTGCCATGTCTACCATACCCAAAATACCCATCAAAGCAGGTTAATGTTTGCTGTCAGTTGAATGCTAAGATTTTTTCGTTGCCACAAGAGTAGCCTCGTAACCCGAGCGTCGTTGCGCTGTCATGTGTTGTGTTTGCATGTTGTGTAAAATTGCACCTAAATTGATGGGATGCATACAATTAAAGGGTGTGACAGCACAGTTTTCTCAGCCACCTGTACAATCAGAGCATCTGCAACCACAGCACGAAGACATGCTGGCATACCTGTGACTATGTTATCTAACTTCTTAGACAGATATGCAACTGGCCTATATATTGAACCATGCTCTTGCAATAGGACCCCTAAAGCTGCACCCACCATCTCCCCAACATGCAAGTGAAAAGGTTTGGTGTAGTCTGGCAGGCCCAATGCTGGTGCGGTTGTGATGGCTGCTTTCAAGGCATTGAAATGTTCATCTTAGTTTTGACCCATTGCAGTTTCTCTTTCGAAGCTTTGAAAATTGTTTCAGCAAGTATATGGCAAACAATTACAGATGCTTGTTTACAGTCCTCCTCCGTCTCCCCCGACACGAGGATGTCATCTGCAACTGAAGAAAACAAACTGATGAAGGCAGATCAGTCATTTTTGGCAGAGTTCTGTGCACTGCTGCAGAAAAGACAGCGGGTGAATCTACGTAGCCCTTTGCAAGGCCTTTCCACGAATATTGCTGTCCTTTAAATGTCAATACTAACAAAGGCTGAGTATCTTGGTGTACAGGTACAGAGAAAAAAGCTGCACACAAATCAATTACAGTGAAATACTTGTGCGAATGTGGCACTGAATTCATAACAGTCAAAACATCAGGCACAATTGGTGCGAGTGGTATGATTAACCTGATTTACAGCTCTTAAATCTTGAGTTAATCTCCAAGTTTTCCCATCAGCTTTCACTATAGGATTAATTGGTGTTGTATAGTGAGTGGTGTGTTCGAGGACACCCTGCTTGACAAAATTTCAATTAAAGGCGTAATACCTTCTTCTTATCTTTAGATAAGGGTATTGTTTAATGTAGACAGGCTTGTTTGTTTTCAGTTTAGCCCTGTAAGGGTCCTATCAATGAACCAGTGCCATCTTTGAACTGAGACCATAACAAAGGTTAATCATGGAGTCTACCCGTGTAGGCATGCTGCAGCACCGGAAACAGCGATTGTGAACCGCTTGGCTGTCCACCTGTTGGCACAGGATCGACGGATGCCTGTAGACTATACAGAAAGAAAAAAACAACCTTGTTATCAGTAAACTTAATATCCATGCCTAGTTTGTGCATCATATCACGACCTAAGAGATTTAGTGGAGCTTCTGGAATAATTGTGAATCTGTGAAAAATGGTTTAAATACCAGAGGCTTTAACCTGTATTGGGGGTGTGACAGTACAAGCAATGTCAGTTCCGGAATTCCCACAGAGTGAATAATTTGATATACTAATAATAAAAAGAACTTTGTTCAGTGTTCCTCTTTTCCGGATAGCCTGTAAACATAGCATTCATTATGTCCATTATTAATGGCAATTTAGAATCTTCAATCCATGCTTTTCTAAAAACACACGAAAGTTGAGCAGCTGATTCTCTCGCTGCCTGTGTGGTGCTTTCTGCAAGAGATAAGACCTGTTTGACTCCCTAGACATTTATCAAGAAACACTCTTATCTGTGTAAAAACTTTCAACATTAGCAGAAGTTTCCCAAACAACTCATGTGGGTTTGCAGCCGTACCGCTGTAAAAAAAATCCCGGACGAGCCCCCAACTGTTAGAATGTAAAATTCTCAATGTCCCCTACAAAATATTATTCTATGGTTGAAAAGTGTAGTCGACGGAACACACAGAGTTACTGCCAGGAGACAAAGTTTGACACAGACACAAGAGTCTAGTTCAATCAGAGTCCAATGTTTATTTGTATGAGGACTAATATTTATAAGATTAAAAGGAGGTGTCATAAAAAACCACAAGGGTGGAAAAAGACAAGACTTGATGTTTAGTCTCATTCCTCCTCAGAACGATCAGATATGATTATAACTACGTACTAAGCATCAAAAACACATCTTCACATCATTAGGAGCCTTGAGATCGAGACCAATAGTCACTCAGGTCAGTACGACTCTCACTAGGTTTAAACACGAGGAAAGTAAGGCCCATATTAGGGTGAAGGAAGCTTATACTAATCTGAATGAATACGTATGATAGACAAATTTTCTATTAGACACAGATGATATATTTTAAAGAGGACAGGACGAAATCCAGATTCTCACACCTTATTCATCTCCAATTGTATTGTCAGAAAAAAGATGGCAGTCTGAGTTGTGTATTGATTACGGACCTCAACCGGAAAACGTGCCCGACCGCCACCGATTCCCAGAGTACAGGACATATTGGATGCTTGGGAGGAAATAGGTGTTTCTCGTTGCTGGACCAAGGAAAGGCGTACCATCAAGGTTTTATGACACCAGCAAGTAGACCTTTGACGGCCTTTTGTACACCGGGGGGTTATATGAATGTGTCCGTATTCCCTTCGGGCTCATGAATGCTCCTGCTGCATTCCAGCAGTTTATGGAAGGATGCCTGGAAGGGCTACGAGATGACATTTGTGTACTTACCTCGACGACATCTTAGTCTTCACTAAATCTTTTGATGAGCACGTTGAGTCGTAAGAAAAGTTTTACAGCGGCTGCGGTCGCATGGTTGAAATTGAAGCCAGGAAATGTGTCTTGTTCAAGATGAGGTCCGTTACTTGGAAGGATAGTTTCAAAAGAAGGAAGCAGGATGGATCCAGCAGATACGGTAGCAGTGACAGCCCTGAAGGAAAGGAGACCCACCACAGTTGGAGAATTAAGGACGGTTTTAGGCTTGTTAAGTTACTACCGGCCTTACATTAGACTTTTCAAGGATTGCATGCCCCCTGTATGGCCTGCTGAAAAGTGACGATAACAAGATACAACAAAAGGGAAAGGAGGACTTACCTCAAGAGTCAGTGGGTTTCCATCAAGCCAGTTGGTTGAATGGACGGAGCAACATCAGGACACTCGAAAAACGATTGATTGTCTAGTTAAGCCGCCTGTGCTAGGGTTCCCAGACTTCACCAAGCCGTTTGTACTGCATACCGATGCGTCAAATCAGGACTGGAGCTGTCCTGTATCAACATCAGGAAGGAAATTAGATATGATTGCGTATGGATCGAGGACATTAACGACAGCAGAGCAGAATTACCATTTGCACAGTGGTAATTGGAGTTCTTGGCTCTCAAATGGCTATCACTGAAAAATTCAGAGATTATCTTTACTATGCGCCCACATTTACAGCGTACAGTGACAATCCTCCCCTCACCTACGTTTTGACATCCGCCAGTTGAACGCAACGGATGCCGATGGTCGCAGAGCTTGCTGATTTCCACTTCACTATTCGGTATCGGCCTGGAAAGGAAAACATTGATGCTGACGCATTATCCAGGTTGACAACCTCACAGAAAAAAATGTCCCAGAATACACAGAAGACTTTCGTCAGATTCAATAGGAGCTCTGATACGGCGTTGGAGTTCAGTCTGAACAGGGATACCATGGTCCCTCGCTATAGCTTGCCAGAGTTCTCCAACATGTGCAGAGAGCAGTACAATATCAGCAGGACCCCTGTCAAAGAAGAGATCCGAAGAGCGCAGAGGAAGACAACGACCTAGAGTTGGTCATTCGTCACTTACAGTCAGGAGTAAAGCCTTCCTCTAAGCAGTGGCGGTCTGCGGGTTCAGCAGCGAAAAGTTTGATGAGAGGTTTGGATACGTTGTTGCTGGATGAGGATGGCATTCTGCAAAGAAAGACAGCACAGAGAACTCAGCTCGTATTGCCAACGGGATTCAGAAAAATTGCATTGGAGGAATTACATGACAAAATGGGACACCAAGGCGTCGATCGGACACAAGTTTAATGAGAGACCGCTTCTTTTGCCCCACATGCAGCGTGATATTGAGCATTATGTGTTGAGGACCTGTTCCTGCATTAAGCAAAAGAACCGTGCAGAGAAACAAGAGCACCCCTTAAACCAATCACACGACGACTTGCCCATTCGAACTTGTGTCAGTGGACTTCCTTCATTTAGAAAATGCAGAGGAGGATTGAATATATCCTTGTTATCGTCGATCATTTCACACGATTCGCACAGGCATATGCGACAACGTCAAAATCCGGCAAGATTGTGGCAGACAGACTCTTTAACGATTTCGCTCTCAAGTTTGGATTCCCATTGAGGATACACATGATCACGGGGGAGAATTTGAAAATCAGCTATTTGGGCAATTGCAAAGTATAGTGGGATCACTGGATCGAGAACTACTCCCTATCACCCCCAAGGAAATGGGCAGTTGAGAGATTTAATCGGACGTTGTTGCAAATGTTGAAAACTCTCACTGAAAACAGAAATCAAGTTGGAAAGACTCATTGAACAAATTGATCTATGCCTACAATTGCACAAAAAGTGAAGTGACTGGTTTCTCCCCGTTTCACCTCTTGTTTGGTCGTTCCCCGAGACTGCCCATTGATGTTCTCTTCGGGCTTAATGCAGACAGCCTACCCCCAAACAAAAGTGAGTACCTGGAGAGTTGGAAACAAGGGATGCAAGAAGCACAAGAGATCGCTAGAGAACATGCAAAAAAGGCAAGCGAGCGTAATAAAAGAACTTATGATCAAAAAGTGAGATACACAGACCTGACTCAGGAAGTCGAGTCCTTGTCAAAATCTGACTCCGAGGGGGACCAGGTAACTTCGGAACTATTGGGAAGACCAAGTTCATGTTTTTGTACGCCGAGTTTCTGAGGATGTGCCGATTTATGAGATAAAGCCTGAGCGAGAAAAGGGAGGTCACGAGTATTACCCGAAACTTGCTGATGCCATGCGATTACTTACCTCTTGAAGTCGATCCAACGCCCGAAACCCAAATCACAGCGGAGACAGCCACAGGGGAACTCCAGCATACCTGTAAACCGAATGGAGAAAGTGAGTTGGAAAGTTGAAAGTGACTCCGAGTATTATACATCAGTTGAGCCTTGCCAGTTGAGAAAGCAGCCGAGTGGTAATGATCAGAGACAAGAGGAAGCACGAATACAGTTTTCACCTCCTGAGTTACCTGCTCATCAGAGTGCATCAGAGAGTTCCCACTGATACAGCTTGAACTAGAAACCGTTACCTATAGCTGAAGCGGAACAAGATGTTCCCACACCTGCTCAGGTACCTGTGAAAGAGAACAGATTGAACTGCGTGGAAGACAAATGGAAAAGGAACCAGCGAGTGCACATGAAAACTTACCTGCGAAAGAACCAGATGAAAGTGAGTCAAGTGACAGACCTGTTGAATTGCACAGAGAATACCAACTCAGGAGGCAACGACGTCCACCAAAGAATTCACCTATAATAGTTTAGGGACTCCTACCTGTTACAAAGTGCAAGTAACGGTTCTGGGTATGGATCCATACTTTCCTAACATTGGAACACCTACATTTATGCCTTGGGTGCCAACGGCGTTTCCCTACTCGAGACCACCATCTGTGTATTAAACGTGAAATGAAACAGAAATTGAGAACACACTAATTGTTCTTACTGGCTAGTACACACACTAATTGTTCATATGGACTGAAGAACTTTTGAAAAAACAAAGAACTGTTGCCTATATATGCACGTACACATAAACGGACTGTTTCTAGGCCACAGGACAGGGACTGTTTTGCAAGGCCTATAAAACATTGAGTGAAACACATTGGAAAAAGTTTTGAACGTTTGCACAGACGTTAATCATTTTTTCTGGAATTTTTTTTTTTTTACGGCATTCGGCCTGGGACTTAAAAGTGTTTTGTGCTGAGATGGACTTTTGTGGGGTTTTATTTTTCTCCCTTTTTGGACACTGGATGAAATCCTTGAACTTGAATTTATTTATGAGATGGGATATGATCTATTAAATTTGAGTACACAAAGACTCTTGTCATATGTGAACTAAAAGTGTCTTATAGAAGAAAAACCTGAAAAAAAAAAGTTTTACGTCATGGGTATTATATAAAGAAAAAGTTTATAAGGGCATTGATAGATGTCGGGACGACATCTTATCCGTTGGGGAGAGTGTGATATAGTGATTTATGTTTATTAATTTTTTCAAATGCATTATAGAATTGTTCAATGTTCTTTTCTTGATATTTCTATATTGCTTGAATGTTTATTTGTGCTTTAGGTAAACGAAATGAGTAAGAGTGTTAATTCATTAATTATTTTAAATTTGGCATACTAGAGTGATGACGTCATCGCACACTTCGGTATGTTGGCGCGAGCCCGCCGGTGATACGCCCCTCATCAGAACCAATACACTGTTAAAGAAGCAATCACTGCTGCAGCCTCTTTTCTTTTATATTATTCTTTATTCTCTTGTATCCTTTGGTACTTCTTCTCAGGGGTACTACACCTGCACACGCGGCTCGGCCCGCAAAAGAACGTACATGAGGGTGTGCTCCCTGGTTGTCTAGTGGCTAGGATCGGGCTCTCTCCACCGCCTCCGCCCGGACCCGGTTCGTTCTATTACCGGTTCAGGGAATGAGTTTTTGGACGCACTGTGGTGGTTTTCCTATTTTCTTTTTTTTTTTTCGTGTAGCAATAGCAATAGTGAGAAAAATGCAAATCACAAACGGGCAGACAGACTCACGCTCGATGCACAAACCTGTGCCTGGTAATCAGGCACTTCAGACGATTACTAGCAACTTCAAGTTAGCTGTGGTTGGAGCTAGCCGTAACTGCCGACTTCAGGAACTACATTTGGCACCCTGACACTGTCTGACAGAAATCACGCACGGCCGTTTCCAAATTAAGCCGAGACCGGAGTGTCCAGCGTGTGCAAACAATGTCAGAAGTACTTTGCTCGCGATTTCAATTGTCACACTTTGTTTGTATGTTCAGTAGTTTTTTACTTCAAAATAAGAAAATAGACCGCTTTAATTGAACAGCCCTGGTTACGGTAAGTGTTATGTGTATAGCTTTGTTATCTAAAGGAGTTTCCGTCCCTTTAACATGTTTCATAAAAAAAGTTAGTCCTGCTCCTTATGCAATGCACTAATTGTCATTTCACACCTCATATGAAATTGATGAATCAGATTTAATGAAAAGTTGTGTATTTTTGTGTTGTTGTTACTCTTATTTCCTATAACATTGCATACTGAAATGTATATGTCCCCGCAGCCTGTTTATACGTCCAGTTCCCTTCCAACACAAACGTTTGGCAGAAACCAAATGGATAGCTTCCCTGTTATATCAACAAAAGGCCTAGTCTTTTCACTTTTGACCGTTGCTGTTTAATGATGCATGCCCTGGCAAGCCTCGTTGGCGCAGTTTGGCAACGCTTCAGTGTCATAATCTGAAGGTCGCGAGTTTGAACCTCACACGGGGCAGCGTGGTGGGAAATTCTTTTGAACTGATTTCAGATCCTGCAGGGCCCCATTTACTTGCAGGTAACTGTACGTCAACCTTCGGACAAACTGCCTCTAAAAAGGAAACACTGTGCCTGCACACGCCGCTCCCCGCAGAAGAACGTTCACGAGGGTGTGCTCCCTGGTGGTCTAGTGGCTAGGATTCGGCGATCTCACCGCCGCGGCCCGGGTTCGATTCCCGTTCAGGAATGAGGTTTTGCACGCAATTTGGCTGTTTTTCGTGTAAACAATGGCCTTTACGGTCTCAAAAGAAGCTTCCTTCGAGCCGGATTCGAACACAGCGACCTAAGGATGTCCAGTGATAAGCCTACAGTCCTCCGCTCTACCAACTGAGCTATCGAAGGCCCGGTTACCAGTTACCGGTTACCGTCTGTGCTATTTTTGCCGCAGGTCAGCGGAAGGCCTCGTGGCAGGAAAAGGAGCGGAGATGCAACGAGCCAGCCAGGAGTCGGAGCTAGAATCTTCTGATCCACAGTCAGACACGTTATCCATTGCGCCACTTAACCTCCCTGTGAAGACATTCAGGAAGAATGCAAATCAAATCACTGTCTGACAGAAATCAGCACACGGCCGTTTCCATATTAAGCCAAGACCGGAGTCTCCAGCGTGTGCAAAGCAATGTCAGAAGTGGGATTTGAACCCACGCCTCCAGTGGAGACTGCAACCTGTACGGCCATCCTCACTGTGGGAGTCAGGCCTCTCAGCAACAGTATACCTACAACTTTCGGAATGACCCGTGATTGCAGCCGTTCAATGGCACACAGGCCATTTAGAATATCGTCCGGCCAGGAGCGCAAATCCCAGGGGGACAGAGGAGACCTGTCCTCCTCACTTTTTGACACTTCAATTCACTCTTCGATTTGATGCTTATTTATAGACCACTTGGTCTTGTTTCTACGTTTACCAAGAATTATATATATTGAACCAATTGCATTAATGTTCAGCATGTTCAGAGCATTTCCTAATGAACCCTGTTTTAATTGGAAGATAATATAGAATCAGTTCTGGTATAAATGGCATGGATGGAGGCATTGTTAGTAGCTTTGGAAGTGCTTTGCTCGCGATGAATCCATTTCAATTGTTATACTTTGTTTGCATGTTCAGTAGCTTTTACTTCAAAATAAGAAAATAGACGGCTTTAATTGAACAGCCAAGATTACGGTAAGTGTTATCTGATAGCTTTGTTATCCCAAGGAGTTTCTGTCACTTTAACCAGTTTCATAAAAAAGTTAGTCCTGCTCCTTATGCGATGCACTAATTGTCATTTCACACCTCATATGAAATTGATGAATCAGATTTAATGAAAAGTTGTGTATTTTTGTGTTGTTGGTACTCTTATTTTCCTATAACATTGCATACTGAAATGTCAGGCAATTCTGTCCCTGAAATGAAAACGGTCAGACCAGGGTTGCCCCACGTCGTCCAACGGACGCAGCCAAAGAGTTTTACTGCCCAGCGATTTAATTGTTTTCTCAGATTGTATCACGTCATGGTCACAAGCAAGAATATCCTTTCATAGAACTCCCCGCAGCCTGTTTATATGTCCAGTTCCCTTCCAACACAAACGCTTGGCAGAAACCAAATGGATAGCTTCCCTGTTATATCAACAAAAGGCCTAGTCTTTTCACTTTTGACCGTTGCTGTTTAATCACCGTGGAACGCCTCGTTGGCGCAGTTTGGCAGCGCGTCAGTCTCATAATCTAAAGGTCGTGAGTTCAAACCTCACACGGGCAGCGTGGTGGGAAGTTCTTTTGAACTGGTTTCAGATCCCGCAGGGCCCCATTTACTTGCAGGTAACTGTTCGTGAACCTTCGGACAAACTGCCTATTAAAAGGAAACACATCTTGCCTGCACACGCGGCTCCCGCAGAAGAACGTACATGAGGGTGTGCTCCCTGGTTGTCTAGTGGCTAGGATTCGGCGCTCTCACCGCCGCGGCCCGGGTTCGATTCCCGTCAGGGAATGAGTTTTTGGACGCACTGTGGCCGTTTTTCGTGTAAGCAATAGCAATAGTGAGAAAAATGCAAATCAACAAACGGGCAGACAGAACTCACGCTCGATGCAACAAACCTGTGCCTGGTAATCAAGCCCTTCAGAGGATTACTAGCAACTTCAAGTTAGCTGTGGTTGGAGCTAGCCGTAACTGCCGACTTCAGGAACTACATTTGGCACCCTGACACTGTCTGACAGAAATCAGCGCACGGCCGTTTCCAAATTAAGCCGAGACCGAGTGTCCAGCGTGTGCAAAACAATGTCAGAAGTACTTTGCTCGCGATCCATTTCAATTGTCACACTTTGTTTGTATGTTCAGTAGTTTTTACTTCAAAATAAGAAAATAGACCGCTTTAATTGAACAGCCTGGTTACGGTAAGTGTTATGTGTATAGCTTTGTTATCTAAAGGAGTTTCCGTCCCTTTAACATGTTTCATAAAAAAAGTTAGTCCTGCTCCTTATGCAATGCACTAATTGTCATTTCACACCTCATATGAAATTGATGAATCAGATTTAATGAAAAGTTGTGTATTTTTGTGTTGTTGTTACTCTTATTTTCCTATAACATTGCATACTGAAATGTATATGTCCCCGCAGCCTGTTTATACGTCCAGTTCCCTTCCAACACAAACGTTTGGCAGAAACCAAATGGATAGCTTCCCTGTTATATCAACAAAAGGCCTAGTCTTTTCACTTTTGACCGTTGCTGTTTAATGATGCATGCCCTGGCACGCCTCGTTGGCGCAGTTTGGCAACGCTTCAGTGTCATGTTCTGAAGGTCGCGAGTTTGAACCTCACACGGGGCAGCGTGGTGGGAAATTCTTTTGAACTGATTTCAGATCCTGCAGGGCCCCATTTACTTGCAGGTAACTGTACGTCAACCTTCGGACAAACTGCCTCTAAAAAGGAAACACATCTTGCCTGCACACGCCGCTCCCGCAGAAGAACGTTCACCAGGGTGTGCTCCCTGGTGGTCTAGTGTCTAGGATTCGGCGCTCTCACCGCCGCGGCCCGGGTTCGATTCCCGGTCAGAAATGAGGTTTTGCACGCAATTTGGCTGTTTTTCGTGTAAACAATGGCCTTTACGGTCTCAAAAGAAGCTTCCTTCGAGCCGGATTCGAAACAGCGACCTAAGGATGTCCAGTGATAAGCCTACAGTCCTCCGCTCTACCAACTGAGCTATCGAAGGCCCGGTTACCGGTTACCGGTTACCGTCTGTGCTATTTTTGCCGCAGGTCAGCGGAAGCCCTCGTGGCAGGAAAAGGAGCGGAGATGCAACGAGCCAGCCAGGAGTCGGACCTAGAATCTTCTGATCCACAGTCAGACACGTTATCCATTGCGCCACTTAACCTCCCTGTGACGACATTCAGGAAGAATGCAAATCAAATCACTGTCTGACAGAAATCAGCGCACGGCCGTTTCCATATTAAGCCAAGACCGGAGTCTCCAGCGTGTGCAAAGCAATGTCAGAAGTGGGATTTGAACCCACGCCTCCAGTGGAGACTGCAACCTGTACGGCCATCCTCACTGTGGGGAGTCAGGCCTCTCAGCAACAGTATACCTACAACTTTCGGAATGACCCGTGATTGCAGCCGTTCAATGGCACACAGGCCATTTAGAAATATCGTCCGGCCAGGAGCGCAAATCCCAGGGGGACAGAGGAGACCTGTCCTCCTCACTTTTTGACACTTCAATTCACTCTTCGATTTGATGCTTATTTATAGACCACTTGGTCTTGTTTCTACGTTTACCAAGAATTATATATATTGAACCAATTGCATTAATGTTCAGCATGTTCAGAGCATTTCCTAATGAACCCTGTTTTAATTGGGAAGATAATATAGAATCAGTTCTGGTATAAATGGCATGGAATGGAGGCATTGTTAGTAGCTTTGGAAGTGCTTTGCTCGCGATGAATCCATTTCAATTGTTATACTTTGTTTGCATGTTCAGTAGCTTTTACTTCAAAATAAGAAAATAGACGGCTTTAATTGAACAGCCAAGATTACGGTAAGTGTTATCTGATAGCTTTGTTATCCCAAGGAGTTTCTGTCACTTTAACCAGTTTCATAAAAAAGTTAGTCCTGCTCCTTATGCGATGCACTAATTGTCATTTCACACCTCATATGAAATTGATGAATCAGATTTAATGAAAAGTTGTGTATTTTTGTGTTGTTGGTACTCTTATTTTCCTATAACATTGCATACTGAAATGTCAGGCAATTCTGTCCCTGAAATGAAAACGGTCAGACCAGGGTTGCCCCACGTCGTCCAACGGACGCAGCCAAAGAGTTTTACTGCCCAGCGATTTAATTGTTTTCTCAGATTGTATCACGTCATGGTCACAAGCAAGAATATCCTTTCATAGAACTCCCCGCAGCCTGTTTATATGTCCAGTTCCCTTCCAACACAAACGCTTGGCAGAAACCAAATGGATAGCTTCCCTGTTATATCAACAAAAGGCCTAGTCTTTTCACTTTTGACCGTTGCTGTTTAATCACCGTGGAACGCCTCGTTGGCGCAGTTTGGCAGCGCGTCAGTCTCATAATCTAAAGGTCGTGAGTTCAAACCTCACACGGGGCAGCGTGGTGGGAAGTTCTTTTGAACTGGTTTCAGATCCCGCAGGGCCCCATTTACTTGCAGGTAACTGTTCGTGAACCTTCGGACAAACTGCCTATTAAAGGAAACACATCTTGCCTGCACACGCGGCTCCCGCAGAATAACGTACATGAGGGTGTGCTCCCTGGTTGTCTAGTGGCTAGGATTCGGCGCTCTCACCGCCGCGGCCCGGGTTCGATTCCCGGTCAGGGAATGAGTTTTTGGACGCACTGTGGCCGTTTTTCGTGTAAGCAATAGCAATAGTGAGAAAAATGCAAATCAACAAACGGGCAGACAGAACTCACGCTCGATGCAACAAACCTGTGCCTGGTAATCAAGCCCTTCAGAGGATTACTAGCAACTTCAAGTTAGCTGTGGTTGGAGCTAGCCGTAACTGCCGACTTCAGGAACTACATTTGGCACCCTGACACTGTCTGACAGAAATCAGCGCACGGCCGTTTCCAAATTAAGCCGAGACCGGAGTGTCCAGCGTGTGCAAAACAATGTCAGAAGTACTTTGCTCGCGATCCATTTCAATTGTCACACTTTGTTTGTATGTTCAGTAGTTTTTACTTCAAAATAAGAAAATAGACCGCTTTAATTGAACAGCCCTGGTTACGGTAAGTGTTATGTGTATAGCTTTGTTATTTAAAGGAGTTTCCGTCCCTTTAACATGTTTCATAAAAAAAGTTAGTCCTGCTCCTTATGCAATGCACTAATTGTCATTTCACACCTCATATGAAATTGATGAATCAGATTTAATGAAAAGTTGTGTATTTTTGTGTTGTTGTTACTCTTATTTTCCTATAACATTGCATACTGAAATGTATATGTCCCCGCAGCCTGTTTATACGTCCAGTTCCCTTCCAACACAAACGTTTGGCAGAAACCAAATGGATAGCTTCCGTGTTATATCAACAAAAGGCCTAGTCTTTTCTCTTTTGACCGTTGCTGTTTAATGATGCATGCCCTGGCACGCCTCGTTGGCGCAGTTTGGCAACGCTTCAGTGTCATAATCTGAAGGTCGCGAGTTTGAACCTCACACGGGGCAGCGTGGTGGGAAATTCTTTTGAACTGATTTCAGATCCTGCAGGGCCCCATTTACTTGCAGGTAACTGTACGTCAACCTTCGGACAAACTGCCTCTAAAAAGGAAACACATCTTGCCTGCACACTGCCGCTCCCGCAGAAGAACGTTCACCAGGGTGTGCTCCCTGGTGGTCTAGTGTCTAGGATTCGGCGCTCTCACCGCCGCGGCCTGGGTTCGATTCCCGGTCAGGAATGACGTTTTGCACGCAATTTGGCTGTTTTTCGTGTAAACAATGGCCTTTACGGTCTCAAAAGAAGCTTCCTTCGAGCCGGATTCGAACAGCGACCTAAGGATGTCCAGTGATAAGCCTACAGTCCTCCGCTCTACCAACTGAGCTATCGAAGGCCCGGTTACCGGTTACCGGTTACCGTCTGTGCTATTTTTGCCGCAGGTCAGCGGAAGCCCTCGTGGCAGGAAAAGGAGCGGAGATGCAACGAGCCAGCCAGGAGTCGGACCTAGAATCTTCTGATCCACAGTCAGACACGTTATCCATTGCGCCACTTAACCTCCCTGTGACGACATTCAGGAAGAATGCAAATCAAATCACTGTCTGACAGAAATCAGCGCACGGCCGTTTCCATATTAAGCCAAGACCGGAGTCTCCAGCGTGTGCAAAGCAATGTCAGAAGTGGGATTTGAACCCACGCCTCCAGTGGAGACTGCAACCTGTACGGCCATCCTCACTGTGGGGAGTCAGGCCTCTCAGCAACAGTATACCTACAACTTTCGGAATGACCCGTGATTGCAGCCGTTCAATGGCACACAGGCCATTTAGAAATATCGTCCGGCCAGGAGCGCAAATCCCAGGGGGACAGAGGAGACCTGTCCTCCTCACTTTTTGACACTTCAATTCACTCTTCGATTTGATGCTTATTTATAGACCACTTGGTCTTGTTTCTACGTTTACCAAGAATTATATATATTGAACCAATTGCATTAATGTTCAGCATGTTCAGAGCATTTCCTAATGAACCCTGTTTTAATTGGGAAGATAATATAGAATCAGTTCTGGTATAAATGGCATGGAATGGAGGCATTGTTAGTAGCTTTGGAAGTGCTTTGCTCGCGATGAATCCATTTCAATTGTTATACTTTGTTTGCATGTTCAGTAGCTTTTACTTCAAAATAAGAAAATAGACGGCTTTAATTGAACAGCCAAGATTACGGTAAGTGTTATCTGATAGCTTTGTTATCCCAAGGAGTTTCTGTCACTTTAACCAGTTTCATAAAAAAAGTTAGTCCTGCTCCTTATGCGATGCACTAATTGTCATTTCACACCTCATATGAAATTGATGAATCAGATTTAATGAAAAGTTGTGTATTTTTGTGTTGTTGGTACTCTTATTTTCCTATAACATTGCATACTGAAATGTCAGGCAATTCTGTCCCTGAAATGAAAACGGTCAGACCAGGGTTGCCCCACGTCGTCCAACGGACGCAGCCAAAGAGTTTTACTGCCCAGCGATTTAATTGTTTTCTCAGATTGTATCACGTCATGGTCACAAGCAAGAATATCCTTTCATAGAACTCCCCGCAGCCTGTTTATATGTCCAGTTCCCTTCCAACACAAACGCTTGGCAGAAACCAAATGGATAGCTTCCCTGTTATATCAACAAAAGGCCTAGTCTTTTCACTTTTGACCGTTGCTGTTTAATCACCGTGGAACGCCTCGTTGGCGCAGTTTGGCAGCGCGTCAGTCTCATAATCTAAAGGTCGTGAGTTCAAACCTCACACGGGGCAGCGTGGTGGGAAGTTCTTTTGAACTGGTTTCAGATCCCGCAGGGCCCCATTTACTTGCAGGTAACTGTTCGTGAACCTTCGGACAAACTGCCTATTAAAAGGAAACACATCTTGCCTGCACACGCGGCTCCCGCAGAAGAACGTACATGAGGGTGTGCTCCCTGGTTGTCTAGTGGCTAGGATTCGGCGCTCTCACCGCCGCGGCCCGGGTTCGATTCCCGGTCAGGGAATGAGTTTTTGGACGCACTGTGGCCGTTTTTCGTGTAAGCAATAGCAATAGTGAGAAAAATGCAAATCAACAAACGGGCAGACAGAACTCACGCTCGATGCAACAAACCTGTGCCTGGTAATCAAGCCCTTCAGAGGATTACTAGCAACTTCAAGTTAGCTGTGGTTGGAGCTAGCCGTAACTGCCGACTTCAGGAACTACATTTGGCACCCTGACACTGTCTGACAGAAATCAGCGCACGGCCGTTTCCAAATTAAGCCGAGACCGGAGTGTCCAGCGTGTGCAAAACAATGTCAGAAGTACTTTGCTCGCGATCCATTTCAATTGTCACACTTTGTTTGTATGTTCAGTAGTTTTTACTTCAAAATAAGAAAATAGACCGCTTTAATTGAACAGCCCTGGTTACGGTAAGTGTTATGTGTATAGCTTTGTTATTTAAAGGAGTTTCCGTCCCTTTAACATGTTTCATAAAAAAAGTTAGTCCTGCTCCTTATGCAATGCACTAATTGTCATTTCACACCTCATATGAAATTGATGAATCAGATTTAATGAAAAGTTGTGTATTTTTGTGTTGTTGTTACTCTTATTTTCCTATAACATTGCATACTGAAATGTATATGTCCCCGCAGCCTGTTTATACGTCCAGTTCCCTTCCAACACAAACGTTTGGCAGAAACCAAATGGATAGCTTCCGTGTTATATCAACAAAAGGCCTAGTCTTTTCTCTTTTGACCGTTGCTGTTTAATGATGCATGCCCTGGCACGCCTCGTTGGCGCAGTTTGGCAACGCTTCAGTGTCATAATCTGAAGGTCGCGAGTTTGAACCTCACACGGGGCAGCGTGGTGGGAAATTCTTTTGAACTGATTTCAGATCCTGCAGGGCCCCATTTACTTGCAGGTAACTGTACGTCAACCTTCGGACAAACTGCCTCTAAAAAGGAAACACATCTTGCCTGCACACGCCGCTCCCGCAGAAGAACGTTCACGAGGGTGTGCTCCCTGGTGGTCTAGTGGCTAGGATTCGGCGCTTCACCGCCGCGGCCCGGGTTCGATTCCCGGTCAGCAATGAGGTTTTGCACGCAATTTGGCTGTTTTTCGTGTAAACAATGGCCTTTACGGTCTCAAAAGAAGCTTCCTTCGAGCCGGATTCGAACCAGCGACCTAAGGATGTCCAGTTATAAGCCTACAGTCCTCCGCTCTACCAACTGAGCTATCGAAGGCCCGGTTACCGGTTACCGGTTACCGTCTGTGCTATTTTTGCCGCAGGTCAGCGGAAGCCCTCGTGGCAGGAAAAGGAGCGGAGATGCAACGAGCCAGCCAGGAGTCGGACCTAGAATCTTCTGATCCACAGTCAGACACGTTATCCATTGCGCCACTTAACCTCCCTGTGACGACATTCAGGAAGAATGCAAATCAAATCACTGTCTGACAGAAATCAGCGCACGGCCGTTTCCAAATTAAGCCAAGACCGGAGTCTCCAGCGTGTGCAAAGCAATGTCAGAGGTGGGATTTGAACCCACGCCTCCAGTGGAGACTGCAACCTGTACGGCCATCCTCACTGTGGGGAGTCAGGCCTCTCAGCAACAGTATACCTACAACTTTCGGAATGACCCGTGATTGCAGCCGTTCAATGGCACACAGGCCATTTAGAAATATCGTCCGGCCAGGAGCGCAAATCCCAGGGGGACAGAGGAGACCTGTCCTCCTCACTTTTTGACACTTCAATTCACTCTTCGATTTGATGCTTATTTATAGACCACTTGGTCTTGTTTCTACGTTTACCAAGAATTATATATATTGAACCAATTGCTTTAATGTTCAGCATGTTTAGAGCATTTCCTAATGAACCCTGTTTTAATTGGGAAGATAATATAGAATCAGTTCTGGTATAAATGGCATGGAATGGAGGCATTGTTAGTAGCTTTGGAAGTGCTTTGCTCGCGATGAATCCATTTCAATTGTTATACTTTGTTTGCATGTTCAGTAGCTTTTACTTCAAAATAAGAAAATAGACGGCTTTAATTGAACAGCCAAGATTACGGTAAGTGTTATCTGATAGCTTTGTTATCCCAAGGAGTTTCTGTCACTTTAACCAGTTTCATAAAAAAAGTTAGTCCTGCTCCTTATGCGATGCACTAATTGTCATTTCACACCCCATATGAAATTGATGAATCAGATTTAATGAAAAGTTGTGTATTTTTGTGTTGTTGGTACTCTTATTTTCCTATAACATTGCATACTGAAATGTCAGGCAATTCTGTCCCTGAAATGAAAACGGTCAGACCAGGGTTGCCCCACGTCGTCCAACGGACGCAGCCAAAGAGTTTTACTGCCCAGCGATTTAATTGTTTTCTCAGATTGTATCACGTCATGGTCACAAGCAAGAATATCCTTTCATAGAACTCCCCGCAGCCTGTTTATATGTCCAGTTCCCTTCCAACACAAACGCTTGGCAGAAACCAAATGGATAGCTTCCCTGTTATATCAACAAAAGGCCTAGTCTTTTCACTTTTGACCGTTGCTGTTTAATCACCGTGGAACGCCTCGTTGGCGCAGTTTGGCAGCGCGTCAGTCTCATAATGTAAAGGTCGTGAGTTCAAACCTCACACGGGGCAGCGTGGTGGGAAGTTCTTTTGAACTGGTTTCAGATCCCGCAGGGCCCCATTTACTTGCAGGTAACTGTTCGTGAACCTTCGGACAAACTGCCTATTAAAAGGAAACACATCTTGCCTGCACACGCGGCTCCCGCAGAAGAACGTACATGAGGGTGTGCTCCCTGGTTGTCTAGTGGCTAGGATTCGGCGCTCTCACCGCCGCGGCCCGGGTTCGATTCCCGGTCAGGGAATGAGTTTTTGGACGCACTGTGGCCGTTTTTCGTGTAAGCAATAGCAATAGTGAGAAAAATGCAAATCAACAAACGGGCAGACAGAACTCACGCTCGATGCAACAAACCTGTGCCTGGTAATCAAGCCCTTCAGAGGATTACTAGCAACTTCAAGTTAGCTGTGGTTGGAGCTAGCCGTAACTGCCGACTTCAGGAACTACATTTGGCACCCTGACACTGTCTGACAGAAATCAGCGCACGGCCGTTTCCAAATTAAGCCGAGACCGGAGTGTCCAGCGTGTGCAAAACAATGTCAGAAGTACTTTGCTCGCGATCCATTTCAATTGTCACAGTTGGTTTGTATGTTCAGTAGTTTTTACTTCAAAATAAGAAAATAGACCGCTTTAATTGAACAGCCCTGGTTACGGTAAGTGTTATGTGTATAGCTTTGTTATCTAAAGGAGTTTCCGTCCCTTTAACATGTTTCATAAAAAAAGTTAGTCCTGCTCCTTATGCAATGCACTAATTGTCATTTCACACCTCATATGAAATTGATGAATCAGATTTAATGAAAAGTTGTGTATTTTGTGTTGTTGTTACTCTTATTTTCCTATAACATTGCATACTGAAATGTATATGTCCCCGCAGCCTGTTTATACGTCCAGTTCCCTTCCAACACAAACGTTTGGCAGAAACCAAATGGATAGCTTCCGTGTTATATCAACAAAAGGCCTAGTCTTTTCACTTTTGACCGTTGCTGTTTAATGATGCATGCCCTGGCACGCCTCGTTGGCGCAGTTTGGCAACGCTTCAGTGTCATAATCTGAAGGTCGCGAGTTTGAACCTCACACGGGGCAGCGTGGTGGGAAATTCTTTTGAACTGATTTCAGATCCTGCAGGGCCCCATTTACTTGCAGGTAACTGTACGTCAACCTTCGGACAAACTGCCTCTAAAAAGGAAACACATCTTGCCTGCACACGCCGCTCCCGCAGAAGAACGTTCACGAGGGTGTGCTCCCTGGTGGTCTAGTGGCTAGGATTCGGCGCTCTCACCGCCGCGGTCGGGTTCGATTCCCGGTCAGCAATGAGGTTTTGCACGCAATTTGGCTGTTTTTCGTGTAAACAATGGCCTTTACGGTCTCAAAAGAAGCTTCCTTCGAGCCGAATTCGAACCAGCGACCTAAGGATGTCCAGTTATAAGCCTACAGTCCTCCGCTCTACCAACTGAGCTATCGAAGGCCCGGTTACCGGTTACCGTCTGTGCTATTTTTGCCGCAGGTCAGCGGAAGCCCTCGTGGCAGGAAAAGGAGCGGAGATGCAACGAGCCAGCCAGGAGTCGGACCTAGAATCTTCTGATCCACAGTCAGACACGTTAACCATTGCGCCACTTAACCTCCCTGTGACGACATTCAGGAAGAATGCAAATCAAATCACTGTCTGACAGAAATCAGCGCACGGCCGTTTCCATATTAAGCCAAGACCGGAGTCTCCAGCGTGTGCAAAGCAATGTCAGAAGTGGGATTTGAACCCACGCCTCCAGTGGAGACTGCAACCTGTACGGCCATCCTCACTGTGGGGAGTCAGGCCTCTCAGCAACAGTATACCTACAACTTTCGGAATGACCCGTGATTGCAGCCGTTCAATGGCACACAGGCCATTTAGAAATATCGTCCGGCCAGGAGCGCAAATCCCAGGGGGACAGAGGAGACCTGTCCTCCTCACTTTTTGACACTTCAATTCACTCTTCGATTTGATGCTTATTTATAGACCACTTGGTCTTGTTTCTACGTTTACCAAGAATTATATATATTGAACCAATTGCATTAATGTTCAGCATGTTCAGAGCATTTCCTAATGAACCCTGTTTTAATTGGGAAGATAATATAGAATCAGTTCTGGTATAAATGGCATGGAATGGAGGCATTGTTAGTAGCTTTGGAAGTGCTTTGCTCGCGATGAATCCATTTCAATTGTTATACTTTGTTTGCATGTTCAGTAGCTTTTACTTCAAAATAAGAAAATAGATGGCTTTAATTGAACAGCCAAGATTACGGTAAGTGTTATCTGATAGCTTTGTTATCCCAAGGAGTTTCTGTCACTTTAACCAGTTTCATAAAAAAAGTTAGTCCTACTCCTTATGCGATGCACTAATTGTCATTTCACACCTCATATGAAATTGATGAATCAGATTTAATGAAAAGTTGTGTATTTTTGTGTTGTTGGTACTCTTATTTTCCTATAACATTGCATACTGAAATGTCAGGCAATTCTGTCCCTGAAATGAAAACGGTCAGACCAGGGTTGCCCCACGTCGTCCAACGGACGCAGCCAAAGAGTTTTACTGCCCAGCGATTTAATTGTTTTCTCAGATTGTATCACGTCATGGTCACAAGCAAGAATATCCTTTCATAGAACTCCCCGCAGCCTGTTTATATGTCCAGTTCCCTTCCAACACAAACGCTTGGCAGAAACCAAATGGATAGCTTCCCTGTTATATCAACAAAAGGCCTAGTCTTTTCACTTTTGACCGTTGCTGTTTAATCACCGTGGAACGCCTCGTTGGCGCAGTTTGGCAGCGCGTCAGTCTCATAATGTAAAGGTCGTGAGTTCAAACCTCACACGGGGCAGCGTGGTGGGAAGTTCTTTTGAACTGGTTTCAGATCCCGCAGGGCCCCATTTACTTGCAGGTAACTGTTCGTGAACCTTCGGACAAACTGCCTATTAAAAGGAAACACATCTTGCCTGCACACGCGGCTCCCGCAGAAGAACGTACATGAGGGTGTGCTCCCTGGTTGTCTAGTGGCTAGGATTCGGCGCTCTCACCGCCGCGGCCCGGGTTCGATTCCCGGTCAGGGAATGAGTTTTTGGACGCACTGTGGCCGTTTTTCGTGTAAGCAATAGCAATAGTGAGAAAAATGCAAATCAACAAACGGGCAGACAGAACTCACGCTCGATGCAACAAACCTGTGCCTGGTAATCAAGCCCTTCAGAGGATTACTAGCAACTTCAAGTTAGCTGTGGTTGGAGCTAGCCGTAACTGCCGACTTCAGGAACTACATTTGGCACCCTGACACTGTCTGACAGAAATCAGCGCACGGCCGTTTCCAAATTAAGCCGAGACCGGAGTGTCCAGCGTGTGCAAAACAATGTCAGAAGTACTTTGCTCGCGATCCATTTCAATTGTCACACTTTGTTTGTATGTTCAGTAGTTTTTACTTCAAAATAAGAAAATAGACCGCTTTAATTGAACAGCCCTGGTTACGGTAAGTGTTATGTGTATAGCTTTGTTATCTAAAGGAGTTTCCGTCCCTTTAACATGTTTCATAAAAAAAGTTAGTCCTGCTCCTTATGCAATGCACTAATTGTCATTTCACACCTCATATGAAATTGATGAATCAGATTTAATGAAAAGTTGTGTATTTTGTGTTGTTGTTACTCTTATTTTCCTATAACATTGCATACTGAAATGTATATGTCCCCGCAGCCTGTTTATACGTCCAGTTCCCTTCCAACACAAACGTTTGGCAGAAACCAAATGGATAGCTTCCTGTTATATCAACAAAAGGCCTAGTCTTTTCACTTTTGACCGTTGCTGTTTAATGATGCATGCCCTGGCACGCCTCGTTGGCGCAGTTTGGCAACGCTTCAGTGTCATAATCTGAAGGTCGCGAGTTTGAACCTCACACGGCGCAGCGTGGTGGGAAATTCTTTTGAACTGATTTCAGATCCTGCAGGGCCCCATTTACTTGCAGGTAACTGTACGTCAACCTTCGGACAAACTGCCTCTAAAAAGGAAACACATCTTGCCTGCACACGCCGCTCCCGCAGAAGAACGTTCACGAGGGTGTGCTCCCTGGTGGTCTAGTGGCTAGGATTCGACGCTCTCACAGACGCGGCCCGGGTTTGATTCCCGGTCAGGAATGAGGTTTTGCACGCAATTTGGCTGTTTTTCGTGTAAACAATGGCCTTTACGGTCTCAAAAGAAGCTTCCTTCGAGCCGGATTCGAAGCAGCGACCTAAGGATGTCCAGTGATAAGCCTACAGTCCTCCGCTCTACCAACTGAGCTATCGAAGGCCCGGTTACCAGTTACCGGTTACCGTCTGTCCTATTTTTGCCGCAGGTCAGCGGAAGCCCTCGTGGCAGGAAAAGGAGCGGAGATGCAACGAGCCAGCCAGGAGTCGGACCTAGAATCTTCTGATCCACAGTCAGACACGTTATCCATTGCGCCACTTAACCTCCCTGTGACGACATTCAGGAAGAATGCAAATCAAATCACTGTCTGACAGAAATCAGCGCACGGCCGTTTCCATATTAAGCCAAGACCGGAGTCTCCAGCGTGTGCAAAGCAATGTCAGAAGTGGGATTTGAACCCACGCCTCCAGTGGAGACTGCAACCTGTACGGCCATCCTCACTGTGGGGAGTCAGGCCTCTCAGCAACAGTATACCTACAACTTTCGGAATGACCCGTGATTGCAGCCGTTCAATGGCACACAGGCCATTTAGAAATATCGTCCGGCCAGGAGCGCAAATCCCAGGGGGACAGAGGAGACCTGTCCTCCTCACTTTTTGACACTTCAATTCACTCTTCGATTTGATGCTTATTTATAGACCACTTGGTCTTGTTTCTACGTTTACCAAGAATTATATATATTGAACCAATTGCATTAATGTTCAGCATGTTCAGAGCATTTCCTAATGAACCCTGTTTTAATTGGGAAGATAATATAGAATCAGTTCTGGTATAAATGGCATGGAATGGAGGCATTGTTAGTAGCTTTGGAAGTGCTTTGCTCGCGATGAATCCATTTCAATTGTTATACTTTGTTTGCATGTTCAGTAGCTTTTACTTCAAAATAAGAAAATAGACGGCTTTAATTGAACAGCCAAGATTACGGTAAGTGTTATCTGATAGCTTTGTTATCCCAAGGAGTTTCTGTCACTTTAACCAGTTTCATAAAAAAAGTTAGTCCTGCTCCTTATGCGATGCACTAATTGTCATTTCACACCTCATATGAAATTGATGAATCAGATTTAATGAAAAGTTGTGTATTTTTGTGTTGTTGGTACTCTTATTTTCCTATAACATTGCATACTGAAATGTCAGGCAATTCTGTCCCTGAAATGAAAACGGTCAGACCAGGGTTGCCCCACGTCGTCCAACGGACGCAGCCAAAGAGTTTTACTGCCCAGCGATTTAATTGTTTTCTCAGATTGTATCACGTCATGGTCACAAGCAAGAATATCCTTTCATAGAACTCCCCGCAGCCTGTTTATATGTCCAGTTCCCTTCCAACACAAACGCTTGGCAGAAACCAAATGGATAGCTTCCCTGTTATATCAACAAAAGGCCTAGTCTTTTCACTTTTGACCGTTGCTGTTTAATCACCGTGGAACGCCTCGTTGGCGCAGTTTGGCAGCGCGTCAGTCTCATAATGTAAAGGTCGTGAGTTCAAACCTCACACGGGGCAGCGTGGTGGGAAGTTCTTTTGAACTGGTTTCAGATCCCGCAGGGCCCCATTTACTTGCAGGTAACTGTTCGTGAACCTTCGGACAAACTGCCTATTAAAAGGAAACACATCTTGCCTGCACACGCGGCTCCCGCAGAAGAACGTACATGAGGGTGTGCTCCCTGGTTGTCTAGTGGCTAGGATTCGGCGCTCTCACCGCCGCGGCCCGGGTTCGATTCCCGGTCAGGGAATGAGTTTTTGGACGCACTGTTGCCGTTTTTCGTGTAAGCAATAGCAATAGTGAGAAAAATGCAAATCAACAAACGGGCAGACAGAACTCACGCTCGATGCAACAAACCTGTGCCTGGTAATCAAGCCCTTCAGAGGATTACTAGCAACTTCAAGTTAGCTGTGGTTGGAGCTAGCCGTAACTGCCGACTTCAGGAACTACATTTGGCACCCTGACACTGTCTGACAGAAATCAGCGCACGGCCGTTTCCAAATTAAGCCGAGACCGGAGTGTCCAGCGTGTGCAAAGCAATGTCAGAAGTACTTTGCTCGCGATCCATTTCAATTGTCACACTTTGTTTGTATGTTCAGTAGTTTTTACTTCAAAATAAGAAAATAGACCGCTTTAATTGAACAGCCCTGGTTACGGTAAGTGTTATGTGTATAGCTTTGTTATCTAAAGGAGTTTCCGTCCCTTTAACATGTTTCATAAAAAAAGTTAGTCCTGCTCCTTATGCAATGCACTAATTGTCATTTCACACCTCATATGAAATTGATGAATCAGATTTAATGAAAAGTTGTGTATTTTTGTGTTGTTGTTACTCTTATTTTCCTATAACATTGCATACTGAAATGTATATGTCCCCGCAGCCTGTTTATACGTCCAGTTCCCTTCCAACACAAACGTTTGGCAGAAACCAAATGGATAGCTTCCCTGTTATATCAACAAAAGGCCTAGTCTTTTCACTTTTGACCGTTGCTGTTTAATGATGCATGCCCTGGCACGCCTCGTTGGCGCAGTTTGGCAACGCTTCAGTGTCATAATCTGAAGGTCGCGAGTTTGAACCTCACACGGCGCAGCGTGGTGGGAAATTCTTTTGAACTGATTTCAGATCCTGCAGGGCCCCATTTACTTGCAGGTAACTGTACGTCAACCTTCGGACAAACTGCCTCTAAAAAGGAAACACATCTTGCCTGCACACGCCGCTCCCGCAGAAGAACGTTCACGAGGGTGTGCTCCCTGGTGGTCTAGTGGCTAGGATTCGACGCTCTCACAGACGCGGCCCGGGTTTGATTCCCGGTCAGGAATGAGGTTTTGCACGCAATTTGGCTGTTTTTCGTGTAAACAATGGCCTTTACGGTCTCAAAAGAAGCTTCCTTCGAGCCGGATTCGAAGCAGCGACCTAAGGATGTCCAGTGATAAGCCTACAGTCCTCCGCTCTACCAACTGAGCTATCGAAGGCCCGGTTACCAGTTACCGGTTACCGTCTGTCCTATTTTTGCCGCAGGTCAGCGGAAGCCCTCGTGGCAGGAAAAGGAGCGGAGATGCAACGAGCCAGCCAGGAGTCGGACCTAGAATCTTCTGATCCACAGTCAGACACGTTATCCATTGCGCCACTTAACCTCCCTGTGACGACATTCAGGAAGAATGCAAATCAAATCACTGTCTGACAGAAATCAGCGCACGGCCGTTTCCATATTAAGCCAAGACCGGAGTCTCCAGCGTGTGCAAAGCAATGTCAGAAGTGGGATTTGAACCCACGCCTCCAGTGGAGACTGCAACCTGTACGGCCATCCTCACTGTGGGGAGTCAGGCCTCTCAGCAACAGTATACCTACAACTTTCGGAATGACCCGTGATTGCAGCCGTTCAATGGCACACAGGCCATTTAGAAATATCGTCCGGCCAGGAGCGCAAATCCCAGGGGGACAGAGGAGACCTGTCCTCCTCACTTTTTGACACTTCAATTCACTCTTCGATTTGATGCTTATTTATAGACCACTTGGTCTTGTTTCTACGTTTACCAAGAATTATATATATTGAACCAATTGCATTAATGTTCAGCATGTTCAGAGCATTTCCTAATGAACCCTGTTTTAATTGGGAAGATAATATAGAATCAGTTCTGGTATAAATGGCATGGAATGGAGGCATTGTTAGTAGCTTTGGAAGTGCTTTGCTCGCGATGAATCCATTTCAATTGTTATACTTTGTTTGCATGTTCAGTAGCTTTTACTTCAAAATAAGAAAATAGACGGCTTTAATTGAACAGCCAAGATTACGGTAAGTGTTATCTGATAGCTTTGTTATCCCAAGGAGTTTCTGTCACTTTAACCAGTTTCATAAAAAAAGTTAGTCCTGCTCCTTATGCGATGCACTAATTGTCATTTCACACCTCATATGAAATTGATGAATCAGATTTAATGAAAAGTTGTGTATTTTTGTGTTGTTGGTACTCTTATTTTCCTATAACATTGCATACTGAAATGTCAGGCAATTCTGTCCCTGAAATGAAAACGGTCAGACCAGGGTTGCCCCACGTCGTCCAACGGACGCAGCCAAAGAGTTTTACTGCCCAGCGATTTAATTGTTTTCTCAGATTGTATCACGTCATGGTCACAAGCAAGAATATCCTTTCATAGAACTCCCCGCAGCCTGTTTATATGTCCAGTTCCCTTCCAACACAAACGCTTGGCAGAAACCAAATGGATAGCTTCCCTGTTATATCAACAAAAGGCCTAGTCTTTTCACTTTTGACCGTTGCTGTTTAATCACCGTGGAACGCCTCGTTGGCGCAGTTTGGCAGCGCGTCAGTCTCATAATGTAAAGGTCGTGAGTTCAAACCTCACACGGGGCAGCGTGGTGGGAAGTTCTTTTGAACTGGTTTCAGATCCCGCAGGGCCCCATTTACTTGCAGGTAACTGTTCGTGAACCTTCGGACAAACTGCCTATTAAAAGGAAACACATCTTGCCTGCACACGCGGCTCCCGCAGAAGAACGTACATGAGGGTGTGCTCCCTGGTTGTCTAGTGGCTAGGATTCGGCGCTCTCACCGCCGCGGCCCGGGTTCGATTCCCGGTCAGGGAATGAGTTTTTGGACGCACTGTGGCCGTTTTTCGTGTAAGCAATAGCAATAGTGAGAAAAATGCAAATCAACAAACGGGCAGACAGAACTCACGCTCGATGCAACAAACCTGTGCCTGGTAATCAAGCCCTTCAGAGGATTACTAGCAACTTCAAGTTAGCTGTGGTTGGAGCTAGCCGTAACTGTCGACTTCAGGAACTACATTTGGCACCCGGACACTGTCTGACAGAAATCAGCGCACGGCCGTTTCCAAATTAAGCCGAGACCGGAGTGTCCAGCGTGTGCAAAACAATGTCAGAAGTACTTTGCTCACGATCCATTTCAATTGTCACACTTTGTTTGTATGTTCAGTAGTTTTTACTTCAAAATAAGAAAATAGACCGCTTTAATTGAACAGCCCTGGTTACGGTAAGTGTTATGTGTATAGCTTTGTTATCTAAAGGAGTTTCCGTCCCTTTAACATGTTTCATAAAAAAAGTTAGTCCTGCTCCTTATGCAATGCACTAATTGTCATTTCACACCTCATATGAAATTGATGAATCAGATTTAATGAAAAGTTGTGTATTTTTGTGTTGTTGTTACTCTTATTTTCCTATAACATTGCATACTGAAATGTATATGTCCCCGCAGCCTGTTTATACGTCCAGTTCCCTTCCAACACAAACGTTTGGCAGAAACCAAATGGATAGCTTCCCTGTTATATCAACAAAAGGCCTAGTCTTTTCACTTTTGACCGTTGCTGTTTAATGATGCATGCCCTGGCACGCCTCGTTGGCGCAGTTTGGCAACGCTTCAGTGTCATAATCTGAAGGTCGCGAGTTTGAACCTCACACGGGGCAGCGTGGTGGGAAATTCTTTTGAACTGATTTCAGATCCTGCAGGGCCCCATTTACTTGCAGGTAACTGTACGTCAACCTTCGGACAAACTGCCTCTAAAAAGGAAACACATCTTGCCTGCACACGCCGCTCCCGCAGAAGAACGTTCACGAGGGTGTGCTCCCTGGTGGTCTAGTGGCTAGGATTCGGCGCTCTCACCGCCGCGGTCGGGTTCGATTCCCGGTCAGCAATGAGGTTTTGCACGCAATTTGGCTGTTTTTCGTGTAAACAATGGCCTTTACGGTCTCAAAAGAAGCTTCCTTCGAGCCGAATTCGAACCAGCGACCTAAGGATGTCCAGTTATAAGCCTACAGTCCTCCGCTCTACCAACTGAGCTATCGAAGGCCCGGTTACTGGTTACCGTCTGTGCTATTTTTGCCGCAGGTCAGCGGAAGCCCTCGTGGCAGGAAAAGGAGCGGAGATGCAACGAGCCAGCCAGGAGTCGGACCTAGAATCTTCTGATCCACAGTCAGACACGTTAACCATTGCGCCACTTAACCTCCCTGTGACGACATTCAGGAAGAATGCAAATCAAATCACTGTCTGACAGAAATCAGCGCACGGCCGTTTCCATATTAAGCCAAGACCGGAGTCTCCAGCGTGTGCAAAGCAATGTCAGAAGTGGGATTTGAACCCACGCCTCCAGTGGAGACTGCAACCTGTACGGCCATCCTCACTGTGGGGAGTCAGGCCTCTCAGCAACAGTATACCTACAACTTTCGGAATGACCCGTGATTGCAGCCGTTCAATGGCACACAGGCCATTTAGAAATATCGTCCGGCCAGGAGCGCAAATCCCAGGGGGACAGAGGAGACCTGTCCTCCTCACTTTTTGACACTTCAATTCACTCTTCGATTTGATGCTTATTTATAGACCACTTGGTCTTGTTTCTACGTTTACCAAGAATTATATATATTGAACCAATTGCATTAATGTTCAGCATGTTCAGAGCATTTCCTAATGAACCCTGTTTTAATTGGGAAGATAATATAGAATCAGTTCTGGTATAAATGGCATGGAATGGAGGCATTGTTAGTAGCTTTGGAAGTGCTTTGCTCGCGATGAATCCATTTCAATTGTTATACTTTGTTTGCATGTTCAGTAGCTTTTACTTCAAAATAAGAAAATAGATGGCTTTAATTGAACAGCCAAGATTACGGCTCCCGCAGAAGAACGTACATGAGGGTGTGCTCCCTGGTTGTCTAGTGGCTAGGATTCGGCGCTCTCACCGCCGCGGCCCGGGTTCGATTCCCGGTCAGGGAATGAGTTTTTGGACGCACTGTGGCCGTTTTTCGTGTAAGCAATAGCAATAGTGAGAAAAATGCAAATCAACAAACGGGCAGACAGAACTCACGCTCGATGCAACAAACCTGTGCCTGGTAATCAAGCCCTTCAGAGGATTACTAGCAACTTCAAGTTAGCTGTGGTTGGAGCTAGCCGTAACTGCCGACTTCAGGAACTACATTTGGCACCCTGACACTGTCTGACAGAAATCAGCGCACGGCCGTTTCCAAATTAAGCCGAGACCGGAGTGTCCAGCGTGTGCAAAACAATGTCAGAAGTACTTTGCTCGCGATCCATTTCAATTGTCACACTTTGTTTGTATGTTCAGTAGTTTTTACTTCAAAATAAGAAAATAGACCGCTTTAATTGAACAGCCCTGGTTACGGTAAGTGTTATGTGTATAGCTTTGTTATCTAAAGGAGTTTCCGTCCCTTT
The DNA here is from genome assembly GCA_008369825.1 of Triplophysa tibetana. Taxonomy (NCBI): domain Eukaryota; kingdom Metazoa; phylum Chordata; class Actinopteri; order Cypriniformes; family Nemacheilidae; genus Triplophysa; species Triplophysa tibetana. The sequence goes on from CM017897.1 coordinate 15,061,653, forward strand.
AACATGTTTCATAAAAAAAGTTAGTCCTGCTCCTTATGCAATGCACTAATTGTCATTTCACACCTCATATGAAATTGATGAATCAGATTTAATGAAAAGTTGTGTATTTTTGTGTTGTTGTTACTCTTATTTTCCTATAACATTGCATACTGAAATGTATATGTCCCCGCAGCCTGTTTATACGTCCAGTTCCCTTCCAACACAAACGTTTGGCAGAAACCAAATGGATAGCTTCCCTGTTATATCAACAAAAGGCCTAGTCTTTTCACTTTTGACCGTTGCTGTTTAATGATGCATGCCCTGGCACGCCTCGTTGGCGCAGTTTGGCAACGCTTCAGTGTCATAATCTGAAGGTCGCGAGTTTGAACCTCACACGGCGCAGCGTGGTGGGAAATTCTTTTGAACTGATTTCAGATCCTGCAGGGCCCCATTTACTTGCAGGTAACTGTACGTCAACCTTCGGACAAACTGCCTCTAAAAAGGAAACACATCTTGCCTGCACACGCCGCTCCCGCAGAAGAACGTTCACGAGGGTGTGCTCCCTGGTGGTCTAGTGGCTAGGATTCGACGCTCTCACAGACGCGGCCCGGGTTTGATTCCCGGTCAGGAATGAGGTTTTGCACGCAATTTGGCTGTTTTTCGTGTAAACAATGGCCTTTACGGTCTCAAAAGAAGCTTCCTTCGAGCCGGATTCGAAGCAGCGACCTAAGGATGTCCAGTGATAAGCCTACAGTCCTCCGCTCTACCAACTGAGCTATCGAAGGCCCGGTTACCAGTTACCGGTTACCGTCTGTCCTATTTTTGCCGCAGGTCAGCGGAAGCCCTCGTGGCAGGAAAAGGAGCGGAGATGCAACGAGCCAGCCAGGAGTCGGACCTAGAATCTTCTGATCCACAGTCAGACACGTTATCCATTGCGCCACTTAACCTCCCTGTGACGACATTCAGGAAGAATGCAAATCAAATCACTGTCTGACAGAAATCAGCGCACGGCCGTTTCCATATTAAGCCAAGACCGGAGTCTCCAGCGTGTGCAAAGCAATGTCAGAAGTGGGATTTGAACCCACGCCTCCAGTGGAGACTGCAACCTGTACGGCCATCCTCACTGTGGGGAGTCAGGCCTCTCAGCAACAGTATACCTACAACTTTCGGAATGACCCGTGATTGCAGCCGTTCAATGGCACACAGGCCATTTAGAAATATCGTCCGGCCAGGAGCGCAAATCCCAGGGGGACAGAGGAGACCTGTCCTCCTCACTTTTTGACACTTCAATTCACTCTTCGATTTGATGCTTATTTATAGACCACTTGGTCTTGTTTCTACGTTTACCAAGAATTATATATATTGAACCAATTGCATTAATGTTCAGCATGTTCAGAGCATTTCCTAATGAACCCTGTTTTAATTGGGAAGATAATATAGAATCAGTTCTGGTATAAATGGCATGGAATGGAGGCATTGTTAGTAGCTTTGGAAGTGCTTTGCTCGCGATGAATCCATTTCAATTGTTATACTTTGTTTGCATGTTCAGTAGCTTTTACTTCAAAATAAGAAAATAGACGGCTTTAATTGAACAGCCAAGATTACGGTAAGTGTTATCTGATAGCTTTGTTATCCCAAGGAGTTTCTGTCACTTTAACCAGTTTCATAAAAAAAGTTAGTCCTGCTCCTTATGCGATGCACTAATTGTCATTTCACACCTCATATGAAATTGATGAATCAGATTTAATGAAAAGTTGTGTATTTTTGTGTTGTTGGTACTCTTATTTTCCTATAACATTGCATACTGAAATGTCAGGCAATTCTGTCCCTGAAATGAAAACGGTCAGACCAGGGTTGCCCCACGTCGTCCAACGGACGCAGCCAAAGAGTTTTACTGCCCAGCGATTTAATTGTTTTCTCAGATTGTATCACGTCATGGTCACAAGCAAGAATATCCTTTCATAGAACTCCCCGCAGCCTGTTTATATGTCCAGTTCCCTTCCAACACAAACGCTTGGCAGAAACCAAATGGATAGCTTCCCTGTTATATCAACAAAAGGCCTAGTCTTTTCACTTTTGACCGTTGCTGTTTAATCACCGTGGAACGCCTCGTTGGCGCAGTTTGGCAGCGCGTCAGTCTCATAATGTAAAGGTCGTGAGTTCAAACCTCACACGGGGCAGCGTGGTGGGAAGTTCTTTTGAACTGGTTTCAGATCCCGCAGGGCCCCATTTACTTGCAGGTAACTGTTCGTGAACCTTCGGACAAACTGCCTATTAAAAGGAAACACATCTTGCCTGCACACGCGGCTCCCGCAGAAGAACGTACATGAGGGTGTGCTCCCTGGTTGTCTAGTGGCTAGGATTCGGCGCTCTCACCGCCGCGGCCCGGGTTCGATTCCCGGTCAGGGAATGAGTTTTTGGACGCACTGTTGCCGTTTTTCGTGTAAGCAATAGCAATAGTGAGAAAAATGCAAATCAACAAACGGGCAGACAGAACTCACGCTCGATGCAACAAACCTGTGCCTGGTAATCAAGCCCTTCAGAGGATTACTAGCAACTTCAAGTTAGCTGTGGTTGGAGCTAGCCGTAACTGCCGACTTCAGGAACTACATTTGGCACCCTGACACTGTCTGACAGAAATCAGCGCACGGCCGTTTCCAAATTAAGCCGAGACCGGAGTGTCCAGCGTGTGCAAAGCAATGTCAGAAGTACTTTGCTCGCGATCCATTTCAATTGTCACACTTTGTTTGTATGTTCAGTAGTTTTTACTTCAAAATAAGAAAATAGACCGCTTTAATTGAACAGCCCTGGTTACGGTAAGTGTTATGTGTATAGCTTTGTTATCTAAAGGAGTTTCCGTCCCTTTAACATGTTTCATAAAAAAAGTTAGTCCTGCTCCTTATGCAATGCACTAATTGTCATTTCACACCTCATATGAAATTGATGAATCAGATTTAATGAAAAGTTGTGTATTTTTGTGTTGTTGTTACTCTTATTTTCCTATAACATTGCATACTGAAATGTATATGTCCCCGCAGCCTGTTTATACGTCCAGTTCCCTTCCAACACAAACGTTTGGCAGAAACCAAATGGATAGCTTCCCTGTTATATCAACAAAAGGCCTAGTCTTTTCACTTTTGACCGTTGCTGTTTAATGATGCATGCCCTGGCACGCCTCGTTGGCGCAGTTTGGCAACGCTTCAGTGTCATAATCTGAAGGTCGCGAGTTTGAACCTCACACGGCGCAGCGTGGTGGGAAATTCTTTTGAACTGATTTCAGATCCTGCAGGGCCCCATTTACTTGCAGGTAACTGTACGTCAACCTTCGGACAAACTGCCTCTAAAAAGGAAACACATCTTGCCTGCACACGCCGCTCCCGCAGAAGAACGTTCACGAGGGTGTGCTCCCTGGTGGTCTAGTGGCTAGGATTCGACGCTCTCACAGACGCGGCCCGGGTTTGATTCCCGGTCAGGAATGAGGTTTTGCACGCAATTTGGCTGTTTTTCGTGTAAACAATGGCCTTTACGGTCTCAAAAGAAGCTTCCTTCGAGCCGGATTCGAAGCAGCGACCTAAGGATGTCCAGTGATAAGCCTACAGTCCTCCGCTCTACCAACTGAGCTATCGAAGGCCCGGTTACCAGTTACCGGTTACCGTCTGTCCTATTTTTGCCGCAGGTCAGCGGAAGCCCTCGTGGCAGGAAAAGGAGCGGAGATGCAACGAGCCAGCCAGGAGTCGGACCTAGAATCTTCTGATCCACAGTCAGACACGTTATCCATTGCGCCACTTAACCTCCCTGTGACGACATTCAGGAAGAATGCAAATCAAATCACTGTCTGACAGAAATCAGCGCACGGCCGTTTCCATATTAAGCCAAGACCGGAGTCTCCAGCGTGTGCAAAGCAATGTCAGAAGTGGGATTTGAACCCACGCCTCCAGTGGAGACTGCAACCTGTACGGCCATCCTCACTGTGGGGAGTCAGGCCTCTCAGCAACAGTATACCTACAACTTTCGGAATGACCCGTGATTGCAGCCGTTCAATGGCACACAGGCCATTTAGAAATATCGTCCGGCCAGGAGCGCAAATCCCAGGGGGACAGAGGAGACCTGTCCTCCTCACTTTTTGACACTTCAATTCACTCTTCGATTTGATGCTTATTTATAGACCACTTGGTCTTGTTTCTACGTTTACCAAGAATTATATATATTGAACCAATTGCATTAATGTTCAGCATGTTCAGAGCATTTCCTAATGAACCCTGTTTTAATTGGGAAGATAATATAGAATCAGTTCTGGTATAAATGGCATGGAATGGAGGCATTGTTAGTAGCTTTGGAAGTGCTTTGCTCGCGATGAATCCATTTCAATTGTTATACTTTGTTTGCATGTTCAGTAGCTTTTACTTCAAAATAAGAAAATAGACGGCTTTAATTGAACAGCCAAGATTACGGTAAGTGTTATCTGATAGCTTTGTTATCCCAAGGAGTTTCTGTCACTTTAACCAGTTTCATAAAAAAAGTTAGTCCTGCTCCTTATGCGATGCACTAATTGTCATTTCACACCTCATATGAAATTGATGAATCAGATTTAATGAAAAGTTGTGTATTTTTGTGTTGTTGGTACTCTTATTTTCCTATAACATTGCATACTGAAATGTCAGGCAATTCTGTCCCTGAAATGAAAACGGTCAGACCAGGGTTGCCCCACGTCGTCCAACGGACGCAGCCAAAGAGTTTTACTGCCCAGCGATTTAATTGTTTTCTCAGATTGTATCACGTCATGGTCACAAGCAAGAATATCCTTTCATAGAACTCCCCGCAGCCTGTTTATATGTCCAGTTCCCTTCCAACACAAACGCTTGGCAGAAACCAAATGGATAGCTTCCCTGTTATATCAACAAAAGGCCTAGTCTTTTCACTTTTGACCGTTGCTGTTTAATCACCGTGGAACGCCTCGTTGGCGCAGTTTGGCAGCGCGTCAGTCTCATAATGTAAAGGTCGTGAGTTCAAACCTCACACGGGGCAGCGTGGTGGGAAGTTCTTTTGAACTGGTTTCAGATCCCGCAGGGCCCCATTTACTTGCAGGTAACTGTTCGTGAACCTTCGGACAAACTGCCTATTAAAAGGAAACACATCTTGCCTGCACACGCGGCTCCCGCAGAAGAACGTACATGAGGGTGTGCTCCCTGGTTGTCTAGTGGCTAGGATTCGGCGCTCTCACCGCCGCGGCCCGGGTTCGATTCCCGGTCAGGGAATGAGTTTTTGGACGCACTGTGGCCGTTTTTCGTGTAAGCAATAGCAATAGTGAGAAAAATGCAAATCAACAAACGGGCAGACAGAACTCACGCTCGATGCAACAAACCTGTGCCTGGTAATCAAGCCCTTCAGAGGATTACTAGCAACTTCAAGTTAGCTGTGGTTGGAGCTAGCCGTAACTGCCGACTTCAGGAACTACATTTGGCACCCTGACACTGTCTGACAGAAATCAGCGCACGGCCGTTTCCAAATTAAGCCGAGACCGGAGTGTCCAGCGTGTGCAAAACAATGTCAGAAGTACTTTGCTCGCGATCCATTTCAATTGTCACACTTTGTTTGTATGTTCAGTAGTTTTTACTTCAAAATAAGAAAATAGACCGCTTTAATTGAACAGCCCTGGTTACGGTAAGTGTTATGTGTATAGCTTTGTTATCTAAAGGAGTTTCCGTCCCTTTAACATGTTTCATAAAAAAAGTTAGTCCTGCTCCTTATGCAATGCACTAATTGTCATTTCACACCTCATATGAAATTGATGAATCAGATTTAATGAAAAGTTGTGTATTTTTGTGTTGTTGTTACTCTTATTTTCCTATAACATTGCATACTGAAATGTATATGTCCCCGCAGCCTGTTTATACGTCCAGTTCCCTTCCAACACAAACGTTTGGCAGAAACCAAATGGATAGCTTCCCTGTTATATCAACAAAAGGCCTAGTCTTTTCACTTTTGACCGTTGCTGTTTAATGATGCATGCCCTGGCACGCCTCGTTGGCGCAGTTTGGCAACGCTTCAGTGTCATAATCTGAAGGTCGCGAGTTTGAACCTCACACGGCGCAGCGTGGTGGGAAATTCTTTTGAACTGATTTCAGATCCTGCAGGGCCCCATTTACTTGCAGGTAACTGTACGTCAACCTTCGGACAAACTGCCTCTAAAAAGGAAACACATCTTGCCTGCACACGCCGCTCCCGCAGAAGAACGTTCACGAGGGTGTGCTCCCTGGTGGTCTAGTGGCTAGGATTCGACGCTCTCACAGACGCGGCCCGGGTTTGATTCCCGGTCAGGAATGAGGTTTTGCACGCAATTTGGCTGTTTTTCGTGTAAACAATGGCCTTTACGGTCTCAAAAGAAGCTTCCTTCGAGCCGGATTCGAAGCAGCGACCTAAGGATGTCCAGTGATAAGCCTACAGTCCTCCGCTCTACCAACTGAGCTATCGAAGGCCCGGTTACCGGTTACCGTCTGTGCTATTTTTGCCGCAGGTCAGCGGAAGCCCTCGTGGCAGGAAAAGGAGCGGAGATGCAACGAGCCAGCCAGGAGTCGGACCTAGAATCTTCTGATCCACAGTCAGACACGTTATCCATTGCGCCACTTAACCTCCCTGTGACGACATTCAGGAAGAATGCAAATCAAATCACTGTCTGACAGAAATCAGCGCACGGCCGTTTCCATATTAAGCCAAGACCGGAGTCTCCAGCGTGTGCAAAGCAATGTCAGAAGTGGGATTTGAACCCACGCCTCCAGTGGAGACTGCAACCTGTACGGCCATCCTCACTGTGGGGAGTCAGGCCTCTCAGCAACAGTATACCTACAACTTTCGGAATGACCCGTGATTGCAGCCGTTCAATGGCACACAGGCCATTTAGAAATATCGTCCGGCCAGGAGCGCAAATCCCAGGGGGACAGAGGAGACCTGTCCTCCTCACTTTTTGACACTTCAATTCACTCTTCGATTTGATGCTTATTTATAGACCACTTGGTCTTGTTTCTACGTTTACCAAGAATTATATATATTGAACCAATTGCATTAATGTTCAGCATGTTCAGAGCATTTCCTAATGAACCCTGTTTTAATTGGGAAGATAATTTAGAATCAGTTCTGGTATAAATGGCATGGAATGGAGGCATTGTTAGTAGCTTTGGAAGTGCTTTGCTCGCGATGAATCCATTTCAATTGTTATACTTTGTTTGCATGTTCAGTAGCTTTTACTTCAAAATAAGAAAATAGACGGCTTTAATTGAACAGCCAAGATTACGGTAAGTGTTATCTGATAGCTTTGTTATCCCAAGGAGTTTCTGTCACTTTAACCAGTTTCATGAAAAAAGTTAGTCCTGCTCCTTATGCGATGCACTAATTGTCATTTCACACCTCATATGAAATTGATGAATCAGATTTAATGAAAAGTTGTGTATTTTTGTGTTGTTGTTACTCTTATTTTCCTATAACATTGCATACTGAAATGTCAGGCAATTCTGTCCCTGAAATGAAAACGGTCAGAACAGGGTTGCCCCACGTCGTCCAACGGACGCAGCCAAAGAGTTTTACTGCCCAGCGATTTAATTGTTTTCTCAGATTGTATCACGTCATGGTCACAAGCAAGAATATCCTTTCATAGAACTCCCCGCAGCCTGTTTATATGTCCAGTTCCCTTCCAACACAAACGCTTGGCAGAAACCAAATGGATAGCTTCCCTGTTATATCAACAAAAGGCCTAGTCTTTTCACTTTTGACCGTTGCTGTTTAATCACCGTGGAACGCCTCGTTGGCGCAGTTTGGCAGCGCGTCAGTCTCATAATCTAAAGGTCGTGAGTTCAAACCTCATACGGGGCAGCGTGGTGGGAAGTTCTTTTGAACTGGTTTCAGATCCCGCAGGGCCCCATTTACTTGCAGGTAACTGTTCGTGAACCTTCGGACAAACTGCCTATTAAAAGGAAACACATCTTGCCTGCACACGCGGCTCCCGCAGAAGAACGTACATGAGGGTGTGCTCCCTGGTTGTCTAGTGGCTAGGATTCGGCGCTCTCACCGCCGCGGCCCGGGTTCGATTCCCGGTCAGGGAATGAGTTTTTGGACGCACTGTGGCCGTTTTTCGTGTAAGCAATAGCAATAGTGAGAAAAATGCAAATCAACAAACGGGCAGACAGAACTCACGCTCGATGCAACAAACCTGTGCCTGGTAATCAAGCCCTTCAGAGGATTACTAGCAACTTCAAGTTAGCTGTGGTTGGAGCTAGCCGTAACTGCCGACTTCAGGAACTACATTTGGCACCCTGACACTGTCTGACAGAAATCAGCGCACGGCCGTTTCCAAATTAAGCCGAGACCGGAGTGTCTAGCGTGTGCAAAACAATGTCAGAAGTACTTTGCTCGCGATCCATTTCAATTGTCACACTTTGTTTGTATGTTCAGTAGTTTTTACTTCAAAATAAGAAAATAGACCGCTTTAATTGAACAGCCCTGGTTACGGTAAGTGTTATGTGTATAGCTTTGTTATCTAAAGGAGTTTCCGTCCCTTTAACATGTTTCATAAAAAAAGTTAGTCCTGCTCCTTATGCAATGCACTAATTGTCATTTCACACCTCATATGAAATTGATGAATCAGATTTAATGAAAAGTTGTGTATTTTTGTGTTGTTGTTACTCTTATTTTCCTATAACATTGCATACTGAAATGTATATGTCCCCGCAGCCTGTTTATACGTCCAGTTCCCTTCCAACACAAACGTTTGGCAGAAACCAAATGGATAGCTTCCCTGTTATATCAACAAAAGGCCTAGTCTTTTCACTTTTGACCGTTGCTGTTTAATGATGCATGCCCTGGCACGCCTCGTTGGCGCAGTTTGGCAACGCTTCAGTGTCATAATCTGAAGGTCGCGAGTTTGAACCTCACACGGGGCAGCGTGGTGGGAAATTCTTTTGAACTGATTTCAGATCCTGCAGGGCCCCATTTACTTGCAGGTAACTGTACGTCAACCTTCGGACAAACTGCCTCTAAAAAGGAAACACATCTTGCCTGCACACGCCGCTCCCGCAGAAGAACGTTCACCAGGGTGTGCTCCCTGGTGGTCTAGTGTCTAGGATTCGGCGCTCTCACCGCCGCGGCCCGGGTTCAATTCCCGGTCAGGAATGAGGTTTTGCACGCAATTTGGCTGTTTTTCGTGTAAACAATGGCCTTTACGGTCTCAAAAGAAGCTTCCTTCGAGCCGGATTCGAACCAGCGACCTAAGGATGTCCAGTGATAAGCCTACAGTCCTCCGCTCTACCAACTGAGCTATCGAAGGCCCGGTTGCCAGTTACCGTCTGTGCTATTTTTGCCGCAGGTCAGCGGAAGCCCTCGTGGCAGGAAAAGGAGCGGAGATGCAACGAGCCAGCCAGGAGTCGGACCTAGAATCTTCTGATCCACAGTCAGACACGTTATCCATTGCGCCACTTAACCTCCCTGTGACGACATTCAGGAAGAATGCAAATCAAATCACTGTCTGACAGAAATCAGCGCACGGCCGTTTCCATATTAAGCCAAGACCGGAGTCTCCAGCGTGTGCAAAGCAATGTCAGAAGTGGGATTTGAACCCACGCCTCCAGTGGAGACTGCAACCTGTACGGCCATCCTCACTGTGGGGAGTCAGGCCTCTCAGCAACAGTATACCTACAACTTTCGGAATGACCCGTGATTGCAGCCGTTCAATGGCACACAGGCCATTTAGAAATATCGTCCGGCCAGGAGCGCAAATCCCAGGGGGACAGAGGAGACCTGTCCTCCTCACTTTTTGACACTTCAATTCACTCTTCGATTTGATGCTTATTTATAGACCACTTGGTCTTGTTTCTACGTTTACCAAGAATTATATATATTGAACCAATTGCATTAATGTTCAGCATGTTCAGAGCATTTCCTAATGAACCCTGTTTTAATTGGGAAGATAATTTAGAATCAGTTCTGGTATAAATGGCATGGAATGGAGGCATTGTTAGTAGCTTTGGAAGTGCTTTGCTCGCGATGAATCCATTTCAATTGTTATACTTTGTTTGCATGTTCAGTAGCTTTTACTTCAAAATAAGAAAATAGACGGCTTTAATTGAACAGCCAAGATTACGGTAAGTGTTATCTGATAGCTTTGTTATCCCAAGGAGTTTCTGTCACTTTAACCAGTTTCATAAAAAAAGTTAGTCCTGCTCCTTATGCGATGCACTAATTGTCATTTCACACCTCATATGAAATTGATGAATCAGATTTAATGAAAAGTTGTGTATTTTTGTGTTGTTGGTACTCTTATTTTCCTATAACATTGCATACTGAAATGTCAGGCAATTCTGTCCCTGAAATGAAAACGGTCAGACCAGGGTTGCCCCACGTCGTCCAACGGACGCAGCCAAAGAGTTTTACTGCCCAGAAATTTAATTGTTTTCTCAGATTGTATCACGTCATGGTCACAAGCAAGAATATCCTTTCATAGAACTCCCCGCAGCCTGTTTATATGTCCAGTTCCCTTCCAACACAAACGCTTGGCAGAAACCAAAGGGATAGCTTCCCTGTTATATCAACAAAAGGCCTAGTCTTTTCACTTTTGACCGTTGCTGTTTAATCACCGTGGAACGCCTCGTTGGCGCAGTTTGGCAGCGCGTCAGTCTCATAATGTAAAGGTCGTGAGTTCAAACCTAACACGGGGCAGCGTGGTGGGAAGTTCTTTTGAACTGGTTTCAGATCCCGCAGGGCCCCATTTACTTGCAGGTAACTGTTCGTGAACCTTCGGACAAACTGCCTATTAAAAGGAAACACATCTTGCCTGTGTGATATAGTGATTTTTATGTTTATTAATTTTTTTAAATGCATTATAGAATTGTTCAATGTTATTTTCTTGATATTTCTAATATTGCTTGAATGTTTATTTGTGCTTTAGGTAAACGAAATGAGTAAGAGTGTTAATTCATTTAATTATTTTAATTTGGCATACTAGAGTGATGACGTCATCGCACACTTCGGTATGTGGCGCGCGCCGGTGATACGCTCCATTCAGAACCAATAAACTGTTAAAGAAGCAATCACTGCAGCGCTCTCTTTTATATTCTTCTTTAATCCTTTTGTACTTCTTCTTCAGGGGTACTACAATTTTGGAGGCACCGCTGGGATTTATGTCAGACGGTTTATCCACCCTGATCGGCAAGGAACCGCCTAGCGACATTCATCCACTAACTAGGGGCGAAACGGGGAAACACTGCAGCAACGATGGATGACTTGCAAAGTATTCAGGAGGAAATCGGTGAGAGACTGTGTACATTGCCAAGAGGAAAACTAATTGAACTGAGTCAGTTCTTTAAAATTCATTTAGAGGCAAATGTCACACGCCTTTCTCTCGTTAGTCTTCTCAGTAATCCTCTGCTACGAAGGGAGTTGGAGGAACTTGAGGATGGAGGCATGGCTGAACTATTAACTATAAATGATAAATTGAGCGCACTAATGCTAACTGATGTAAACATGAGTGAACCAAGCTTAGAGCTGGGACAGGTAGAGGAAAGAGAAAATGTAGTTCAAAGACAGGCAGAAGAAATTAAGCGCACAACTGATCTGCTTCCTGCTGTGCAAACACATCCAACTGTTGCACAGAGCACGAGGCTGGGGCCAGCATCAGCAGACAGTGTAGCAGTTAGCTCTTCGCTGCCTCCATAGGGACAAATTATACCAACCGTATGGCACAGGGAGTTTAAGATTTCTGGTTTTATTGGAGAACCTGGCCAAAGAGACAGATTAACCTTTTCGAGTTTGGCACGTCAAATTGAAAGCGGACTAAATAAGGACTACCCAGAGCACGAGATTGTTGACTCAGTTATTCGAGCCATTACACCAGGTCTTCAATTACGTAGCTATTTAGAAGGGAAAACTGATTTGACCTTACCAATGTTGAGACGAATTCTTCGGTCCCATTACCAAGAGAAAAACGCCACCGAATTGTACAAGCAACTTACTGCAGAATCACAACGTGCAAAAGAAACACCCCAAAGTTTCCTCATACGTGTGCTGGACTTGAGGCAGAAAATTCTCTTTGCATCACAAGAAGATGAGTCAGGGTTGAAATATGACCCAGCACTAGTGCAAAATATGTTTCTTCATACTGTGTTAACAGGTTTACAAAACGACCGTATCCAGAGTGATCTCCAACCGTACCTGACAGACACCACAGTCACAGACGAGACACTGCTGGAAAAGTTGAATGTTGCATGCTCCCACGAAGCTGAGAGACAGAGTAAACGGAAAAGTGAACGCAGTGCTACGGTGAATGTTACCCAGTTAAGTGAACCAACTTTGCACTTAAAAAGCAAACAAAAGCAGCCAAAATCTGATTTGATGTCACAGTTGAAAAGTTTAAGTGAAGAAGTTAAGCAGATCAAGGAATCGATGCAACAACCCTCACCTCTGTCACAACAATGCTGCACTGTCAACAATGATGTCACAACTCTAAGAACAGTTCATCAACCCATCGCCGAGAAGAATCAGGTGCCGCAGAGCCAGGCTTGAGGGCATAGTCAAAACGGAGGTGAGCAACAACAGCAGTACCCACTTCAAGTTTCTAATTTCACACCACAACCATATCAACGGCGGATGAGTCCGATGCCAGTGCAGTATTTCCAGCCAACTCATTCATCTCAGTATGCAGCTCAAGGGTTAAGTCCGCAGCAGTTTCACGCGGAGGCACAGTCATATGTTGCAACGCCAGAATCACAGTACTTCCGGCCATACCGACAGTCACATCCCCCGAGGCAAAGACAGTGTTTTCATTGTCAGCAAGCGAGATCGATGGAACTGTGCACCCATTGTTACCGCTGTGGCAGCAATGAACATTTCCTGGCGGGTTGCAAAGAGAGAGGTACCCGAACACAGCGTAGAGTTCAGTTAAACGAGGACTGGTTACCACCGCGGGACAGGGAGTGACCCATCAAGTGCAATTGTCCCCTTCAGATTCAAAGCAACAAGTGGAGAGAGTCGGAATGGAGCCAGAAATCATCCCTCATGAGTGCAATCTAATTTCTGAGTGTCGAGTCAACAAACATTCGCCTGTGACTTCCCTGGTGGGTAAACAATGCTTAGTGACATGATATCTGAATGGACACAAAACAGAGGCATTGTGGGACACAGGATCCCAAGTGTGCATTGTAGATCGACAGTGGAAGGATCAGTACATACCTGGAGTAAAGATACGAGAAGTTTTTGAAGCAATGGAGGCCACAGACAATTTGAATCTTGTCGCAGCCAATGGCTCCATCATGCCCTATGAAGGATGGGTCGAAATCACGTTCAATTTGGCCCCCCCTGCAAACAAAATGAAAGAATTAGTCATCCCTGTACTCGTCTTAAGAGGCCAGCAGTTGTCCAAGCCAATCATTGGTTACAATGTAATTGAGCAGGTCATGAAGCTGAGTGAAGCGAGTGGGCAGTGTGATGTGAGCAAAGGACTGTTGAATAAGACTGTTAGATGTGCCTTTCCGAGTTTGAGGAGGAGCAAAGTCCAAACATTCATTAACCTTGTGACAGCTGAAAGGTCAAGTGCGTATTTAGTTAAGACGACAAGAGACCATGTGACTGTGCCAAAACATGCTATCATGCAGGTCAAGTAAAAGCGCCATGTATGAAGCAGACTAGTGTCATGTTGTTTGAACCATCTGTCAATCTACAGTACCCTGATGGACTGGAACCCATTGAAACACTCTTGACTCTGAAAAAGGGAAGCCGACCTGTGATCCAAATCAGTGTCCTGAATGTGACCGAACACGATATCCTCCTGGTAGGAAAGACTGAACTTGGGACGGTACAAACAATAAAGTCAGTGTTACCAGCGACAGTGTCATCTGGCGTAACAACAGCCAGCGTTAATGAAAGTGCGAAGCCAACAAATGAGTGTGAGACTAATGGTGAAGGTGTGTGGGACCCACCTGTGGACGTCAGTCATTTGTCTCTGGAGCAGCAACAGAAAGTTAGGCAAATGCTGCGGGAGGAGTGTCATTCTTTCTCAAAATCAGATGAGGACATCGGGTGTGTCAAAGATCTACAATTGAACATCAGTGTAACAGATCAGACACCTGTTGTGCGAATGTATACATCTGTTCCAAAACCACTGTACCAAGAAATGAAAGACTATCTTCATGATTTGATTGCCCAGGGGTGGATTGAAAAATCTCATTCGCCTTATTCATCTCCAATTGTATGTGTCAGAAAAAAAGATGGCAGTCTGAGGTTGTGTATTGATTACAGGGACCTCAACCGGAAAACAGTGCCCGACCGCCAACCGATTCCCAGAGTACAGGACATATTGGATGGCTTGGGAGGAAATAGGTGTTTCTCTTTGCTGGACCAAGGAAAGGCGTACCATCAAGGTTTTATGACACCAGCAAGTAGACCTTTGACGGCCTTTTGTATACCGGGGGGGTTATATGAATGGGTCCGTATTCCCTTCGGGCTCATGAATGCTCCTGCTGCATTCCAGCAGTTTATGGAAGGATGCCTGGAAGGGCTACGAGATGACATTTGTGTACCTTACCTCGACGACATCTTAGTCTTCACTAAATCTTTTGATGAGCACGTTGAGGCGGTAAGAAAAGTTTTACAGCGGCTGCGGTCGCATGGGGTGAAATTGAAGCCAAGGAAATGTGTCTTGTTCAAAGATGAGGTCCGTTACTTGGGAAGGATAGTTTCAAAAGAAGGAAGCAGGATGGATCCAGCAGATACGGTAGCAGTGACAGCCCTGAAGGAAAGGAGACCCACCACAGTTGGAGAATTGAGGAAGGTTTTAGGCTTGTTAAGTTACTACCGGCCTTACATTAAATACTTTTCAAGGATTGCATGCCCCCTGTATGGCCTGCTGAAAAGTGACGATAACAAGATACAAACAAAAGGGAAAGGAGGGACTTACCTCAAGAGTCATGTGGTTCCATCAAGCCAGTTGGTTGAATGGACGGAGCAACATCAGGAAACACTCGAAAAACTGATTGATTGTCTAGTTAAGCCGCCTGTGCTAGGGTTCCCAGACTTCACAAAGCCGTTTGTGCTGCATACCGATGCGTCAAATCAGGGACTGGGAGCTGTCCTGTATCAACATCAGGAAGGGAAATTAAGAGTGATTGCGTATGGATCGAGGACATTAACGACAGCAGAGCAGAATTACCATTTGCACAGTGGTAAATTGGAGTTCTTGGCTCTCAAATGGGCTATCACTGAAAAATTCAGAGATTATCTTTACTATGCGCCCACATTTACAGCGTACAGTGACAATAATCCCCTCACCTACGTTTTGACATCCGCCAAGTTGAACGCAACGGGATGCCGATGGGTCGCAGAGCTTGCTGATTTCCACTTCACTATTCGGTATCGGCCTGGAAAGGAAAACATTGATGCTGGCGCATTATCCAGGTTGACAACACTCACAGAAAAAAATGTCCCAGAATACACAGAAGAACTTTCGTCAGATTCAATAGGAGCTCTGATACAGGCGTTGGAAGTTCAGTCTGAATCAGGGATACCATGGTCCTTTGCTATAGCTTGCCAGAGTTCTCCAACATGTGCAGAGAGCAGTACAATATCAGCAGGACCCCTGTCAAAAGAAGAGATCCGAAGAGCGCAGAGGGAAGACAACGACATAGAGTTGGTCATTCGTCACTTATAGTCAGGAGTAAAGCCTTCCTCTAAGCAGTGGCGGTCTGCGGGTTCAGCAGCGAAAAGTTTGATGAGAGGTTGGGATAAGTTGTTGCTGGATGAGGATGGCATTCTGCAAAGAAAGACAGCACAGAGAACTCAGCTCGTATTGCCAACGGGATTCAGAAAAATTGCATTGGAGGAATTACATGACAAAATGGGACACCAAGGCGTCGATCGGACCACAAGTTTAATGAGAGACCGCTTCTTTTGGCCCCACATGCAGCGTGATATTGACCATTATGTGTTGAGGACCTGTTCCTGCATTAAGCAAAAGAAACCGTGCAGAGAAACAAGAGCACCCCTTAAACCAATCACGACGACTTGCCCATTCGAACTTGTGTCAGTGGACTTCCTTCATTTAGAAAAATGCAGAGGAGGATATGAATATATCCTTGTTATCGTCGATCATTTCACACGATTCGCACAGGCATATGCGACAACGTCAAAATCCGGCAAGATTGTGGCAGACAGACTCTTTAACGATTTCGCTCTCAAGTTTGGATTCCCATTGAGGATACACCATGATCAGGGGGGAGAATTTGAAAATCAGCTATTTGGGCAATTGCAAAAGTATAGTGGGATCACTGGATCGAGAACTACTCCCTATCACCCCCAAGGAAATGGGCAAGTTGAGAGATTTAATCGGACGTTGTTGCAAATGTTGAAAACTCTCACTGAAAAACAGAAATCAAGTTGGAAAGACTCATTGAACAAATTGATCTATGCCTACAATTGCACAAAAAGTGAAGTGACTGGTTTCTCCCCGTTTCACCTCTTGTTTGGTCGTTCCCCGAGACTGCCCATTGATGTTCTCTTCGGGCTTAATGCAGACAGCCTACCCACAAACAAAAGGGAGTACCTGGAGAGTTGGAAACAAGGGATGCAAGAAGCACAAGAGATCGCTAGAGAACATGCAAAAAAGGCAAGCGAGCGTAATAAAAGAACTTATGATCAAAAAGTGAGATACACAGACCTTGACTCAGGAAGTCGAGTCCTTGTCAAAAATCTGACTCCGAGGGGAGGACCAGGTAAACTTCGGAACTATTGGGAAGACCAAGTTCATGTTGTTGTACGCCGAGTTGCTGAGGATGTGCCGATTTATGAGATAAAGCCTGAGCGAGGAAAAGGGAGGTCACGAGTATTACACCGAAACTTGCTGATGCCATGCGATTACTTACCTCTTGAAGTCGATCCAACGCCGAAACCCAAATCACAGCGGAGACAGCCACAGGGGAACTCCAGCATACCTGTAAACCGAATGGAAGAAAGTGAGTTGGAAAGTGAAAGTGACTCCGAGTATTATACATCAGTTGAGCCTTGCCAGTTGAGAAAGCAGCCGAGTGGTAATGATCAGAGACAAGAGGAAGCACGAATACAGTTTTCACCTCCTGAGTTACCTGCTCATCAGAGTGCATCAGATAGTTCTCCACTGATACAGCTTGAACTAGAACCGTTACCTATAGCTGAAGCGGAACAAGATGTTCCCACACCTGCTCAGGTACCTGTGAAAGAGAACAGATTTGAACTGCGTGGAAGACAAATGGAAAAGGAGCCAGCGAGTGCACATGAAAACTTACCTGCGAAAGAACCAGATGAAAGTGAGTCAAGTGACAGACCTGTTGAATTGCACAGAGAATACCAGTACTCAGGGAGGCAACGACGTCCACCAAAGAAGTTCACCTATAATAGTTTAGGGACTCCTACCTGTTACAAAGTGCAAGTAACTGGTTCTGGGTATGATCCATACTTTCCTAACATGTGGACACCTACATTTATGCCTTGGGTGCCAACGGCGTTTCCCTACTCGAGACCACCATCTGTGTATTAAACGTGAAATGAAACAGAAATTGAGAACACACTAATTGTTCTTACTGGCTAGTACACACACTAATTGTTCATATGGACTGAAAGAACTTTTGAAAAAACAAAGAACTGTTGCCTATATATGCACGTACACATAAACGGGACTGTTTCTAGGCCACAGGGACATGGACTGTTTTGCAAGGCCTATAAAAACATTGAGTGAACACATTGGAAAAAGTTTTGAAACAGTTTGCACAGACGTTGAATCATTTTTTCTGGAATTTTTTTTTTTTACAGGGCATTCGGCCTGGGACTTAAAAGTGTTTTGTGCACTGAGATGGACTTTTGTGGGGTTTTATTTTTTCTCCCTTTTTGGACACTGGATGAAATCCTTGAACTTGAATTTATTTTGAGATGGGATATGATCTATTAAATTTGAGTACACAAAGACTCTTGTCATATGTGAACTAAAAGTGTCATTATAGAAGAAACCTGAAAAAAAAAAGTTTTACGTCATGGGTATTAATAGAAAGAAAAAGTTATAAGGGCATTGATAGATGTCGGGACGACATCTTATCCGTTGGGGGAGAGTGTGATATAGTGATTTTTATGTTTATTAATTTTTTCAAATGCATTATAGAATTGTTCAATGTTATTTTCTTGATATTTCTAATATTGCTTGAATGTTTATTTGTGCTTTAGGTAAACGAAATGAGTAAGAGTGTTAATTCATTTAATTATTTTAATTTGGCATACTAGAGTGATGACGTCATCGCACACTTCGGTATGTGGCGCGCGCCGGTGATACGCTCCATTCAGAACCAATACACTGTTAAAGAAGCAATCACTGCAGCGCTCTCTTTTATATTATTCTTTATTCTTCTTTAATCCTTTTGTACTTCTTCTTCAGGGGTACTACACCTGCACACCGGGCTCCCGCAGAAGAACGTATATGAGGGTGTGCTCCCTGGTTGTCTAGTGGCTAGGATTCTGCGCTATCACTAATTGTCATTTCACACCTCATATGAAATTGATGAATCAGATTTAATGAAAAGTTGTGTATTTTTGTGTTGTTGTTACTCTTATTTTCCTATAACATTGCATACTGAAATGTATATGTCCCCGCAGCCTGTTTATACGTCCAGTTCCCTTCCAACACAAACGTTTGGCAGAAACCAAATGGATAGCTTCCCTGTTATATCAACAAAAGGCCTAGTCTTTTCACTTTTGACCGTTGCTGTTTAATGATGCATGCCCTGGCACGCCTCGTTGGCGCAGTTTGGCAACGCTTCAGTGTCATAATCTGAAGGTCGCGAGTTTGAACCTCACACGGGGCAGCGTGGTGGGAAATTCTTTTGAACTGATTTCAGATCCTGCAGGGCCCCATTTACTTGCAGGTAACTGTACGTCAACCTTCGGACAAACTGCCTCCAAAAAGGAAACACATGTTGCCTGCACACGCCGCTCCCGCAGAAGAACGTTCACGAGGGTGTGCTCCCTGGTGGTCTAGTGGCTAGGATTCGGCGCTCTCACGGCCGCGGCCCGGGTTCGATTCCCGGTCAGGAATGAGGTTTTGCACGCAATTTAGCTGTTTTTCGTGTAAACAATGGCCTTTACGGTCTCAAAAGAAGCTTCCTTCGAGCCGGATTCGAACCAGCGACCTAAGGATGTCCAGTGATAAGCCTACAGTCCTCCGCTCTACCAACTGAGCTATCGAAGGCCCGGTTACCAGTTACCGGTTACCGTCTGTTCTATTTTTGCCGCAGGTCAGCGGAAGCCCTCGTGGCAGGAAAAGGAGCGGAGATGCAACGAGCCAGCCAGGAGTCGGACCTAGAATCTTCTGATCAACAGTCAGACACGTTATCCATTGCGCCACTTAACCTCCCTGTGACGACATTCAGGAAGAATGCAAATCAAATCACTGTCTGACAGAAATCAGCGCACGGCCGTTTCCATATTAAGCCAAGACCGGAGTCTCCAGCGTGCGCAAAGCAATATCAGAAGTGGGATTTGAACCCACGCCTCCAGTGGAGACTGAAACCTGTACGGCCATCCTCACTGTGGGGAGTCAGGCCTCTCAGCAACAGTATACCTACAACTTTCGGAATGACCCGTGATTGCAGCCGTTCAATGGCACACAGGCCATTTAGAAATATCGTCCGGCCAGGAGCGCAAATCCCAGGGGGACAGAGGAGACCTGTCCTCCTCACTTTTTGACACTTCAATTCACTCTTCGATTTGATGCTTATTTATAGACCACTTGGTCTTGTTTCTACGTTTACCAAGAATTATATATATTGAACCAATTGCATTAATGTTCAGCATGTTCAGAGCATTTCCTAATGAACCCTGTTTTAATTGGGAAGATAATATAGAATCAGTTCTGGTATAAATGGCATGGAATGGAGGCATTGTTAGTAGCTTTGGAAGTGCTTTGCTCGCGATGAATCCATTTCAATTGTTATATTTTGTTTGCATGTTCAGTAGCTTTTACTTCAAAATAAGAAAATAGACGGCTTTAATTGAACAGCCAAGATTACGGTAAGTGTTATCTGATAGCTTTGTTATCCCAAGGAGTTTCTGTCACTTTAACCAGTTTCATAAAAAAAGTTAGTCCTGCTCCTTATGCGATGCACTAATTGTCATTTCACACCTCATATGAAATTGATGAATCAGATTTAATGAAAAGTTGTGTATTTTTGTGTTGTTGGTACTCTTATTTTCCTATAACATTGCATACTGAAATGTCAGGCAATTCTGTCCCTGAAATGAAAACGGTCAGACCAGGGTTGCCCCACGTCGTCCAACGGACGCAGCCAAAGAGTTTTACTGCCCAGCGATTTAATTGTTTTCTCAGATTGTATCAAGTCATGGTCACAAGCAAGAATATCCTTTCAAAGAACTCCCCGCAGCCTGTTTATATGTCCAGTTCCCTTCCAACACAAACGCTTGGCAGAAACCAAATGGATAGCTTCCCTGTTATATCAACAAAAGGCCTAGTCTTTTCACTTTTGACCGTTGCTGTTTAATCACCGTGGAACGCCTCGTTGGCGCAGTTTGGCAGCGCGTCAGTCTCATAATCTGAAGGTCGTGAGTTCAAACCTCACACGGGGCAGCGTGGTGGGAAGTTCTTTTGAACTGGTTTTAGATCCCGCAGGGCCCCATTTACTTGCAGGTAACTGTTCGTGAACCTTCGGACAAACTGCCTATTAAAAGGAAACACATCTTGCCTGCATACGCGGCTCCCGCAGAAGAACGTACATGAGGGTGTGCTCCCTGGTGGTCTTGTGGCTAGGATTCGGCGCTCTCACCGCCGCGGCCCGGGTTCGATTCCCGGTCAGGGAATGAGTTTTTGGACGCACTGTGGCCGTTTTTCGTGTAAGCAATAGCAACAGTGAGAAAAATGCAAATCAACAAACGGGCAGACAGAACTCACGCTCGATGCAACAAACCTGTGCCTGGTAATCAAGCCCTTCAGAGGATTACTAGCAACTTCAAGTTAGCTGTGGTTGGAGTTAGCCGTAACTGCCGACTTCAGGAACTACATTTGGCACCCTGACACTGTCTGACAGAAATCAGCGCACGGCCGTTTCCAAATTAAGCCGAGACCGGAGTGTCCAGCGTGTGCAAAACAATGTCAGAAGTACTTTGCTCGCGATCCATTTCAATTGTCACACTTTGTTTGTATGTTCAGTAGTTTTTACTTCAAAATAAGAAAATAGACCGCTTTAATTGAACAGCCCTGGTTACGGTAAGTGTTATGTGTATAGCTTTGTTATCTAAAGGAGTTTCCGTCCCTTTAACATGTTTCATAAAAAAAGTTAGTCCTGCTCCTTATGCAATGCACTAATTGTCATTTCACACCTCATATGAAATTGATGAATCAGATTTAATGAAAAGTTGTGTATTTTTGTGTTGTTGTTACTCTTATTTTCCTATAACATTGCATACTGAAATGTATATGTCCCCGCAGCCTGTTTATACGTCCAGTTCCCTTCCAACACAAACGTTTGGCAGAAACCAAATGGATAGCTTCCCTGTTATATCAACAAAAGGCCTAGTCTTTTCACTTTTGACCGTTGCTGTTTAATGATGCATGCCCTGGCAAGCCTCGTTGGCGCAGTTTGGCAACGCTTCAGTGTCATAATCTGAAGGTCGCGAGTTTGAACCTCACACGGGGCAGCGTGGTGGGAAATTCTTTTGAACTGATTTCAGATCCTGCAGGGCCCCATTTACTTGCAGGTAACTGTACGTCAACCTTCGGACAAACTGCCTCTAAAAAGGAAACACATGTTGCCTGCACACGCCGCTCCCGCAGAAGAACGTTCACGAGGATGTGCTCCCTGGTGGTCTAGTGGCTAGGATTCGGCGCTCTCACGGCCGCGGCCCGGGTTCGATTCCCGGTCAGGAATAAGGTTTTGCACGCAATTTAGCTGTTTTTCGTGTAAACAATGGCCTTTACGGTCTCAAAAGAAGCTTCCTTCGATCCGGATTCGAACCAGCGACCTAAGGATGTCCAGTGATAAGCCTACAGTCCTCCGCTCTACCAACTGAGCTATCGAAGGCCCGGTTGCCGGTTACCGTCTGTGCTATTTTTGCCGCAGGTCAGCGGAAGCCCTCGTGGCAGGAAAAGGAGCGGAGATGCAACGAGCCAGCCAGGAGTCGGACCTAGAATCTTCTGATCCACAGTCAGACACGTTATCCATTGCGCCACTTAACCTCCCTGTGACGACATTCAGGAAGAATGCAAATCAAATCACTGTCTGACAGAAATCAGCGCACGGCCGTTTCCATATTAAGCCAAGACCGGAGTCTCCAGCGTGTGCAAAGCAATGTCAGAAGTGGGATTTGAACCCACGCCTCCAGTGGAGACTGCAACCTGTACGGCCATCCTCACTGTGGGGAGTCAGGCCTCTCAGCAACAGTATACCTACAACTTTCGGAATGACCCGTCATTGCAGCCGTTCAATGGCACACAGGCCATTTAGAAATATCGTCCGGCCAGGAGCGCAAATCCCAGGGGGACAGAGGAGACCTGTCCTCCTCACTTTTTGACACTTCAATTCACTCTTCGATTTGATGCTTATTTATAGACCACTTGGTCTTGTTTCTACGTTTACCAAGAATTATATATATTGAACCAATTGCATTAATGTTCAGCATGTTCAGAGCATTTCCTAATGAACCCTGTTTTAATTGGGAAGATAATTTAGAATCAGTTCTGGTATAAATGGCATGGAATGGAGGCATTGTTAGTAAAATACAATGTCAGAAATACTTTGCTCGCGATCCATTTCAATTGTCACACTTTGTTTGTATGTTCAGTAGATTTTACTTTAAAATAAGAAAATAGACTTTAATTGAACAGCCCCGGTTACGGTAAGTGTTATGTGTATAGCTTTGTTATATAAAGGAGTTTCCGTCCCTTTAACATGTTTCATAAAAAAAGTTAGTCCTGCTCCTTATGCAATGCACTAATTGTCATTTCACACCTCATATGAAATTGATGAATCAGATTTAATGAAAAGTTGTGTATTTTTGTGTTGTTGTTACTCTTATTTTCCTATAACATTGCATACTGAAATGTATGTGTCCCCTGATAGATCTGGATAGAAACATACACTTGTTTCTTGTTTATTTCATTTTATTATTACATTTCATTTATCACATTTATTAAAATATTCATCATATGTATTCATTCTTTTATTTTATTATTCACTTCTATTCATATTATTTGCTCCTTACTTTCCTGCTGTTTAACCTCGTTGAGAGTTGTATTGTGTCTTATGCTGATATGAGTATCCATTGGTCTCCATCTCAAGGTCCATAATAATGTCATGAGACAATGTTTTGATACTGTAATCTTGAATGTTAAAAACACATATTGAATCCGTTTCTAGTCAGACGAAGTTTGACAGAGCTTGACTGAGCATCAACACACAACTGAGATTATTCAATAAATCATTTGTCTGTCTATTTTACATCACTTCGGCTCCTGCCTGCTTTTCTTCCCTTCAGCTCTATATCTCCCTAGTGGTTGGGTTAAAGGATTGACTCACAACGGAGTTGATATCTCCAGGTGTAATTTGTTCCTGACGGAGAGAGATCTAGTGAAACTGGACTCAACGTTTAGATCTATAAGATCTACAAGCCATATCTCATAGTTGGATCTATCACCCCGCAGCCTGTTTATACGTCCAGTTCCCTTCCAACACAAACGTTTGGCAGAAACCAAATGGATTGCTTCCCTGTTATATCAACAAAAGGCCTAGTCTTTTCACTTTTGACCGTTGCTGTTTAATAAATCATGATTTAAACGGGTATTTAAGTGGGATTGACCACCGCGTGCTGAGTTCGTGTGCAGCCCCCATCGCGTGAAGACTGAAGAGAGTAAAGACCATCGACTCTACCTGTGCGTCTCCACAGAGCAACGACACAGACATGGCACTTGTGTATTACTGTTTTGCACTTATATTATTGCACTTTATCAATTATCTTTATTCTTTTTTCTTTATTTGTCTTGTACATTCCTTCATTTTTCAATATGTGTTTTCAAATCCACACTGTCATTACATCTCGTACACCAACGGTAACTCGCAGAAGGCCACGCATGGCTAATGCTAACAACCTGCGTATTCTTTCAGCATCCAATACTACCTCTATTACCTTGCATATTGGTTTATGGAACTGCCAATCCGCTGTAAACAAGGCATATTTCATCACAGCTATAGCAAACATTCTGGTCTTTCTCTTTTAGCACTTACTGAAACCTGGATCAAACAAGAGGACACTGCCACACCGGCTGTCCTCTCTAATAACTACACGTTCTCCCACAGCCCACGCATATCAGAGAGGGGCGGAGGAACCAGTCTACTTATTCCTAACGACTGGAAATTTAAACAGCTGGCAACCTCTTGCAACAACACCGCCTTTGAGTTTCATGCTGTCACTGTCATCCACCCTGTTAAAACGCATGTTGTAGTTATCTATCGCCCCCCAGGGCACCTTGGACTCTTCTTGGAGGAATTGGATACACTTCTGTCATCATTCCCCCAGGATGGTACTCCTCTGGTGGTACTTGGAGACTTCAGCATCCACCTAGAAAATCCACCGGCTGCTGACTTCAACAACCTGACTGCGTCGTTTGACCTCAAGCGAGTCCCTACTTCAGCAACCCATAAATCTGGTACTCAACTTGATCTCATCTACACACGCTATTGCTTCACCCATCACTCCCAGGTCACCCCACTGTCGGATCATTTCCTCATCACTCTTGATCTCGACTTAACTTCTCCAGACACCACACATGCCTCCCCACTGGTCACATTCCGACGCAACCTACGATCACTCTCTCCCTCTCGCTTATCCTCTGCAGTCTCTGCTACTTTCCCACCCCCTAAACAGTTCTCTCTCCTTGATGCTAACACCGCCACCCACACCCTTTGCTCCACACTAACCTCCTGCTTAAGGCCTGGTTATGGTCGAGCCTGGCTCCGCTTCGCGAGCCTCCGCTGACCGCCGTTGAGATATTGTTTGAACCGACAGGGGGCGCACAAACATAATCGTCCTGTAAATCCGCAGGATGTAGAAGAAAAGTAGGAATTTTACCGGAATTACGTCAGATCATTCAGAATGGCGTCGAAACGTAGGAGATTTTGTGTTGTAGCTACTATAAAAAAATAGATTAACCATAGATTAACCCATTTGATGTCTTTATGTTATATAAAACGAGAAGATATAAGAACAGTTCAAAAGAGCAATGTTGATAAATATTGTTTTATTCTGAATACAATATGAAACAGACACACTGATGATAAAAGATGTCTGTACAGGCGTACATGTTCAGCCAAAATCTCTTCAAAACTTTCATGTTGACTGCGGCGCCGCGCGAACTGTTCGCTCGAGTCAGAAAAAAAGTTGTGCACGCCGCCACGCGAAATGAGTTCGCGAGGACACAAAGCGAACTTCGGCTAACCCCGCGATGACGTCATATTTGGCACTCGCACCCAGGCGAACTAGCGACTGCGTCGACCATAACCCAGGCATTAGACATCTTATGCCCTCTTAGATCTAGGCCATCTCGTGCATCTCCTTCTGCCCCCTGGTTATCTGATGTTCTCCATGAGCATCGCGTCTCTCTCAGGTCTGCTGAGAGAAAGTGGCGCAAATCCCACTGCCCTCTCTCTCTACCAGTCTATTCTTTCTTCCTTCTCTGCCGATGTCTCCTCTGCGAAAACCCAATACTACCACACTAAAATCAACAACTCTCCTGACCCTCGTACTTTCTTTAAAACCTTTTCTGCTCTCCTTTGCTCGCCTACCCCTCACCTCCATCAGACTTAATAGCTGACGACTTTGCGTCGTTCTTTGTAAAGAAAACGAGCACCATCAGCAATCAATTCTCTGCGCCACCGCCTCTTGATCACAGTCAATCCCCAGACACGTGCTTGTTCCACTCGTTCTCTCTCCTATCTGAAGAGGAAGTTTCCAAGGTAATTTCTACCAACCATCCGACTACCTGCCCTCTAGATCCCATCCCCACCCATCTCCTCCAGGCCATCTCTCCATCGGTTGTTCCCTCTCTGACTCACATTATCAACTCATCTTTCACCACTGGCACATTTCCTACACTCTTCAAAGAGGCCCGTATTACCCCACTACTAAAGAAGCCTACTCTTAATCCTGCACTGTTAGAAAACTACAGACCGGTATCCCTACTCCCCGTCGCTGCTAAAACTCTAGAACATGTTGTATGTAACCAGCTCTCATCCTTCCTCACCCAGAACAACCTCCTGGACAGCAACCAGTGTGGGTTGAAGAGCGGTCATTCCACTGAGACTAAGCTGCTTTCTGTTATTGAAGCCCTGAGATTTGAAAGAGCTTCCTCTAACTCATCTGTTCTCATCCTACTGGATCTATCTGCCGCCTTTGACACTGTTAAGCATCACATCCTCCTGTCCACTCTCAAGGCTATGGGGGTCTCCGGAATGGTGCTACAATGGTTCAGGTCTTACCTCTCAGGTAGGTCATTTAGAGTATCTTGGAGGGGTGAGGTGTCTGGACAACACCGCCTGAAAACGCATCTCTTCCGCCAACATCTGACTGATCTGTTCTGACTCTATTTTCTTCTCTAATCTTTTCTTCTCTACTCTTTTCTTCTCTACTCTAAAAAAAAAAAAAACAATGAATGATTCTTTATACTGTGTTAGGCTATATGAGACCAGTCTTTTTGATTGCTCTTATGCTTTTGTTGTACTTGTGCTGTCCCAATTGCTTCCATTACCTACCCCACTTGTAGGTCGCTTTGGATAAAAGCGTCTGCTAAATGACTAAATGTAAAGCTTGCAGAACACATTTGGGTTAAAATATAGACTGTTACGCTACCATGAACATTGTACACGTCGTCAACTAGGTAAACTTAGCTCTTTCACCTTATTTCATATTTGAATTTGAAACTTTTCAGGCTGAGTGCTCTGATATTGTGAAATGGGAATCAGTCGAATTTAACATTTTATGTTGGAATTTGAATTAATTATATTTAGACTAGGCTGCAGCGATTCAATTCACATTTATTTGTATTAGTGTTTTTCACAATACATATAGTTTCAAAGCAGCTTGAATTTGTCTACATAAATATTTTAAGGATCTGTTATCAGCGGGGACCGTCTAAGTTATCTAAATGTACAGTTTTAAGACAATGAATGAATACAAATCATGCTGTTATAGCTAACACCCTGTATTAATTTAAAGAAGGAAACAATGAGCTAATTAAAGTAATTATTACAAGTTGGGAACACAATGATTATTTTATAAGAATATTTTGCATTGGTTCATGTATGATGCTAAAACAGTTGACCGGTGGAGTGGAGTGCTCCTTATTAGTAGGTATTGTTATTTTCAAAAGCTTCCAAAGACTGATCTAACTAAGCCTATGCTGAAAATAATATACTCTGTATATACTCTGTATTTCTTATGACATGCTAAAAGAAAAGCTCATAAAATATATTTTATTATTTTATTTTATTATTTTATTTAATCAAAGAGTGGATACTGATCTCTGGTATGTACTTAATGTTTTGAATGTTGCCTTTTTGCAGAGAAAACATGGTAGCCACATGCAGAGATATATTGCCATTACAGCACCAAGGAAAAGAAAGATGGAGAGCGAGGAGGCACCTTCAACTTCCAGACAGTTGAAATTGAGAGAAACCAAGCTAGTCACACAGAAGAATGTTGATCATGCAGTGTTGAATATTGTGACCCAGAGTCTACAACCCTTTAGTGTGGTGGACCAGCCATCATTTCAAGCTTTCTTGTATGAACTTCAGCCTAACGCCTCTCTCATGTCAAGGACCACTTTGCGACGTAAGATGGATGTGGCAGCACTTGAAATGAAGAAAAATATGAAAAAAGCAATGTCGGAGCCACTGGGTCGATCCCAACAATCTGGAGAGGTGCTCAGTAGCACTAGCATGCAGGCAGCTCAAAGGTCCACACACGTTTGATGTTTTAGCTTGCACACTAAATGACATAGATTCTGAATTCGGCATACAGAACAAGCTTGTTCGAACTACTACAGACAATGGGTCAAATTTCGTATATACGGAGAGCAAGATGAGAACAACAACTCTGGTTCAGGTGAGGCTGAAGATGATGAGATCAATGACGAGATATCTGATGATAATGAGGATGTGGATGGTGTTGAGGTGGACTTTGTAGAGGTCACAACTGTTTTAGATGAAGATGATGGCTTACAATTCCAACTTCCGAAACATCATCGATGTGCCTGCCACTTATTAAACTTGGTTTCCACAGTGGACGCAGCAAAAGCCTGTTCAAATGAAGCTTACGAGAAACTGTCCCGATCAGCATTCTCTAAGTGTCATGCACTATGGAATAAGTGTGGCAGAACTGCTGTTGCTGCAGAGATTATAGAAGACGCTTGCAAAATTCAACTGATCCGCCCCAACGCAACAAGTGTGGAATTCCTTATTTCTCGCCATTGAGAGAATGCTTAGAATAATTAAAGATCAGGGAGAGGGGGCTATCAGAACCGTCTGCTCTTCACTCAAGTTGGCAATGTAAAAACTGTAGATGATTTTTCTTTTAATTTCTTTAAATTCATGTTCCTGTAATGTTAATGGTAAAACTGCTTTTTTTAATGCATTTCTTTGAATAGTTGCTTGACTACTCCATGCTCAGTAAGGATCGGATAGGAGTAGATACAGTACAGGGAGAAAAACAAGACTTTATCTCCTGAGGGCTTTAGTGACTGGATCATTGTGAGAAAAGCCATAAAACCTCTCACTCCCTTTTGTCCTGGTTTCTAGATATAATCTTCAAAAGACCATAGCAAACCTGGTCCATGGGGTCTGGTTTTACGTTTACCGAGAGGGTGATAACCATTTGGTTCCTTTGTAGGATATTTACGACTCCTTAGCTTCATGTCATCTTAAATAGTCTGTAACTCTTAGATATACAAGTTTAATTCAGGCGTGGTTTGTATTCATACATCTGAAAGAATCATAACTTGATGCAATTCAAACCTGTCCATTTTTGATATCCAAATGTTTCTATTTACAATTCCTCATTGTTGATACATATTGTGTGACCATAGAACACATTACAATCATTATGTTATAATTTGCACTGGTATCTTGTAAAGTAACTTACAGGTCATAAGATGCAAATTAGCTGTTGAGTGAACAAAGAATCTCTTCCCCACTCAACTTTGTTTGGCCGACTCAAACTCTGAGGGCATGCCCTTCATGAAGTTAAATGTCGACCAGGACACAGTCTCTTCTCCTTTGCCCTCTTCCTGAATCAGTCGCATCGTCGGACCTTTCCTCTCACCTCCCCCTTTCGGGGGGGGTTGAGGTAATTCTTCCCTAACTGGAGAAGGAACAATGGACTCTGATCACCTCGACGAGCCATGCGATCGGTCATGAGGGCCGAGGCCCGTGACTTTCAACAAGGCACACAACTTTCAGCAGGATCGCATTCTGAAATCATCGTCATTATCTTAGTGTGGAGCCAGTTCAGCCCCGCACCAGAAAGAAGAAACCCTCCTTCTCTATCTTAACCACTCTTTCTCTTGACTCATCTGACTTTTGTTTTTCTCATCAGAACTGAACCTTTCTGAACAGCAGTAAATTCTTGGTAAATATGTTGATGAATCGAGTAGCCTACGTTACAGAATAACTTAGGTAACACTCTTCAGCAACATTATTCATAATTTTCGTGTGTTCACCCACACAATTATCCGCCTCGCCTTCACGGCAAGGATAATAAGCGTTTACTATGCGTCACTAACTGACCAAATCAGTTAAGCATTCAACACATAGCCCACAAATTTAGCATTCCCTCCTTCTGAGAAAAATGTCCAGATCCCTGTAACCTGCTGGTCAACCACAGAGACAGTCATCCTTCTACAAGATGAGCATTGCACCCTACAGGAACCATGGGCAGATATCTCAGACATCAGCTTTACACTGTTCACAAGCTCTCCACAACAACACCAGCTTCAGACATTTCTTCTTCCCTCAAGTGCGCACAGTTTCCAGTGGGCTCATGCCTGTCAACCACAGCAATGGCCTAGGACACCTGTGCCTTGAACTTGAAAGGGAATAACCAATAATGAACCTGCTACTTCCTGGTTCTCGCGAATCTCACAGCCCGCTGGGGGTCCCTCAAGTGCGAGAACGTTCTTCGACTTGCTAGAACAGCCCCAGAGCTACGACCTTCGGAATGACCCGTGATTGCAGCCGTTCAATGGCACACAGGCAATTTAGAAATAACGTTCGGCCAGGAGCGCAATTCCCGGGGGACCAGGGAAGCGGATTAAATATTTTATTATATCAAAAAAATATCGTTTCAAGTATTCACTGTGTAAATAAATGTATAACTTAAACTTCGTAATCCCTCTCCATTTTCATAAAAAGGTGTCGTATGACGAATCTGCATTTTAGGCGGATAATACCTTTTGGTATGCTGCTTGACTATAGTGTGGTGTAAGCAGATATTTTGCATTTAATGAATAACATATACAACAAATGTATATAAATCAGGACCTAACACAAATAAAGTCAGCCAATGCTGATAATGCTGAAATAATGGAATTTGGAAGTCTAGATCCCATGCTCAAAGGTAAACTTTATTTAGGCAAAATGCAAATGTAATTCTTTATACAGTGTTTTCATCATAATCCATTGTGGTCTGGGTATGCAAGCTTTCTTACATTTACATGTATGCATTTAGGAGATGCTTTTATCCAAAGCGACTTACATTGTATTCTCCTATACATTTATACATAGGTATTTGCAATCCCCTGGGATCTAACCCACAACCTTGCGTTGTTAACGCAATGCTACCACTGAGCTGAAGGAAAGCTTACATTCTTCTCTTCTTGTCTCTTGTATTCTTTCTTTATCTCTGTACAGATGAATAAACTGACAGAGAAACACTCCTGCTGCTGGATGAAAAATCACTATAAGCAATGATACCAAAGATAGACCTAGGTCTGAAATTTAAAAAGCACCTGAGAGAGCTGCTTGTTGTGAGTGAAGAAATTGTCTTGGTTACGACTGTAACCTCAGTTCCCTGATGGAGGGAACGAGACGTTGTATCGAGAACGACAGATGGGTCTCGCCCTTGAGAACCAATCAACTCTGACTACTATAGAAAAGGCCAATGAAATTTGGCGAATTAAATTTGCATGCCGGTCTCCGCCTCCGCCTGCAGCATTCATTTACCTCTTGTTCTGAAGAGTCTGAGAGCCTCTCACGACTCCAGCAGAATACGATACATGTTTGTGGCATAAGGGACTTAACGTCTCGTTCCCTCTATCAGGGAACTGATGTTACTGACGTAACCAAGACGTTCCCTTTCTGTCGGTCTCTCCACGTTATGTCGAGAACGACAGAAGGGGTTGCCTATGGAAAACGCCACGACGCTGTATCGCGTCACAATCTCTAGCGAAGCGACAGTACCAGGCCTAGCCGTGTCATCTCGAAGCTTTCGCGAAACTGTAACCTTCCAGTGTGGTGGTACGGGGGTTCCAGAGCTTTCTTGGAGAAAGATGGGTACAGCCCTGACCGGTAACCTTTCACGGACGGAGGCCTTAGCTCTCTACTGGCGAGAGGCCGTCCGGCTCGAGTTTACACCAGGTAAGCGGAGCTTCCTTAATGCGCTGCAGAGGCCACCTCCTACCCGTGGGGAGGAATATGATGGATATAGGTATGGTCTCGTCCTTGGAGGACAACGCATGGAAGATGCGGACTGAGTAGTTAACCGCGAGGTGGAGGTCCACCTGGGGAAGATCATGGGTTACCAGGAGTGGGAACCATTTCATGAGGAATCATCAGACGGAACAGCCCTCGGAGGGGTTGTTACAGATGTCTGGTAGCACTAGGTCCGGTTAGAAATATCTCTGATAGTTCAAATGTTCTCCCGGCCTAAGGGGGAAGGCTGCTCTGCCCAGCCGACCCCCAGGGGCTGCTTGCTTAGTGATGGATGGAATAGCTGTTCTTAGCCATGTGATTGGGGAAGAAGGGAGGTAGATGGGATGCCTATTCTTAAACAAGTGGTTGGGTGAGAAAATAGGTAGATAGCACACTGACCCAACCTGCTGGAGGGTGGGGAGGTGCTTTCGCAGGCATACGGCCTGCCGGATGCCAGTCCTACATGTTGCCACGCAGGACATGGGCTAACACCGGGTTTACGCGAAGGTCGTAAAACCTTGCGAAGGCGTTGGGCGTAGCCCAACCCACAGCTCTACAAATGTCTGCCAGAGAGGCGCCTCTGGCCAGTGCCCAGGAGGTGGCTATACTCCTTGTGGAGTGAGCCCAAACTGCCAATAGGCATGCTTGTAATCGGTATGATCCACAATCCACAACCCAGTAAGGTTGGTTAATTTAGAGTGAGTAACATGTGATTTTTAAGGTCCTACTTTGGTTTCTGGATTGTCAAACAACACATTTATGTACATAGAAGGTGTAAAAACTATTTTATGTCGTAATAATAGGTAATTATTCTTACCTTACTTCTTAACTGACTCTCAAATGATTCGTTCCGCGATTCATCCGTCTCATACTTTCGTATCCGCTAGCCTAGTGTCATGTGATTGGTCAGCTGGTGTAGTCTGCTGTGATTGGTCAAACGCGTTTGTAACGAGCAAGGCTGGATGAGAGCTAGTGATGATAATGAGTGTCAGCTGTCCTGCACGGGTATCGCATCTCTTTGGAGGAGATCGGAAGCATAAAAGGACGAGCGTGCATTAAGCATGTTTTGGTTTATGTGCCTGTGGCTGGCAGTCGACCGTGCGGCATCTGGCAGCATTTTACTTTCGTTCTGTGGTTTGTTTAGTTTTTTATTATAAGTTGTTAAACGTTCGCCAGGTCCCGCCTCCTTCCCATTCCTTGAATGTGTCACAGCGTTCATCATGTGTCGCAAATGGAACGCCTGCCATCATTGCTGGATTACCGTTTACAGGTTATATATTATAAACAGTGTATAGATAGAGATGGTGGGGAATTCACCTTACCAGTTTGAGCCCGAGTCTGAAGAAAAAACATCCAAAGACAATAATAGATAATAGATAGACGATAATAGATTGAACACTTAAATTGGCCGTGTTCATAGATAGTTAAACAAACTAATACCCCAGAAATAACATGTTAACACATGTTAACGTTAGCATTATATGCATTAGCTAAACACAGACATAAGGTACACAAATATTTCTTGAAGTCCAGACAAAAATAAATAGTCACACTTACAGGTTGTGATTCGGTGGAGCTAACAGGTCCAAATAAGGTTGGTGTTTCCCCTCTCAAGGATAGTATTTTAACATATCCTGCCGTGATCGTGCCAAGATTATTGATGCAATCTTTGGTGAAATGAAGCGCACAGTAAAACCCTGGGGTTTTATCCTTTGATGTCAATTGAAAATGAATTGAAACCATTGTTTCCTCGGAAGTTCTTCCTTTGGTTTTTTAAATAAGACGGACTTAGTTTCACAATGTAGAACACACGTTTTAGACGGCACACCAATCACAATCGAGTGCCAGTATTTTGGGGGAGAGAGAGTGAAGTTTTTTGCGGCAGTCCAAGCAAAACATAGGCGGGGACTATGTCTCTTTTGCATGATTTAGAGTTGACTCCCTTTTATACAAGCTAATAATTTTGTTATTTATTCACCTTATGACTGACAGCTTGGCAGACTGCTTACTTTCAAACACGGCAAAATAACACACTGCATGAAATGTAATTTTCATGATCTAATGCTACTTTGTCTTTAATATACTACAATAGTCGCAACCACTTCATTATTTATGGTACTCACATGTATTAGGGGTGAATACGATTAATTAGAGTGGCTGTCCTATTTATATGTGCAGCTGTATTAGCTCGGGTGAATGGTGGCGTGATCGGAGGTCGCAACATGATTTCTGAGATAACTTAAACTATGTGTAATCATGTGTTGTATTTTAGACGCATTATGCTTTGTATATTTATATGTTTTGTTATGTTCCATATAGATATAATGGCTGTTTGCCTTGGATAAAAAAACAGTTTTTCTCTCTAAGTTTGTTGTGTTTGATGTTTCTGTTGTGTCAATGTGTTTTTTGGTATGTAATGCTTTAAATCAGTCGATCTCAACTCTGGCCCGCAAGATCCATTTTTCCTGCTGAGTTTAGCCCCAACTCAGATATAAAACACGTAAACAAGCTTATCATCGTCTTTAGGAATAGATGTGTTCAATTTAATGCGGTGTGGGCAAATCTATCAGCTTATGAAATTTAAGTACCGCGACAGCACTTTAGCTCAGAATGCTTAGTTCGGATTTGAATCAATCTAGCGGTACTTTAATGTGATATGCCAAAAAGTTTGCGAAGCTCGGCATTAAGTTGAGCGTGTCTGTTCCTGAAGTTGCTAATTAGCGTCTTCAGGTGTTTTATCAGAGTTGGGGCTAAACTCGGCAGGAAAATGGATCTCGCGGGCCAGAGTTGAGAACCACTGCTTTAAATGGTTCATTTTTAATGTTTTGCTGTGAAATTTTGTGGTGCAATAATATGGGTGTTTTTCTTGCTCTATTTTAGTAGCCGGCCTCTGTCACTGTTTTAAAATACTCGCTTGTATCTGATTCCCTTGTGAAGTTTTGCACAAGAGGTCATTGGAAGTGAGACATCGCCTGCTGTTAACCCACTACCCAAAAACCCTGTTTATGCTTCAGGTTTTACCAATATCTCTGGATCTGCAATAAATTGCTATAAGCAAGGGAAGCTAAGTAATTCGTGGACAAAATCCCATTAATTTAGGTTGCCATTGGCTGACTAGGCAGACGAAGGGCTCGTATACCTGAATTGTACACCTCATTCGCGCGCACTCTTATGATGATTGGGAGGTTTTTCCCTTATCGGAGTTTAGGGGGAATTTTCCTGGAGAGGCAACGTACGGACACCACAAGGGGTGACAAAGTGCTGAGGTCGTGGAGCCTCGTGTCCACAAAATGCCTATTCATCCCCTATATTCTAGTCTTTATCACCACATCCACGAAGAGTCTTTCCCGTCCCCCGGACCACATATCTCTGCCATAGTCTTCCTCACGTCCGCAGCGCGCCTAGAGTTGGTAGCTTGCTGCCCCTTGCTGCCTATCCGTGAGGCGACATCAAAAAGTTACCAAAACGTCTCGCCAACTGCCACAGTGTGCCTAGAGTTGGTAGGTTGCTGCCCCTTGCTGCCTATTCGTGACGGGACATCCAAAAGATGCCAAAACGTTTCTCTGTTGCGCTCCCTAGAGGAGCCGTGCGTCCTTCGTGAGCTTCCTCGTTCGTGGGGAGGTTTCTGTCAGAAAGATGTCGGACATCTGAGCCAACCGCGCGAGGGGGTTTGCGGGCAAATAGAGAACCCCTAGAGGCAGGGAGATGTATGTAAAATAAGAAAAAAATATTAATATTCATTTCCCGACCAAGCCCTATGGGTATTCTGTTGAGAGTCACATGGCGCATTTTTGTATAATGTATAGGGCTCCTGGGGCCTCCCCGACCCATCCGGCCTTTGACACCTGCAACCTATCAAAATATTTTCATGGGTGCCTATCGTATCGAGACCCCCGGAACAGCCCCGGGGACTCCGAATGACACCGATTCAACGACGCCTCGTTATTTGCTATATTACACGTTTTGGGCCATTTATTTTTCTGGAATATTTTTGTGATATTTTTTCGAGGTCTTGCCGTACATTGAGGGGCATGGGCTTCGGATATGTTGTGCGTGAGGGTGTGAAGAACTAGCATTCAAAGCCCCAAGGATTTTGTACAAGAATAAAGCAGACTTTTGCTGAAAATGCTGGTCAGAGATTTATTTCTGTGAAAAGTGCATTTGTATACCATAAAAGAATTTTGACAGCCGGAATTGTTCAATATGGGGTGTTTCTATGATACACATCTGTAGGTTTGAAGCAAGAAAGTTGTTTACAGTCTAAAATATTGTCAATTTACGGTATTGTCCTCTGTTACCCTACGAGGGACCTGTCAAATAAGTTAGGACTCATAACACTTTTGGCATGGCTCCTGTAGGTAAATGATGGACTCGCCATTTTTGAGCTTCTGGTGCTCAAATGTGAGCCTTAATGCACATCAATGTGAAGGGCTGTGCCTCTTATACACTCCACTGGTGGTTGAAGCTACATAACTCTTTATTTAGGCTTATAATGACCCTTAATAGGCTTTGTCCATCATTTACCTATGAGGGCCCCTTTAGATAAGTTACGAATGTACATGCCACACATAACTTGTTTGACAGGGCTTCCATAGGTAGACGATGTTCATCCCACTCATAACACTTTTGGCATGGCTCCCAAAGACTGAAGATATATGCGTAGATCAAGAGAACCTCCAGTTACACCAACCAGCTCTCGGCCCAGTGTGCTTCCTATATCGCAGCGCAATGTTCAACGGGCTTATATTTACTGGAGGCTCCTCCTTGATCTTTCCCTCTGGGAGGGGCTAAAGAAACAAAGTTTTCTTCCATCAACAATTTACCGCAAAAGCCAACTCTGAAGAGATGTTCCTGAATTTAGTACACTACAGACGTATTCCTCCATCCGAATATGAGCTGGTTAAGACTCATATTGGCCAGCTTTTAGACACACAAGTGATTCTGGAAGGTTGTATTCCGTACACCTCCCCTTTAGTATTTGTTAAGAAGAAGGACGGGGGTCTACGCATGTGTGTAGATTACCGTCAACTCAATGCTAAAACCAGTGGAGCGTAACACTGCCACCTACAGTTCTATGCGGCTTGAGTTTGTGGTTTTAAAATGGGCTATGGCTGAAAAGTTTCGTGAGTACATATCGGGCCATCGTTGTATCATTCGTACAGACATCAACCTTCTTAGTCACTTACTTTAAAGAGTGTAGGAAATGTACCAGTGGTGAGAGACGATTTGATAATGTGGGTCAGAGAGGGAACAACCGATGGGGAAATGGCCTGGAGGAGATGAGTGGGGATGGGATCTTGGGGGCAGGAAGTCGGTTGGCCGCTCAAGTGGCCGCAATCCCCTCCCTTCTTCTCTTCTGCAGAGCCTATCAAACTCATTGGCCACAGTGCCAGTGCCGGTAAACGCACTAGCGTTGGAACCGCCTCCAGTTTCAGGGAACATCAGATCTTAGATCTTGACAGCTGCGGACACAGACCTCTGTTTTCTCCTCTCACCTTTATCACCCCCGTCAAGCTCACGTTTAAAAATCAGTAACCCATACACACC
Organism: Triplophysa tibetana; assembly: GCA_008369825.1. NCBI lineage: Eukaryota > Metazoa > Chordata > Actinopteri > Cypriniformes > Nemacheilidae > Triplophysa > Triplophysa tibetana. Next base: position 15,098,915 of record CM017897.1, read on the forward strand.
TGCATGTTGTCTTTCCCCGAATTTACCGTTGCGTTTTCCCGCTACATTGATGTGATCTAAGCCTCCCACCTCTTCTGTTCCGCGCCTGCCAACCCGCCCAGCTTACCAAACCCATGGGCATCCCAGCAATTGGGAGGCTTGCAGGAACTTCATTGTAGGAAGATGCACGAGGCAGCGTTGTCGCTTCCTGCATGTGTCCCCATTTTGGTGTGACGCAATGACTGAAATTGTGTGCCCAATGTCTCAAACGCAGAATAAAAATCTTAAAAAAAATTACCTCTCGACTCCCGTGAACATATCTTGTTTGTCTTTCGAATTGTCTTCGCACCCCAACATTTAGTCCACTGACTATATTCTGATCGGTCTCTCGAATGGCTTCGACCCCGGCTGTATCAGTCTTCCATCACACAGCTTAATATACCCTATAACCTCCAGACTGCACTCGCCGAACCAGAGTCAGTCGATCTCCTTATGAAAAAGTAGATTGAAGCTGATTTCATTATCGGCCCCTTCGACACTCCCCCTTGAAGCCAGCGCCGCCACAGCGATCGCCTCCGCGGAGGCCAGTGGTTCCGTCTCGCTTTCAGCTGCCTAAGACTTTCTATGAAAACAAGCATCACAGAAGCAATCACACCAGCAGGAGCCTCCATCAGGCGCTTTGCTACAGCTGTTCGTAGTCATGAGCGAAGGCTCTGAAGAACAAGAGGTAAATTTTGTTAACTTCTCCAGACACTACACATGCCTCCCCACTGATCACATTCCGACGCAACCTACGATCACTCTCTCCCTCCCGCCTATCCTCTGCAGTCTCTGCTACTCTCCCACCCCCTAAAGAGTTCTCTCTCCTTGATAATAACACCGCCACCCACACCCTTTGCTCCACACTAACCTCCTGCTTAGACATCTTATGCCCTCTGAGATCTAGGCCATCTCGTGCATCTCCTTCTGCCCCCTGGTTATCTGATGTTCTCCGTGAGCATCGCGCCTCTCTCAGGTCTGCTGAGAGAAAGTGGCGCAAATCAAAAGAACCCACTGACCTCTCTCTCTACCAGTTTATTCTCTCTTCCTTCTCTGCGGATGTCTCCTCTGCGAAAACCCAATACTACCACACTAAAATCAACAACTCTCCTGACCCTCGTACTCTCTTTAAAACCTTTTCTGCTCTCCTTTGCATGCCTACCCCCTCACCTCCATCAGACTTAACAGCTGACGATTTTGCATCGTTCTTTGTAAAGAAAACAAACACCATCAGCAATCAATTCTCTGCACCACCACCTTTTGACCAAAGTCCATCCCCAGACACATGCTCGTTCCCCTCGTTCTCTCTCCTATCTGAAGAGGAAGTTTCCAAGGCAATTTCTTCTAACCACCCGACTACCTGCCCTCTAGATCCCATCCCCACCCATCTCCTCCAGGCCATCTCTCCATCGGTTGTACCCTCTCTGACTCACATTATCAACTCGTCCCTCACCACTGGCACATTTCCTACTCTCTTCAAAGAGGCCCGTATTACCCCACTACTAAAGAAGCCTACTCTTAATCCTGCACTGTTAGAAAACTACAGACCGGTATCCCTGCTCCCCTTCGCTGCTAAAACTCTAGAACATGTTGTATGTAACCAGCTCTCATCCTTCCTCACCCAGAACAACCTCCTGGACAGCAACCAGTCTGGGTTCAAGAACGGTCATTCCACTGAGATTGCGCTGCTCTCTGTTATTGAAGCCCTGAGACTGGAAAGAGCTTCCTCTAGCTCATCTGTTCTCATCCTACTTGATCTATCTGCCGCCTTTGACACTGTTAACCATCACATCCTCCTGTCCACTCTCAAGGATATTGGGGTCTCCGGAATGGTGCTACAATGGTGCAGGTCTTACCTCTCAGGTTAGGTCATTTAGAGTATCTTGGAGGGGTGAGGTGTCTGAGTCCAAACATCTCGACACAGGTGTGCCTCAGGACTCAGTGCTTGGTCCATTGCTATTCTCTGTATACATGACATCCCTTGGCTCTGTCATTAGGAAACATGGCTTTTCCTATCACTGCTATGCGGATGATACACAACTCTACCTGTCTTATCGCCCTGACGATCCGACTGTCTCTGCACGCATCTCAGCTTGCCTAGCCGACATCTCACTCTGGATGAACGGCCATCACCTGCAGCTGAACCTTTCAAAAACAGAACTGCTTGTAATCCCGGCTGATATAAAGACTTATCACAACCTTTCCATTCAACTGGGCTCATCAACCATCACACCTTCCAGAAAGGCAAGAAACCTGGGAGTGGTGATCGATGATCAGCTCAACTTCACAGATCAAGTTGCCTGCACCGCCCGGTCCTGTAGATTCATCCTCTACAATATCAGGAAAATTAGACCCTTCCTATCAGAGCATGCTATGCAAGTCCTAGTACAGGCTCTGGTCCTGTCCAGACTGGACTACTGCAATGCACTACTGGGAGGACTTCCAGCTTGCACAACCAAACCTCTACAGATGATCCAGAATGCTGCGGCAAGAGTTATCTTTAATGAACCGAAGAGAGTAAACGTCACTCCTCTACTCATTAAGCTACATTGGCTCCCTATAGTCGCTCGCATTAAATTCAAGACTCTGCTCCTGGCCTACAAGACCACCACTGGTGTGGCACCACTTTATCTTCACTCACTAATGCAGAAATATGTACCCACCAGATCCCTACGCTCTGCAAAAGAACGGCGTCTTGTGGTGCCATCCCATGAAGGTAGATATCTCTCTCGCGCACCTTCTCCGGATCTGTTCCACCTATGTGGAATGATCTGCCTGCTGCTACAAGATCTGCAGATTATGTAGCCATCTTTAAGAAACGCCTGAAAACCCATCTCTTCCGCCAACATCTGACTGATCTGTTCTGACTCAAGTTTCTTCTCTACTCTTTTCTTCTCTACTCTTTTCTTCTGTACTCTAAAAAAAAAAAAAAATTGTATGAATGATTGATTCTGTATACTGTGTTAGGCTCTATGAGACCAGACTTCTTTTTGATTGCACTTATGCTCTTGTTGTACTTATGCTGTCCTAATTGCTTCCATTACCTACCCCACTTTCTTATTTGGACATTTCACATGCATACTGTATATGCAAGTTTACAAAGGGCAAACCTGTTTTTGTAGAGCTTGAAAAAGAGATTTAAATGTATATTGATGTGACGTCAACATCTAAATAGTAAACCCATTAATACGGTTTCTAAATGCTCCTGTTACAACACTGCATTGTATCATCCTCTGGATATGTAAATTATGTGTAGTATTTGTGGTTGTACACTGATAAGTGTGAGTTTGTTTAAGAATTTAAATGAAATAATCAGTCAAGATTATTTGTATGTGTGTGCTGCAACCAGAACTCCTGTAGTCTGAGCCAGGTTTAAGATTTTGAATAAGAGAATCTTTCAAGATTATCCCTATGTGTGAGCTGCAACCAGAATTAATAATCTATTAATGACCTATTAGCTTGGTGGAGAGATCATGAACAAACCTTCCCATCTCTCTGCAGACAAGTAACGTGTGATCATTGCGTCCTGTACACCAGAGGTCCCCAACCCCTAGGTCGCGACCAAGTACCGGGCCGTGACAGAGCCGTTGCCGGGTCGCAAGAATGTGCTAAAAATCCATGTACGCCACTGTTAATTTTAATTATGCCTTGGCCCTTAAACATTACTTACGAGAAAAAGGGGAAAAGAAAGGCACCTTTAGCCGAAACATGTCTAAATTATGGGTTCGTTGCTACCGGCAGCTCACAAGCTCCGAGCCCTATGTGTGTAATATGTGGAGATAAATTAGCAGATGAGTCAATGAAGCCCTCAAAATTGCTTCGACATCTTCAAACTAAGCACCCAGCACTGAAATACAAACCCTATGAATACTTTGAACGAACGTAAACAAATAGGGCAGCAGCAACTTATGAAAGCCACTCCCACACAGCATAAAGTCGTCGAAAAGACGTCGAAAAGAAGTCAGTGCCAGACGTCCAAACAACGTCCAAATGTGGTTGAAAAGTGATAGGTGAAACGACGTCTTTTTCGCGTCTTGATAAGAGTTCTTTTTCCGGTCTTTGAGAGACGTCTTTTTTGGGTTGTTGAATGACGTCTATAAAAAGTTTTGTCTTTTTCCAAAACTTGAATTTAACTTCATTTTAAGCATAAAATCATTTTTATGTATTCAATATTATATTATATATCTCAAAAGAAGACAACTGACTAAAAGTACAAAACATTTATTGTCAGTTACATAACATTCAAATGATCGAAACATTTGAATAACAAAATGTAATAAGAACACTTTAGTTTGCACGCTGCCCGCTACCGCCAGATCGCCCAGGGGCATGTGTGGTCTCGCATGGCTTTGCCTGTGATTTGGTCGGTGGCCTTGCTGTTTCACATTTTGACTGCATCTGCAATGACAAAGAAAAACACATTTGTTCTCAGTTTGTAACTCAAAAGGAATAATTAATTTGTTGTAAAGATGGTTTAGTTCGCATATAGCCTATACGAAATGGCTCAATTCGCAGTTTAGGAATATAGATTTACGGCGCCTTCCGTACAATAACATTGACCACGAAAAAGGTATTTTACTTTACGACAGCGGGCTTTAACATTATACGGTTCAGATGTAAACAGCACATAAAGGACAGGAAACCAAGTGTGAGCAGTTAATGCTGTACATCTAACGGAAAAGACAGTCCGTCAGCTGTTGTATGAAAGCGTGAAAGAAACTGTCCCCTCAGACTGTCCTGTGTCCTTATTCGATGATTATTACTATGATTATTATTACTTTCTTCATAATATGTAATTTTCTTTTGTTGTGAGCAGATGCTTTAGGGTGAGTTTAAATAAAACGGTTAAGTAAAATGCTTTTACCTCAGCGAGTAGGGTGCCCTGGGCGTGACCGTCACAGACCACAGTTTATATTCCAGGTTTCGCAGGGTTGGCACTCGCAAGCAAGCAAGAAGTACTATTTTAATATATTTTTTATATATGACATTTTTAATGTGTATCTATTGAAACATACCTTGCGTTATACTACTTAATGACAAAAAAGTACATATATTAGAAATAATTGCAGTGCGGCTTCTTAAGCCTATAGGCTACCTATAGTGCTGTGTGTGGCTCTTTGGTAAAAAGTACACTTTCAAAATATACTTAAATTGCTCTTTTTCCGCACACTTAATTTATATTTGTATTCTAAAAATTCTGCTTTAGTACTACTGTTTTTAAGCCTCCTCAGAGGCAAACTCTTATGTTGAAATCGTTGCTATAGTAACAGTTCCGCTCTATCTAGTAGTCAGTGTTGATGTAGCGGAGCTTTCCTGCTCCGGGAGAAGTTATAGTTCACACTATTGATTTATGTGCTTTTAGCATACTATTTATGTAGGCATATTTAAAATGTATTTAATTACCACCTGTAACTAAGTGGTAACTAAATACAATTTTATCACATTTCATATTCGTGGTGTCTTAAAACAGGGCCGGACCAGCCTGTGTTGGTGCCCTAGACAAGATTTTAGATTGGCTGAGTACACTTATGTTTTTAAGATTATCTCAAGTAGTAATAGATTTAATAAAAATTGTATAATTACAAAAAAGTATAAAATTAGTGTACAAAAGGAGAGCACTATAAGTACATATTGTAAGTGTACTTTTTATCATCTGACTAGGCTAGATATCATTTTAATTAATGCATTTTAAATTATGTATTTTTTAACATTCAGTAAATAATGTTTAGTTTTTATCACATACATTTCTTGAAAATATTGTGGTATCGTAAATGGACCAAAGGAGTCCTTTGCTCGGTTGTATAATTGTCTTATGTTAATTTTTTAGATATGACCCTAAATAAAAATTGATTTCCTTAAGTAAACGAAAACATTTATAATGATCAAATATGAGATTAAAAATCTTACCTGTTTCCCTTTTTTTCAATGAGATGTGCAGTGAAGAACCTTCTCATCCAATGATCTTTTTCTTCAATGGCATCAAAATTTCCTTGTCGCAGAATGAAGGCATTGGTTTTGAAATTTGAAATGAACTTTGTTTAAGATCATTCATTTTCTCAAATCCACTCCCAGGTAGCACAATCCATCTGGCTTACGTCTATTTGATGTCTGCATTTACATCTTACAGACATCTACAATACGTAGTTTGCTCATCTGCAATACGTCTCGGAGACGTTTGAATGTCTGTAATACGTCTGCTAAAGATCTTGAGATTTGCTGCCTAAAAACATCTGCTAAACATCTAAATCATAAACATCTTACAGACGTCTTCAAGATGTCTATATAACGTCTGACAGCAGACATCTCCGAGACGTATTGCAGATGAGCAAACTATGTATTGTAGATGTCTGTAAGATACAGACGTCAAATAGACGTAAGCCAGATGTATGCGTGCTATCAGGGCTGCAATCGTGGCCATGTCAAAAACCTTATTCAAAATATCTCCCTTTGTGTTCAGCAGAACAAAGACATTAACACAGGTTTGGGACAATTAGTTAATTATGACAGAATCATAATTTTTGTATAAACTATTCTGAATTTGCCTCAAAGAAGCTAATTTTGTAGATTCACCTAAACATAGAACCCAGTTTATTGTAGAGTTCCATTAATGTGCAGCAACTGAAAATTCAGGAGTTTGCTTTTGGATGAGAAAAGATAATTTTTGTGCTTTGGTCAACGACCTTGTCAATATTGATTCACAATGATGATCAGGTATAACATTAATGCTTGTTTTTGGCGCTGTAAAAAAACTGTAATTTTGCTTAACAAAAACCGGAAAAAAACGAATGCACTCTTTAAATTGCGGAGAACGGTTGCGTTGCGGAGAAGGGAAACTCTCATGAATGCAACATTATGAGCAACTATTAACAACAAATCGACCAACCTTAAGAAACGTCTGAAAGGTATGTGCATCATGAAGAAGCGGGGAAAACCCTTTATAAAAATGAATTAGCAGTCGTTTTTATCAAGAAACTACTGCAATGTGATTTTCTTTTCATGTCAATGTGGACGGATTTAACAACGGCCAATTTTCAACGATTTTTTTTGGACTAAAGTTGGACTAAATTCCGACGGACCAAAAAGACAAATTTTCGGTGTCGATCTTTGGGCTCATTTCAATCAAATTTCGACGGACCAAAAAGACCAGATTTCGACGTCGATTTTTGGGCTAATTTCGACAAAATTTCGATGGACCAAAAAAATACCAGATTTCGACGTCGATTTTTGGGCTGATTTCGACCAAATTTCGACGCACCAATAAAAGACCAAATTTAGACGATTTTTGGGCTAAAAGACGGCCAGGACGGGCCGACTTGATTTAGCCCAAAAAAAGACGTCCAAATGACGTCTAATGCTGGGTGGGCTGCGTCTACAAACGTAGCTGCACAGGATCATACTTGGTGGCGGACCGTATCGCTAAAGCTAAAAAGCCTTTCACTATTTCGGAGGAATTGATTTTGCCAGCTGCCAAAGTCATTTGCCGTGAGATTTTTGGCGAAACTGCAGCTAACAAAATGGGCCAGATTCCTCTTCAGCTACAACTGTCACAAGGAGAATTGATGACATCGCACACGACATCGAAGATCAATTATTAGAAAGGATTAACGAGTCACTGTGGTATGCACTGCAAGTCGACGAATCGACCGAGGATGACAACAAGGCAATACTACTAGTTTTTGTGCGATATATATTTCAAGACGATAAGCACGAAGACATATTGTGTGTGCGCTCTTTGGCAACTAACACAACTGGAGCAGAAATGTTCAAGTCTTTGAATGACTACATATAAGGGAAACTTGACTGGTCATTTTGAGTTGGAATATGCACAGACGGAGCTGCTTGTATGACTTGCCGACTGTGCGGCCTCAATACCCGTTGAAGTTGCTCCTAAATGTGAACCTACACACTGTGTCATACATCGGAAAATGCTGGCTAGCCGTAAAATGTCACCAGAACCACACTCTGTGCTGAACGACTTTGTTAAAATAATTAACCACATCAAAGCAAATGCCCTCAACTCCCGTCTTTTCGAACCGCTTTGCTAAAGAATTGGAAGCAGAACAAACACGCCTTCTATTGCACACGGTAGTCAGGTGGCTTTCCAGGGGGAGATCTTTGGCACGAGTTCACGAGTTAAGAAAGCCTATCCTGATATTTCTTTCAGAAAGAAAGTCCCAACTTTACTGACGAGAATGGACAGGTAAACTTGCATGTGATCCTTTTGCAAATATGTCCCATGAAGCATCTACGTCGGATCACGATGAGGACCAGGACATTGAAATCGCATATGATGGGGGACTAAAGAACATTTTTCAGACGTCCTCCCTTTCAGGCTTCTGGATCGAATTAAAAGCAGAATTCATACCTTTGCAAAGCAGGGTTTTCCGTACTCACTGCACTAAAAACAAAGTTACGAAGCAGGCTGGACATTTGCAATACACTTTGCGTCTCACTGTCACCCATCCCTCCTCGTTTGGACAGCATTATTGAGCGGAAACAAGCCCACGGCTCCCATTAACTGAGTTATGGTGAGTTTGTAAATGGCTTTGTGTGTATGCTACCGTTAGTTTTAGGAGTTCGATGAATGCATGGAAAATAAAATTGACTTTGTAATGTTTTATTAAGTTGTATGAAGTTGGAATGACTCGAAGTTTGACGATTTAATGGACATTAAATTGACTTTTAATGTTTTTTATTTTAATTTAGTTGTTGTATGAAGTTGCAATGAGGTGAGGCCAAACATAGAATAAATATAGATATAGGCTAACCTTAAAAAGTGGTGCTATTACATATCTATATTTTTGAAAACAAAAGGTTATATAACATCAGTGTACAAATCCCTTCCATTCACTCATTTTCATAAAATGTTTCTCCATATAGTGGAATGTCATTCGTTATATAGAGAATGGTGAAGGAGTGAGCGGGGGAGTGGTTTCAGACACAGCAAGGTTGTCTGTACCACCAGTAAGCAGATGTAAATATTGAAAATATTTATCTTGCACTAGAGAAGTGGTAGATAGATAACCATGTTGGGTTCGATTTTAACAGTGTATGAATACTGTACTGTTTAATAAAACTTTCTAAATAATCACCAGTAGGACTTGAGGAAGCTCTTTCAGAAGAGGCTTTGTGGCTCCTCCTCGTCACGTTGCACATAAACGTGACTGCAGTTCTAGCGCCGGCGCCAGCTCTTATGAGTGACTGTGTGTCAAGTGGAGGGGGTGTATGGGGGGCTTTGACCCAGTTTCGCGTAAAAACAGCACAGCGAAAGAGAAAGTTAAAGAAACCACAGCCGGAGCGTTACTTTTACAAGCCATTATTTTTTTTCTTTAATGAAGCGCAAGTGATCCTTAATTTGAATGAACGGAAACGCGTACGCTGATGTTTATTTCGAGCAGGAGTGAACTTTTTCGCTGGACACGTGACAGGGGGCGGTCCCCGCGATCATAACAAACAACTCGGAGCAGAAGAGACGCGATGTGTTTGTGACGGTCGCGGTTTGTCGTGCTTTTTACAAAAACGTTTGTTTAATCTGCTAACGCGTTGCATTTCGATTACTACTGCTCGGATTTCACTCAATGGTAAGTTGATAAACACAATCATGTTTTTCTTCGTGCATGGACATCAACAACAGCACTGTAGACACGCACTATGGTAATACCGTGATTAAGTGTTGTAATCCAAAGCGTAGTAACCATATCTTTAACCGTTCATCAGAACTGGTAATTTCTTCTATGATTTTTCTGTTTACACATCAGTGATATGTTAACTGGACCGTGCGTGTACTAGTAGTAGTAGTAGTACAGTAGTTGTGTAATGTGCTGCTAATTCGATAGTGCTGCGCCCACTTCTTCGACGTAAACAACTCTCCCTGAGATTTCACACTGCAGGGCAAGGGGTCGTGTGAAAGTTAAGTTTATTTGGTAGGTTGTTATTTTAAGTACGTCTTTGATTGTTTTGTCAGTTAACTAGTTGATTTGATGTTTAGCATGCAAATTCAAAGCCAAATCTGGAATTATGTGCACATTTGCCTCTATAGTTGGATAGAATTCCGTACGTTGACTGTCTTTCTGTGTTCATTATTTTACATTGTTTTGGCTTCCATCTATTTCGAAAAATTCGAGGTAAACATTTATTGTACCACATTCTGTTTAGCAGGGAATGTCTCATTTTTTATTAATTCATATTGTTTATTCGAATGTAAACAATGCATTCATATTTGATGTATATTTAATATATATCTACATTTTAAACTTTTTGGTTATTAAGTTTAAACTAGTGTTTAATTGACAATTTATGAATAATGTATCTATTTATCGACTTTGTTCTAAAATACTGACAAATTACTATGGGGTTATGAGCAATAAAAGTCGTGTTGTTGTGTAAGTAATATTACACAATCTGTTAATTTACTATGACATTTGAGATCCATTTAACAAAACTTCCATTTCTTTCTTTTGACCCAGGGTCATGTCTGTGACACAAGCCGAGCGTGATTTTGAGCCTCTGGATGAGCAGGAGGACATTAAACCTCAGGTGGCAGTGGTCCGTCGGAACCTCTTTGGTCCCGTAGACCATCAGCAGTTGCAGCAAGACTTTCAGAGACTGTTTTGCATGAGCGTGGAACTTGCCAAGCAGCGCTGGAACTTTGACTTCCAGAGGGACCAGCCGGCCCCCGGCTCGATAGACTGGGAGGAGCTGCCATGCCAGGATGTGCCAGCGTTCTACCGTAGCTGTGTCGTGAGGGCTGGTATGGCCAGGTTTAGAGGTGGTTCCTACTCTTGTTCACCTGCAACTTCTGTAACAGAGAAATATGTGGAGCTGCGGAGTAAAGAAACTTTGAGAGGAACCAAGCCAGAGCCGAGGATGACTGCAAGTTTGAGGGTCAAACGCAAACAAGCCAACATCACAGGTGAGAGAGTAGATCATAAGGGATCATCCTCATTTAAAAAAATATATATATTTTTAAGTGTTTAATATAATTTGTAATGCTGCAGTTACAAGTCAATTTGTTTCTTCACAATTTAAACATTTTCCACCAGCCCTTCCAATGGTCATATAACCACACCAAAAACATATATCAGTGATATCCTTATTTTGTTACTATTGGAATAAGTGCGGCTTACAGAAATACTCCAGTGAAAAGAGCATTTTTAAACATTTTTAACTTGAGTTTTACTGCTGTTTTTACCCAAATACAGTGTAATAGTTATAGTTTCATAATTTCAGTTTTATAATTAAAATTATTAATCTAATACATTCCTTTTGTCTTTTAGACTTTTTCAGAGTGACAAAGAGAAGGCTTCTTCATCATAAAAACCTGTAAAGACAGAGACCATGATGCTACGTTGGACTGTTTTTATATATACATGTATATACAATATGTAGCTCATGTGTAGCACATGTAGCTCTTATAACGTCAGGCAGGTGCTTGGATTGTTATTTGACTTTGAAAGTCTTCAAATTTAAATATGTTTTCTATATTATAAACATAGTATGCACATCAACATTTACTCCCAGGACTTTTTAAAAGATTTAAATGTTACCACATGGTACCATGATGTCTGAACTGCGAATTATAAGCACGTCAATATTTATCAAATCGTGTAATAATAAAGCATTAGTAGGAAATGTACCTTATCAGGTAACTGATAGAAAGGTCATATATTATTGAATAATAGTGTCCTCCCTTGCAAACTTCAATTCATATATTTGAATTTGTTCACTGAAGGAACAACTTAGTAGCATGTAAAATTACTTTTTATTAAATGTATTGTTGTTACACAATTAATTATGAAAGCATTCAGGATCCAGATCTTTCAATGTTTATCATCCATATCTATTGGTGTGCACTGAATATGAATATTTACGAAATGTAACAAATACTGTGAACATCTCCAAAAAATGCACTATGAAATGATTGTTGGTATCGGCATAGCAATTGTCATGTTTCAATATAGTGTATAAAATCTATAGTTTATTTTATATAAAAAACAACAATTTTTTTCACGTAAAATGGATTATAAAATGAAGAGTGCCGAAACATTACAGGATGATTATCTGAGCCATTAACTTTTTATGTCTTAAAGCTTGCATTCGTTTTTATAATCTTTTAAACAATTATATTTTAAAGAATTGTGTATTGTTTTTCTGTGTATTGGTTATGTATTTGTTAAAATGTATTTTAACAAACTTTTAAAGAGGCAGTCAAGTGTCAGTAAAAAACAAAGTAATTTCTCCCAATAAATACAACCGCTGAAAGACTTCTGGACTGTTGTTAGTAAAAATAATTAAGTCACTAAATCGCCCCCAAATACTGAGAATCTCAAATTCAGGCTGTTTGTTGCATTCATTTTCTTTTAAGTGACTTTTGAACAGCAGTCAAATGTATTTTTAAAATGTATTAATACCCACAAAACTTACCTCTACCTCAGAAACAAAACATACCTTTATGATGTAGCATTTGTTTTTGGAATCATGGATACGCTTTATGATTCCACATAAATAAAGCAGAATAGTATGGATTTTGTATCAATAGGAAAGTCATTTGTCATATGATGTTATATTTGTTCCATGAGTGTCCCCGTTAATTCTTTCTAGTCACTCATGTTTGTGTTATCCTGTGTCATTATGTTTTGTGTAAAACCTTTCAAGTGCCTAATGATATCACCAGTTTTGTATTTTAGATTTTGTACTTTTTTTGCACTCAATGTCAACATAATAATAATAAGGTGACTTTTATCATGTAGGATATATGTCAACGTAATCAAGGCTGAGTATTAACATATAATAGCCATGTATAATGCTCTGTGATTGTATGTTACAACTATATTAAAACCTGTTAAAATTAGCTGACTTCACAGAAATTATGTATCTGGTTTATGTGCAAAAGTCACCCATAAAATGATGCATTAATGTGCATCTGTGTGAAATGAGGGGTAGGTGTACAGTAGCACAGGAAATAAAATACGGCCCTGGACATAGAAAATGTACCTGCTGAAATTCAGATTACGCTGAAATCTTTTCAAATGTTGTGACCTTATAATATTGATTGATCATTTGATTGAGGTTGGATTTAACAGAAATAACGCATGAAGGATAATCAGTAAAGGAATCTGGCATTTTATGTGGCAGAAACAGGCAAAATTAATTAAAATAATCAGCAAACAAATTATACAGAAATATATATCAAATAAAATTAAGAGACCTTTCCAAACATTTATTTAGTCAGCATTTCTAGATTAAAAAACTTAGCAGGGACACAAAGTAAATGTGAAAAAATTACAGCATGACAAGACAAATGAAAACTGTAATATAAAATTGAGGTTATCACATACAATTTTTTTTACTAAATACATGTAAAAAAATGAGCTACAGCGGCTTTCCTGTAGCTCATTGGTAAGAGCAAGGTTGTGGGTTCGATCCCAGGGGATTGCAAATACCTATGTAAAATGTATAGGATAAAGCAACGTAAGGCGCTTTGGATAAAAGTGTCTGCCAAATGCCTAAATGTAAATGTACAAATATGACTTTTGTTGCTTAAAAGTGAACATGAACTTGTTTTCTTTGCAGTATTTGATGTCTGAAAAAAAACAGAGCATCTTTTATGTTATCTGTTTCTACAGTTTTCATTTTCTGCAAATAGAAACAATAGCTTTATTTGAACTTTGGGAGAAGTATTGTTAGTAGCCCACATAATAAAATAAAAATTATAAGCTCAACTAAAAACATACAGTACCTATAAATAGTGCATTCAGAAAATCAAAGTAAAATGTTCTCTTCATTTTTCCACAACTATATATAAACTGCCCTTGATTAAGCTTGGAAAGTTTTGAGCTAACATAAAGTAGATGTAGTAGATATAATATATAATATAAGATGAGGTATAGTGCCAACATTTTTCAAAGTCATATAAGCAATTGCTATAGGTGTAATTTGACAGAGCTGTATGCCTTGTTGCTGTGTGCGAATACCTTTTGATTTTTGATAGTCAAGAAATACGATCTACTTCTAACTGCAACACAACCACCTTCACGTAAAAACACATTTACAAAAAAATAATTCAGCTCTAATAACTCTTTACGTGTATACTACTTTGGACAGAAATTGTTTTTATTACTACAAAGAGCTATATGGCTATATCATCAGTTCAAACCTGTGATATAACAATATAATTAGTAGACTCTCTGTGTCAGATATAATGACGTCAGATAGTTTCAACCTGGGTTGTAATTGAAAAATGTATTATCCTAAAATATTTTTATTTAATCTACAGGATGTGTTTTACATTTACATAGTTAGTTCAAGGAGTGTTACTTTTGATTCAACCCGGGCCCTATGCCAGTAATTTAGTCTAAACCCAGGATAGAGAAGATGAGTGAAGATGGTCTGGATGCTGTAGATGAGGGTCATTGTGTCAGAGACGCTGTAAAGGGACAGAGTTCCTGCACTGTAATCCACATACACTCCTATTCTAGAGGATCTGGATACTTCAGGAAGATCAGTGTGTGTGTTGTTGTGCCAGAATGAGTACCTGGAGTCTGTGCAGTCCAAACTCCAGGACTTATCATTACGTCCAAACTCACACTCATCACCCCGTCCCTCTCTTCTGATGCTCTTATACGACACTGATATAGCTATATCACCACTCCACTCAACCTCCCAGTAAGAGCGTCCACACACACTCTCTCTGCACAACCCCTGATACCAATAAGTAAATCTGTCTGTATGATCTGGATACTCCTGTAATACGCCAGGATTAGTAATCACTCTGTTCCCCTCAGAAAGACGGAGCCGTTTATTCAGTGTGTTTGGATCCAGTGTCAGCTCATGAGAATCTAGGGAACATAAAACACAATTATCTTTTTAACATGATAAGTTTGATGGTTTAATGTACTCTCTCGGAGGATGTAGCATGGTAGTGTACATGACATATAAACGTATTTGGGTATGGCGGAATAGATCTGCTACGCTGCTGCTGCCACTGATGCTGCTGCTACTGATGCTGCGGCGGAAGTACAGCGACTTGCTACTGCCAATACATGCACAACATGCTGCTGTGTTTATGTAAGGAATGCTGCTGATGGACACATAACATATATGAATAAACTCATTATTTATGAAAACTATTATTTATTTTTGATAATTATTATTTTATTTATCTTAGTTTTTAAACAACTGTCATTAGTTTGTTTCATTTTAGTTGTTTATTTATTTACATTTTTTATTTTAATTCAGTTTACGAATATTTTTTTTATCAATTGTGTTTATCTTAGTTTGTCGTTTACGAAAATAACACTGCTGGATACACAGGTGTTAAGCTAAACAAATATTTTCATTGTACATGAAATAACTATCTAAGCAACTTACACAGAAGAAACTCCTCCCTTGTCTTGGGGTCAGGGCTGGGAATAATCTCAGCATATTTCACTTTGAAAAAAAAGAATATTGTAAATAATGTTGTGAAAGTGTAAAACTCAACCCAAGGCATTTCAAATTCATTTTGATCTACATTGTATTTCTACATGATAATGCATAATGGATTTTCATATTTACTCTATCCAAGGAGTAAATTAATGATACTTTACCTCTAAAGGATATCTTTTCAATTTCTTCTTTGCAGAAATGCTCCAGTTTCTCTCTCAGATGAGACAAAGGTTTTTCTAAATCATCAAAAGCTAAAACAGACCTGACTGTGATGCTGGGGGAGTCTGAAGATTCGGGTGGAACAAAGAGAGACTGGAAACTCTTGACAGACAGAAAGGCAAACAACAGAAACTGAACACACAAAGAATCCAACCACAAAATTGTTCTCTCAACAAGGGTAATAAATTTAATGTATTTTGTGTATAACGATAATAATTATTCCACAATACCTTTCAAATAAATATGATTTTTCTGGGCTAAACCTACACTGTAAAAAAAAACGTTCTTTTACAGAATTTTTCTGTTTTATTTGACAGTTTTTTTCTGTATTTTTGAAAAACAGGAAAAAAATGTCTAATTACAGAAATAAACTGTGGATTTGTTTTATTTTACGGATTGTCCCTGTATTTTTGAAATACGGGGAAAAAAGGTCAAATTACAGAAATAGACTGTGAATTTTTTTTACAGATTTTTTCTGTATATTTAAAATATGGTTAAAACATAAAGAATGGAAAATCTACATTGTTTATTTAAAAAAGTATCTATTTTTACAAATACTTTTTATTATACAGCCTACAAATAAAACGGACATGTGACCTGGTATGACGTTAATTGATGAATATAATTAATGTTAATGTAAAAAAAAATAGTATCTCAATTTGAAGATTGTGCCCGTGAGCCAGCGGCTCTGATAAAAGCTGCATGATTAAAAAAACACAAAGCTGTCTCTTATTAAACACAAACGAACGAAATGAATGCTCTGGTTTTCAAATAGAAATGCGTCCATGACGCGATATGTTTTTAAAGTACTTCGTCTGAAAGAGCTGATTGGTCAGTTTTAAATCTGAAATCGTCAATTGAATTCGTCGCGTGCATCAGAATCAGACATCACTACTGTGACTGACCAATATCATTCCGCTTGTTAAAGTAGTTCTGCTACGTTCAGTGTTTTGTCATGCATTTAATTTCATAATTTAGTACGATAACATCATAAAATACATTCTTTCTTTAACTAGCCTACGCGCATATTTAAATGACAGCTATGAAGATTTTATATTTTTTAAATGTTAGAAGGATACACCCTCACAAAGCACACAGTGGAGCAGCTGCGCAGTGCGCGTGACCGTGACAGGACCTCACCTCAGAATTACCGCCAGTTTTTGGATTAGAGGCGAAGCAGGTAAGATGAATATTTCTAATTATATTAATACGTGTAAGTTCTAGCTTTTCATTTTTTAAATGTATTAATATTGACCACATTTGGGAGCAGACCAGTTATCGTTTCACGGTAACCTTGAAAATGTTTATCTTACAAACTAGGCCTCAGTTGATGGTAATGTTATTGTGTATTTTTTTCTCTTTGGTTGATTTTAACCAAGTCCTACTTTATGATTTGTTACTTCTGTGGTTTCATGCGTTCTATTGCATTTTAAGA
Source organism: Triplophysa tibetana (assembly GCA_008369825.1). Classification (NCBI taxonomy): domain Eukaryota; kingdom Metazoa; phylum Chordata; class Actinopteri; order Cypriniformes; family Nemacheilidae; genus Triplophysa; species Triplophysa tibetana. The sequence goes on from CM017897.1 coordinate 15,116,013, forward strand.
GTTTGAAAATGATTTTGAGTATAGTTAACTGTTAAATGTAAACGCTTGCCACACATAGTAACTGTTAATGTATACGTTACCCAAATCATTAAGCTTCAAAATCTGGTAGTGTTACAAGTTAAATGAAAGATATTGGTGGAGCCTGATAAAAAGTGCTCGTTTAACGTACACAAATAGAAGTCTGACGGATTTAGAGGGTTTTGCATCCGACCTCTCCATTTTGTTACTGTAACGTTAACTTCTTCCTAACTTGCCAAATTAGCCGTTGACGAATATTGGATTCTTTAGACTACATTGAGAATTTCGGACGAATATAAATATCTGCGGATGTCGCCTAAATAGCGTTTAATACTTTAGTACGTTTCATATTTTAGACATTTCTTGGCATATTTCTTTGTTTTTTTGTAGATCTCTTAACATGTCCCTTACACTTATATGTTTGTTTTTATTCCTGCAGATAAGTTGCGTGAGCTGCCAAAATCAAGATCAGTGTGAAAGGTTAGGCTCACCATTTGAATATGTTTGCAAGTTACTCTTGTAATAGCTGTGGTGTTTCTGTAAAGACCTTAAAAGGTAATGTACAACATCAAGGGCTCCACAGAAATGAGGCACATTACCTATATCCATGTTGCATAGCATTGGCTGATGAAGTGGACTGTACTGGACATCCAAGTACACCCTGCATAATTGTGTGTTGTATGTTTAAAAATGACAAAGTCAAGCTATATTTAATATTTGTTGGTTTTCCTTTTCTATTTTATCACAGTGTTATAGATCCCTTTTTTTCTTCATGTTACAATAGGATGTTCTCCTTTGACTGCTGAGTAATTCGTTGTCTGTGGACCAGGTCATTGTTAACAGCCACATCACCATGTTCAGTGATGCTGTCAGGTTGATGTTCGACTCATACTACTGCCTGAACATTTCCTATCCAGCTGACCAAGGAGCAACATTTGAATTTGTGAAGAGGTAAGACAGAAGCTAATATCAGTCAATATCCAAGCACATACCTTACACACCATCATCACATACTCTCACTATCAAACACACATCCTCACATACACAAACTCTCAAACACACGCATTCTCTCACACACTCGCATCCTCACATACACTCACTCTCAAACACAAACATACTCTCCCATCTTCACATAAACTCACTCTCAAACACACACATCCTTACACACATTCACTCTCAAACATACACTCACTCTCAAACACACACATCCTCACATACATTCACTCTCAAACACACACATCCTCACATACATTCACTCTCAAACACACACATCCTCACATACATTCACTCTCAAACACACATATCCTCACATAAACTCACTCTCAAACACACACATCCTTACATACATTCACTCTCAAACATAAACTCACTCTCAAACACACACATCCTCACATACATTAACTCTCAAACATACACTCACTCTCAAACACACACATCCTCACATACATTCACTCTCAAACACACACATCCTCACATACATTAACTCTCAAACATACACTCACTCTCAAACACACACATCCTCACATACATTCACTCTCAAACACACACATCCTCACATACATTCACTCTCAAACACACACATCCTCACATACATTCACTCTCAAACACACACATCCTCACATACATTCACTCTCAAACACACACATCCTCACATACATTCACTCTCAAACACACATATCCTCACATAAACTCACTCTCAAACACACATCCTCACATACATTCACTCTCAAACACACACATCCTCACATACAATCACTCTCAAACACACACATCCACACATACATTAACTCTCAAACATACACTCACTCTCAAACACACACATCCTCACATACAATCACTCTCAAACACACACATCCTCACATACATTCACTCTCAAACATACACTCACTCTCAAACACACATATCCTCACATAAACTCACTCTCAAACACACATATCCTCACATAAACTCACTCTCAAACACACATCCTCACATACATTCACTCTCAAACACACACATCCTCACATACATTCACTCTCAAACACACACATCCTCACATACATTAACTCTCAAACATACACTCACTCTCAAACACACACATCCTCACATACAATCACTCTCAAACACACACATCCTCACATACATTCACTCTCAAACACACACATCCTCACATACAATCACTCTCAAACACACACATCCTCACATACATTCACTCTCAAACACACACATCCTCACATACAATCACTCTCAAACACACACATCCTCACATACAATCACTCTCAAACACACACATCCTCACATACAATCACTCTCAAACACACACATCCTCACATAAACTCACTCTCAAACACACACATCCTCACATACACTCACTCTCAAACACACACATCCTCACATACAATCACTCTCAAACACACACATCCTCACATACATTCACTCTCAAACACACACATCCTCACATACATCACTCTCAAACACACACATCCTCACATACATTCACTCTCAAACACACACATCCTCACATACATTCACTCTCAAACACACACATCCTCACATACATTCACTCTCAAACACACACATCCTCACATACATTCACTCTCAAACACACACATCCTCACATACAATCACTCTCAAACACACACATCCTCACATACATTAACTCTCAAACATACACTCACTCTCAAACACACACATCCTCACATACAATCACTCTCAAACACACACATCCTCACATACATTCACTCTCAAACACACACATCCTCACATACATTCACTCTCAAACACACATATCCTCACATAAACTCACTCTCAAACACACACATCCTTACATACATTCACTCTCAAACATAAACTCACTCTCAAACACACACATCCTCACATACATTAACTCTCAAACATACACTCAGCTCTCAAACACACACATCCTCACATACATTCACTCTCAAACACACACATCCTCACATACATTAACTCTCAAACATACACTCACTCTCAAACACACACATCCTCACATACATTCACTCTCAAACACACACATCCTCACATACATTCACTCTCAAACACACACATCCTCACATACATTCACTCTCAAACACACACATCCTCACATACATTCACTCTCAAACACACATATCCTCACATAAACTCACTCTCAAACACACATCCTCACATACATTCACTCTCAAACACACACATCCTCACATACAATCACTCTCAAACACACACATCCACACATACATTAACTCTCAAACATACACTCACTCTCAAACACACACATCCTCACATACAATCACTCTCAAACATACACTCACTCTCAAACACACATATCCTCACATAAACTCACTCTCAAACACACATATCCTCACATAAACTCACTCTCAAACACACATCCTCACATACATTCACTCTCAAACACACACATCCTCACATACATTCACTCTCAAACACACACATCCTCACATACATTAACTCTCAAACATACACTCACTCTCAAACACACACATCCTCACATACAATCACTCTCAAACACACACATCCTCACATACATTCACTCTCAAACACACACATCCTCACATACATTCACTCTCAAACACACACATCCTCACATACAATCACTCTCAAACACACACATCCTCACATACAATCACTCTCAAACACACACATCCTCACATACAATCACTCTCAAACACACACATCCTCACATAAACTCACTCTCAAACACACACATCCTCACATACACTCACTCTCAAACACACACATCCTCACATACAATCACTCTCAAACACACACATCCTCACATACATTCACTCTCAAACACACACATCCTCACATACAATCACTCTCAAACACACACATCCTCACATACATTCACTCTCAAACACACACATCCTCACATACATTCACTCTCAAACACACACATCCTCACATACATTCACTCTCAAACACACACATCCTCACATACATTCACTCTCAAACACACACATCCTCACATACATTCACTCTCAAACACACACATCCTCACATACAATCACTCTCAAACACACACATCCTCACATACATTAACTCTCAAACATACACTCACTCTCAAACACACACATCCTCACATACAATCACTCTCAAACACACACATCCTCACATACACTCACTCTCAAACACACATCCTCACATACACTCACTCTCAAACACACACATCCTCACATACAATCACTCTCAAACACACATATCCTCACATAAACTCACTCTCAAACACACATCCTCACATACATTCACTCTCAAACACACACATCCTCACATACAATCACTCTCAAACACACACATCCACACATACATTAACTCTCAAACATACACTCACTCTCAAACACACACATCCTCACATACAATCACTCTCAAACACCCACATCCTCACATACATTCACTCTCAAACATACACTCACTCTCAAACACACATATCCTCACATAAACTCACTCTCAAACACACATATCCTCACATAAACTCACTCTCAAACACACATCCTCACATACATTCACTCTCAAACACACACATCCTCACATACATTCACTCTCAAACACACACATCCTCACATACATTAACTCTCAAACATACACTCACTCTCAAACACACACATCCTCACATACAATCACTCTCAAACACACACATCCTCACATACATTCACTCTCAAACACACACATCCTCACATACAATCACTCTCAAACACACACATCCTCACATACATTCACTCTCAAACACACACATCCTCACATACAATCACTCTCAAACACACACATCCTCACATACAATCACTCTCAAACACACACATCCTCACATACAATCACTCTCAAACACACACATCCTCACATAAACTCACTCTCAAACACACACATCCTCACATACACTCACTCTCAAACACACACATCCTCACATACACTCACTCTCAAACACACACATCCTCACATACAATCACTCTCAAACACACACATCCTCACATACAATCACTCTCAAACACACACATCCTCACATACAATCACTCTCAAACACACACATCCTCACATACATTCACTCTCAAACACACACATCCTCACATACATTCACTCTCAAACACACACATCCTCACATACATTCACTCTCAAACACGCACATCCTCACATACATTCACTCTCAAACACACACATCCTCACATACAATCACTCTCAAACACACACATCCTCACATACAATCACTCTCAAACACACACATCCTCACATACATTAACTCTCAAACATACACTCACTCTCAAACACACACATCCTCACATACAATCACTCTCAAACACACACATCCTCACATACATTCACTCTCAAACACACACATCCTCACATACATTCACTCTCAAACACACATATCCTCACATAAACTCACTCTCAAACATAAACTCACTCTCAAACACACACATCCTCACATACATTAACTCTCAAACATACACTCACTCTCAAACACACACATCCTCACATACATTCACTCTCAAACACACACATCCTCACATACATTAACTCTCAAACATACACTCACTCTCAAACACACACATCCTCACATACATTCACTCTCAAACACACACATCCTCACATACATTCACTCTCAAACACACACATCCTCACATACATTCACTCTCAAACACACACATCCTCACATACATTCACTCTCAAACACACATATCCTCACATAAACTCACTCTCAAACACACATCCTCACATACATTCACTCTCAAACACACACATCCTCACATACAATCACTCTCAAACACACACATCCACACATACATTAACTCTCAAACATACACTCACTCTCAAACACACACATCCTCACATACAATCACTCTCAAACATACACTCACTCTCAAACACACATATCCTCACATAAACTCACTCTCAAACACACATATCCTCACATAAACTCACTCTCAAACACACATCCTCACATACATTCACTCTCAAACACACACATCCTCACATACATTCACTCTCAAACACACACATCCTCACATACATTAACTCTCAAACATACACTCACTCTCAAACACACACATCCTCACATACAATCACTCTCAAACACACACATCCTCACATACATTCACTCTCAAACACACACATCCTCACATACAATCACTCTCAAACACACACATCCTCACATACATTCACTCTCAAACACACACATCCTCACATACAATCACTCTCAAACACACACATCCTCACATACAATCACTCTCAAACACACACATCCTCACATACAATCACTCTCAAACACACACATCCTCACATAAACTCACTCTCAAACACACACATCCTCACATACACTCACTCTCAAACACACACATCCTCACATACAATCACTCTCAAACACACACATCCTCACATACATTCACTCTCAAACACACACATCCTCACATACAATCACTCTCAAACACACACATCCTCACATACATTCACTCTCAAACACACACATCCTCACATACATTCACTCTCAAACACACACATCCTCACATACATTCACTCTCAAACACACACATCCTCACATACATTCACTCTCAAACACACACATCCTCACATACAATCACTCTCAAACACACACATCCTCACATACATTAACTCTCAAACATACACTCACTCTCAAACACACACATCCTCACATACAATCACTCTCAAACACACACATCCTCACATACACTCACTCTCAAACACACATCCTCACATACACTCACTCTCAAACACACACATCCTCACATACAATCACTCTCAAACACACACATCCTCACATACAATCACTCTCAAACACACACATCCTCACATACATTCACTCTCAAACACACACATCCTCACATACATTAACTCTCAAACATACACTCACTCTCAAACACACACATCCTCACATACAATCACTCTCAAACACACACATCCTCACATACAATCACTCTCAAACACACACATCCTCACATAAACTCACTCTCAAACACACACATCCTCACATACACTCACTCTCAAACACACACATCCTCACATACAATCACTCTCAAACACACACATCCTCACATACATTCACTCTCAAACACACACATCCTCACATACAATCACTCTCAAACACACACATCCTCACATACATTCACTCTCAAACACACACATCCTCACATACATTCACTCTCAAACACACACATCCTCACATACATTCACTCTCAAACACACACATCCTCACATACATTCACTCTCAAACACACACATCCTCACATACAATCACTCTCAAACACACACATCCTCACATACATTAACTCTCAAACATACACTCACTCTCAAACACACACATCCTCACATACAATCACTCTCAAACACACACATCCTCACATACACTCACTCTCAAACACACATCCTCACATACACTCACTCTCAAACACACATATCCTCACATAAACTCACTCTCAAACACACATCCTCACATACATTCACTCTCAAACGCACACATCCTCACATACAATCACTCTCAAACGCACACATCCTCACATACATTCACTCTCAAACACACACATCCTCACATACATTCACTCTCAAACACACACATCCTCACATACATTCATTCTCAAACACACACATACAATCACTCTCAAACACACACATCCTTACATACATTCACTCTCAAACACACACATCCTCACATACATTCACTCTCAAACACACACATCCTCACATATACTCACATCCTCACACAAACTCACTCTCAAACACGCACATCCTCACACAAACTCACTCTCAAACACACACATCCTCACATATACTCACATCCTCACACAAACTCACTCTCAAACACGCACATCCTCACATACACTTGCTGTTACCCAACCATTCCCTGTGCAAATCCCCACCATGTTGCTATTTTTATTGCTAATATATTAAAGTTATAGTTTACCTTCAAATTGCAAATTCTGTCATATACACACCCTTTTTTCATTTCAAGCCTTTGTGACTCTCTCTCTTCCGCAAAACACAAAAGAAGAAAATGTTGGTCCCCATTGACTTGCATTGGTTTTGTGTCTATATAATAGAAGTCAATGGGGCCAAAAGGTTTTTGGTAACCAACATTTTTCTAAATATCTTTTTCTGTTTCGCAGAAAAATAAAAATCACACAGGTTTGAATGACAACAGGGTGAGTACATACAGCATTTTCATTTTGAAGGTAAACTATTACTTTGAGAATTATGTAACAGTTATTTTTTTTTATTCAACAGATGCCTTTTCAAGATAAACCCAGAGAAGGGATCAAAAATTGAAAAGAGAACACCAAGAAACCAAAAGGCGGTCAGTCCAAAGGTTATTTCTCTGTTTAGTAAAATTGCAGACTATGAATGGATGGAGTAAAAATACTCACCCATTATACTCCCCCATTATCTTCTCTTAAAATTATTGGCTGTGTTACTGACTTGAACTACATTTGGTTCTGTTGTTTAAAATGTCCCTTTTTCATTCATGTAGGCAGGCAAGGCAAGGCAAGGCAAGTTTATTTATATAGCACATTTCATACACAAGTGCAATTCAAAGTGCTTTACATAAAATGATTGACAGAAAGAATAAAACGTATCTTTAAAATGCAAATTATTTAAAACAATAAAACACCAATAAAATTGATTAAAAATGTGAGTGTATGCAGTATATAAAAAGAATAAGAGCAAAATAAAAATAAATGATAAATAGAAGTGCAGTTGATGTAAAGCAGCAAAGTGCTCAGGTTGTGAATGCACAGCTAAACAAGTGTGTTTTTAATCTGGATTTAAAAGTATCTACTGTTGGTGAATGTCTGATGTCATCTGGAAGCAGATTCCAGCTACGGGTGGCGTAATGACTAAACGCTGACTCGCCCTGTTTTGAGTGAACCCTTGTTATCTCTAACTTACTTGATCCTGATGATCTGAGAAGTCTTATTGGTTTATATTCAATGAGCATATCTGAGATGTATTTAGGTCCTAGACCATTGAGTGATTTATAGACAATTAATAATACTTTGAAGTTGATTCTAAAAGTAACTGGTAACCAGTGTAAGGACCTGAGGATTGGAGTGATATGCTCAGATTTTTTGGTTCTGGTCAGAATCCTGGCAGCAGCGTTCTGTATGAGCTGCAGCTGTCTGATGGTCTTTTTGGGAAGACCTGTAAGGAGTCCATTACAGTAATCCACCCTGCTGGTGATGAAAGCATGAACTAGTTTCTCTAAATCTTGGCTTGAGACAAAACATCTGATTCTGGCTATGTTTCTGAGATGGTAGTAGGCTGATTTGCTTATTGCTTTGACATGACTGCTGAAACTAAGGTCAGACTCCAAAATGACCCCAAGATTTTTTACCTTGCTTTGTGTCTTTAGATGTAGTTGTATGCAAGTTTACAACATTTGTAATTAAGACCGAAAAGTTTGTGATCCATGTTATTTTTGTCCTCTGATGAGTGTATTTTAATAGTTGAGCATCGGTTTTATTGCTTGAATTGTATAAACCTGTCCATGATTTTGATCTATTGTACTGCTTTGTTGTTTTACTTATGTTACCAGTGAGATTTTGTTGAGTTGTAGCTTTTACAGACAAGTTTGAGATTATTGTTATTATTCTCCTGCAAGAAATAAAAGCGAGTCTGTTTAACAAGATTCATCATGTTTTGTCATGAAGTATTCCACACATCTCACGGAAAATTTTACTGCGGGTAAAACAGTAACGATTACAGCTCACAGAAGGTCTGTACACAAATCATGTGTATTCATAATAATATGTGTATTTATAATTCAAACACAAAATTAATTTTTAATTACTAAACACGTCTTTGCGTTTGTCTTTGTGGCTATGTGCGCATCCAGGATACTGCCGCGGCAGAAACTAGTGCCTTTGGAAAGCGGTTCCCTGCTTCATATAGGAACTTTTATATTGGTATACTCATGCATTTGATCAAAATTTCTATGGGTCCATAATTATTGTTTAAAAAGACTTGAAAACCTCAACTTGAGGCTTATTATTTGAATCTGTGATTTTATTTGTACTTTTATGGTACTTTTTCTACATCTTTAATCTTTAGATCTTAAATTGAACATTTAGAAGCTCAAGAAGTAAAAAAAAATATTTTGTAGGAATTAGTTTAAAACTTGAAAATCTTGTGTAAAATTACAGATAAAAACTGTAAAATCGGGTTTGAAATTACAGATTAAAATTGTATTTATAACTACAGAAAAAAACTGTAAAATCTTGTGTAAAATTACAGATAAAAACTGTAAAATCGGGTGTGAAATTACAGATAAAAACTGTAAAATCGGGTGTGAAATTACAGATAAAAACTGTAAAATCTTGTGTAGAATTACAGATAAAAACTGTAAAATCGGGTGTGAAATTACAGATAAAAACTGTAAAATCTTGTGTAAAATTACAGATTAAAACTGTATCTATAACTACAGAAAAAAACTGTCATTTTAAGTAACGGATATTTTCTGTAGCTTTTACGGATTTTTTCCGGCGCCCCAGCTGCCGGAATATTTCCGTTTTTTTACGGATTTTTTTTTTTACAGTGTAGTGTTCGTCAAAGGAATGTAAAAATTCCTAGCATGCATCACAGCATATTAAGGGTTTTCCTACATTGAAATTTTATTGGCGGTCACGAAATCAAATTTTTGCCTCGACAAAGAATTATTTGATCATTGAAAGTGATTTTTGAGCAATGCGGATGACTGCCGCTCTTGTGATGACTGCAGGAAAGAACGAACGCATAGCCTGAGCACGCTCTCTGATTCACCTTATTCTGTGCTGCGCTTGCATGGACTGATTGGGATATAATGTGAATGTATGCTTTTAAACCCTCTCGCAGAAGTTTTATATCATATTCCGATCGGTCTGCACAGCACCGAACAAAGCAGAACATGCCGGTTATCCCTCTCAAACATCAATCAAAAGCAACTGACACTATGACAAAAATTCAGAAGAATTTTCACGTTTCATGTCTGTTGAATGGTTTACCTGAATTAGCCGTGGATGAACTGAGATCAAATAGTTCTTTCCTTTTCTCTGACAAGGGTTTCTGTCATACAACTGATATAAACAGACAAAACATATCCTATCCAGCGTTGAGGGCTTTTCCACGGTAACTTCTATCTTTTGAGATGTCCTAACAGCTCTAATTAACACTAGCTCCTCTGCTAATGTCCGATTTTCGTCCTAATCCCTGATAGCTCACAAACATCTGGTTTACGTCCATTTGACGTCTACATTTACATCTGCAAGACATCTACAATACATAGTTTGCTTATCTGCAAATACGTCTCTGAGATGTCTGCTGTCAGACGTCATATAGAGATCTAGAAGATGTCTGTAACATGTTTATGATTTAGAATAGATGTAAAGCTGCTCTTTCCAAGATGTTTAGCAGATGATTTTACAAAGCAGATGTTGTCCAGATCTTCAGATCTTTAGCAGACGTATTACAGACCTTCAGACGTCTCTGAGACGTATTGCAGATGAGCAAACTATGTATTGCAGATGTAAAGGCAGACGTCAAAAAGACGTAAGCCAGATGGATTGTGCTATCTGGGAATGAATCCATTGATCTGATTCATTTTAATGAAGGGTTGAACTCACGAGACTCACTCTCTGAATCCATCAAATCAGTTACTCAAAACACCTCAGAACGTATGTTTTAGTCATTTAAAAAAAAGTGGTTAGCAAGATTTAGTTTAAATTATTAACGTTTTTTACAGTTTATTTATGTGACAATGTGTCGTAAATTACCTAAAAATAATTTATTTTAGACAGGAGTTAGGTAAAACCAGAACCAGTTATTTAATTAAACTGTTTGGTGAAAACAAGAACTGTTATTTAAAGAATGGGATGGTAATAGTTTATTTTTTATGTCCTATGATACAGAGATGGTTTCACTTGCAACTGCAATCTCATTTTAGGAAGAGAATTAGTGGAAACAGTGAAACTCAGGCCACTGTCTGAGTCACAAATGTCATTTGTACAAATTGTTGCTGGCACCTTTGGTCTCCACCTGAGGGCGCCATTTTGCTCTGTGTTCCTGAGAGTGTTTTAGACAAGGACTCCATATCCCATCATGCCTTGTGTCTTATGATTGTTTACCTGTTTCACCTGTGTCCCATTTCCTGTTTGTACCTTCACTTGTGTATATATTGCATTTCTGTTCAACTGTTTTTTGGGACATGTCTTGGTGAATTATTTTGCACAAAAGTTAACCAAACTCAAAAATATGCTAATGTTAGTTGTCTTGTCAATCTTCTGTTTTTCCGCAGTTCGAAGACAATTATAAATACTAAAGAGATCAACGTCCTATTTTTGACATGTATGTTACCTGCAGGAAGTGTATGTGATCATCCATTCGTGTAAGCTGCTCCAGCTCAGCGTCTCTCCTCTTCAGATCATCAATCTTCTGCTGCAGTTTCTTCAAGACTTCTTCAGCTTGACTCACTGCAGCTTTATCCTGTTCTCTGATCAACTCAGTCACCTCAGACCGCCTTTTCTCAAAGTTTGAGATAATTTCAGTAAAGATCCTCTCATTGTCCTCCACTGCTATCTGAGCAGAGCGCTGTTAGGACACACATTACAATCAGCAGGCTTCAGTTGGACTGAAATACTGAAACCGCTCGTTCTGATATCAGTTGCTATTGTTCTGTTGAAAACTCACCTTGTATGTTTCCACAACTGCTTTTACCCTCTGAAACTCTGTCTGCATCTTTTGGATTCTCTGCTGGTATTTTCCTTGGATCTCCTTCAACTGGGTCTTTGGAGAAAAAAACCCCCGCAGTTTTAATGTAAATCATTCGTAGTTATGAATAAAAATGTATTAAGAAATAACTGACAATGGGCCATTCAATTATTAGAAAGTTAATGCATGAACTTTCGAATAATTGAACGGACCCGAGTCAATTATTCTGCTTATACCACGGTTACCACACCACAGGACCTTGTTCAAATGTTTCATTTCACAGTTGGTGATGTTATCCTCTTTAAAATGGTAGGATTACCTTCTTGCACATCTCATTTTAGCAGATGTCAGAGGGAACGGACTCTGAGGTTTGTGACTGAGTGAGCGAGAGACACTTGCGTGTTTGCCATGTGACAGAAAACCAAGTGATAACTATCTTATTATATTTATTTTACGTATTGTTTTAATCACAGCTGTAAAAGAATCACGCAAACTTTTGAAAGAGTAGGTCTATCCAAATATATTAGTTATCAGTTATAAAGAGCTTGAAGAGGAAAAACGAACCAGTAGGCTAACAATGTATATTAATTAATTTAGTTTTTCTATTTGATTTCAGTTAATGTATTTCTATATTGTTTTTAAAATGCTTTGTTTATTGAGACAAAACTGTGCACGCATTTCCATTGACAGTAAAGTTTGACTATAAATGGCAGATGAAGAGCAGGGTGCTGTGTGAGGTGATGACCTTTAAGCTTCAGTATAACTTTCTGTTATTTAATCTTGCCGAAGTGATATGGAACTGTGAAGCTTTCAGCAGACCTGGAACATCTTCATAGGTGTGCATGTACCGAAATTTAGTGCATACCCAAAGAACGTTTGTCAACCAATCAGATTGAAGAATTCAACAGCCCTGTGGTATAATGTAATGTTGCTATGAATAATTGTGCCAGGGGAGCTGCCAGGAATTTTGGGCCCCATGACCAAAAATCAAATTGGACCCCCTCTGCGCAGCTGTTGTCACCACATCTCTAGGACCCAACCGTCCCATCAAAAGCTTTACATAACTCTTATTAAAGGCTTGCAACTGTCTTGCTTCTTGTAGTTCAACAATATTTACTGCTGGTAATTTGTACATGCATGCAAATCTATTATGCAGTTCACTATTTGATGCAAGATTAAAAGCAATCATATAAATGGGCTGAAGGCTATCTTTTACAGTCTCAATGTATTTTTTTGTAAATTTGACAAAATGGAAAATTCTCTAAACAAAATTATCATTATTAAAATTATAAATGAAATATTTAAAAAAAGAAAAACGAACAAAGATCGTTTTACGTAGCTGCACATATGTGCCAACAAGAAAATAAAGTGGACATGTAAAATGAAATTTCCACACCAGGGTTATTATAGTGCTAAACTTTCACTGCACTGATTAAATGGTGATTAAATGTAGGCTAACACTAGTCTGTTGCTAGCTATCTTATTTCACTATGGACATTAAACCAACAGGTTCTCAACTCTGGCCCGCGAGATCCATTTTCCTGCTGAGTTTATCACCAACTCTGATATAAAACACCTGCACAAGCTAATCAGTGTCTTTAGAATAGATGCATTCAACTTAATGCGGCGCTGCGCAAATCTATCATAGTATGACATTGAAATACTGCAAAAGAGATTCAAGTGCAGATTACGCAGTACGTTTTGAATGGCTCTCGCGGTACTTTAATGGGATATGCCAAACAATCTGCGCAGCCCAACATTAAGTTGAACGCGTCTGTTCTGAAGTCACCGCCTCATCAGGTGATTTATCAGAGTTGGGCCAGAGTTGAGAAGCACTGCTATAGGCTATACCTTTCATGGTGATAAACTGGGTTACAGTTTGACACTCTTTCTTTTCTCTTTCCTCTCTCTTTTTTTTTTCTCTCTCTTTCTTTTTTTGAAAACCAGATTTTGATTTAACGTTACTAGGAAACAATGTGGTCTCTGTAATTCTGCCGCATATACTGACTGCAACCAAACACCGTCATTGAGAGCGCTACAGCTGGACCAAACCATGTCATGCAGATAGTGAGGGGTAGTTGGTCAATATGGATGTTAATTTTTGGTCAATGGGAATTTTTTTACTTTTACTGCCAAAAAAAGAGATCATTAATTGTAAATATGTACAATGCATGATGATGGTTTGATAATTTGATATTTGTTTTTACCTATTTTTGGGACCCCTGTCAGTCATGGGCCATTGAAATTGTCCTAACTTTTCGCCCCCATATGGCGCCCCTTCTGTGCCGGTCAGTATATTGTTTGTGAGTCCTGAAAACTAGTTTGTTACAAAATAAACTTAAAATATACTCTCCCTCTTGAGATTCTTGTTAAACCTGTTTTTTGTGATTCTTTCGTGAGGTGTCAACAGTGTCACAGTTAAGAGAGAAGGCTTTAAGCTCCTACCTGTTTCTCACTTCGTTCTGCTGCAGATATTACAGTTTCGTGGTTTTTGTGCTCATCCACCATACACAAATAACATATTCGCTGCTGATCAGTATTACAGTATATATCCATAATTTTGCCATGTTGACGGCAGATTATCTCTTGTAGTTGTCCAGTGGCATCGGTTATTTTGTGACGCTTGCCTGAGTGAAATCCCTCATGGTGGTTGAAATGAGTTTGACAGTACGATTCCAGACACATCAGACAGGTCTTTACAGATTTACGCTTTCTTCCAATACAGACGTCACAGTCCACATCTCCAGGTCCAGCATAACATGCGGGATCAGCAGCTTGTTCCTTGGTATTACTAAGTTTCTCCACCATTTCAGCTAGAATGGTGTTTTTACCTAAAGCAGGTCTTGGAGTGAAGGTCTTTCTACACTGAGGGCAGCTGTAGACTCTCTTCTGATCATCCTGATCCCAGCAGCCTGTGATACAGCTCATACAGTAACTGTGTCCACACGGAACAGTGACTGGATCCTTCAGTAGATCCAAACACACTGAACAACTAAACTGTTCCTGAGACCATAAAATACTGGCTTCTGCCATCTCACTGTATGTAGACACATAGGATGTCGAAATGAACAACAGCTCAGTGTAAGTTCAGTTTCATTTATCCGGAATCAAGAATTTCTGGTTGTTTTGTTTAAGAGACGTGTGCAAAGATGAGTGTCCAATAATCAACAAGTCCACTAGATGGCGGTGTCATTCATAAATTGCCTGATGTCAAGTCATTGTCAATTGTAAAAGTACAATATAAAACTTTTGTGAATGCTTCTTCACAGATTACAGACAAGAAATAAAAGAATGGAGTTGTGTAAAACATATATGTACAGAAATACACACAAATTTTGTCAAGTTGCAAAAGATATAGTGTAGAAGCTATTATTGCTATTTCAAATCTGCTAAATCTGATGAGTAAAAGTGCAGAACGTGGTCAAACACTTAAAATATCACTCAACAGCAGTTTTATTTTCTTGTATAAATATGTTTAAAAAAATAATAAACAATTACACGCAAGTAAAATTACCTATGATATTTAGTTTTTTTTATGAAAACTACATGAATTAAGTTAATTTTTAAAACGCAATTCCCAGATAGCAAAAATCATCTGGTCTTCTGTCATTCTGTTCAATCATTTGTCTTTTAGCACAACGGGCCAATACCGGCACATATCCGTTTTTTCTCATCTGGACCAGCAGTGGGCCTTCTAAGGACCGGCTCCGGATCAGATGGCAAAAATCATCTGGTCCAGATCTGGCCCAGATCCATCGTAAGTTCTGGGCCTGATCTACACAACAGACTTGGGCCAGTGTCTTTTAGCTCAACGGGCCAATACCGGCACATATTCGTTTTTTCTCATCTGGACCAGCACTGGGCCAGCTAAGGACGAGCACCGGATTGGAGAGCAAAAATCATCTGGTCCAGATCTGGCCCAGATCAATCGTTAGTTCTGGGCCTGATCTGGACAACAGACTTGGGCCGGTGTCTTTTAGCACAACGGGACAATACCGGCACATATCAGTTTTTTCTCATCTGGGCCAGCTAAGGACCAGCTCTGGATCAGATACAGATGATTTTGCCCAAGTGTGGGCCCGGTCTGGGACAGTTTTGTTCTGGATCTGGTCCAAATCCATTCAAGATCTGAAATGGTCATTTTGTAGACACGCATACACACGTTACTTTGTCATGTTTTAGGGGGACTTGCCCATGACCTTTTTATTTTTATACTGTAAAAACTGTATATTGTTTACCCTGACCCTCCACCTAAACCTAACCCCCATTTACCCATTGAACACTAACTGTAAACACTGTAAACAAACATTCAGAATAAAACTTGATATTAAAGTAAATTGAACGCATTCAAGCACTTTTTGGCGAACCACCTTCCATTTATTTAGCATATAACAAATTTCACAAAACAATTTTAAAACATATTTAATTTAAAGCAGCTTCACTACTGACTGCCAATGACCTTAAAATAGTCCAACAAAAATAGTTAAACAATCTCATCACTTGGATCAATATATATATATATATATTTGAAGCAGAACAGCATCAGAGGTGTGTTGAAATACATTTAAAACCTTTCATATAATGAATTTAAAACATTTCATATGATGAATTTAAAACATTTCATATGAATTATAAACACAAACCAAACAGGACAGGTAGGAACCATGTTAATATCAGCCATTTAAATCCCATGAGGAACCTGCAAATAAAAGACCACAAACGTTCGTTGAGACTAGAAAAGGGCCTTTCTCTCCTGTTTAAATTAGTGTAAATTAATCCACGGTCAAAAAGCTGTATACACTAGCTAGAGAATACAGGTTGCAAGATATATTTCCATATTTACACTGTAGAGGAAAACAGGGTGATTTGAGCCTGTGGTAAAGTTGTCACACCTTGTTTTTTGACTATAAACAAAATTTTTCACATGACCACACGTTTTTTTTTAAGACTACTGCAACGAAAGGGCAGGACATGGACTCATTCTTTAAAGAAATACGAAATCATTCCTGCGGTGGAAGAGGTCCAAATGGGCTCGGCATAGACTGCTAATAAGTTGAATAACATATTTTCTTAATAAAGAAGCCACTATTACACAGTGTAATGCTATGATGATGAAAAATAGTTATTTACCTCAGATAATGCCTCTTTTGCTTTTGCTCGTTCTTTTCGGCCGCCACCACGGTCAGAAGCTAGGTTAAACCATCGGATGGCGAAAGAATCAACTTCACTGTCTGCTGCACTGGCACAACACTGGTTTTTCCTTACAGCTCCTGTTGAGAAAAAAAATGCAATAAGCATCTCCATCTTCCCCAGTCTAAAAGTAGTGGTTAAACATTATTCTTTGTAAAACAAAAACTAAAGAAATCTCTATAAGCACAAGACACACAATTAATTAATGTTCAAAGGAAAAGCGAATTCTATTAGGCTATCATTATATTTAAAGCTTGAGAATATTTAGAATGTAGTTTTTGATTTAAAAAACAGGCAAAGATAAAAATCAAAAGCATATTTAGATTTCTTTTCCATTTTTTGCTGATCTGAAAAGGGATCTGAGCCGTTTTTCATATATACGAGTTGTGTAGGAAAACAGGAAAAAAGTAACATACAACCATTTTAGTTGTTAAAGACGTGCTTAAGTGGACGTTTATGTATAAACAATAATGATTTTTATACATTTTTTATTTATTAACATATTAAACAAGTTTTGATGTAGTTTTAGTGTTACATTTTTTCTTGCCTAACCACATGACTTGACACCTAAAAAACACCTTTCTCAAATGTTAGTCTAAAGCCCTGAAATATTACAAAAACTGTACACATTTACAGATGCCATGAAGGAAACACAATGCATTAAGAGCAGAGGAGTGAAGCCTTTGAATTTATAGATCATTGTAAATTGTACCTATTTTGTGTTCTGGAAAACATACAAGTATCTTCAGTTGCTTTTGATGACACACTGCTAAAATAAAAAAGTAAAAAATAAGAAAAACTAACACATCACTATTCTAAAGTTTCCACCCAACAATACATTATGTTTCCTTCCTGAGCATCAGTAAATGAGTTTCTTTCTTCTGCAGAACACAAAAACTTCTATCATTTCTATTGTATGGACACAAAACCACTGCAAGTAAATGGGTGCCAGTTACCAACATTCTTCAAAATATCTTCTTTTGTCTGTAGAAGAAAGAAACTCATAAATGTTCGAAATGACAAGAGGGTGAGTATAGATGATGACAAAAAATTCATTTTTGGTTGAACTAACTATTTAATGTTTTGCATCTTAGCGGAGGACAAGTATCGCATTTGGACTGGAAAATCCTCAGAAAAATTAAAACTGTTTGATGCTATTTAAAGTATGCCTCGAAGCATGTGTGATGTATATAGCTCTGCTCCTTTATATTGAGGTAAAAACCAATAAAAACAATTAAATAATAATAAAATGTTTCAGTACGACTGGTAAACTGCAAAGCCGCACCGCTTGCAGCATTACGGCCACCGTAGTCACAAAACACAGGTACTGTGCTTACTCACAGTCCCACACCACTTGTGTGTGTATAAAGACCCCAAAATGGCACCTTTCAAGAGACACGCTTACGACGCAGAGTTCAAGCTCAAGGCTGTCGGTCACGCAGTAGAATAGTGGAATAGAGCAGCAGCGAGAAAATACGGAAGTGGAGGAAGCAAGAAGATGACCTGCTCCAGCACAGCTGCATAGCGCAAATCCAGTCAAACGCAGTATTTTCTATTCTATGCGCCTTATAATCGAGTGCGCCTTATAGTGCGGAAAGTACGGTAAGTAAGGAATAATTGACAACGGGCCGTTCAATTACTGGAAAGTTATTGCACACCAGAGGTGGTAATGCAATAACTTTCGAATAATTGAACTGACCGTAGTAATTATTATACCATGTATACATTGTTCCGATACCACAAGACGTCTCAAGACATTTGTATGGTATTTGTCCCGGAATGCACTTGCTTGTAGGACTAATTTCTTACGCATCTCACCTGAAGCTGTTGTTTGAGCCTGCATTTGCAGTTTTCCAAGAGTGAGAGGAACACAGACAGTGCACATGCACACGCTTTGCTTCACTGAGAGTGAAAAGATAAGTATCTTTGTTTGTTTCATTTTCGTAGTATTTAACAACCCTGTCGTATAAGAAAAGTATTAAGAGGAAAAAGTGACACGGATATTTTTGCGCAAGCTGCAGTTCTTGCCCTGGCATAGAAAGCTTCCTGCTGTGTGTTTTAAGTCCCATTTACCCATTCCACAGATACATTTAAGATGTTGTTTTTAATTCCACAGATAAATTTAAGATGTTGTTTTTAATTTTGTTGTGCTTCTTGTTTTATCTTTAACACTCTGATTGTGTCATGTAGTTTGTTGTTAGCTTTGACATATTCATTAGTTTTTCATCGGAACACCTTTGTTTCGCTACTGCATCTGAGAAAAGCCTTGACAGTATGTTCCATGTGATTCTTTTCGTGTTTTGCCCTCCAACAGCAGCACCCAGAACAGATAACTGAAGACACGTGATGTAAAATGTATATTCTACACTCAAAAATAATTCATTGTTGGATTCATTTAATTTATTATGACACCCATTTCCACACTTTTTAATTGATTTATCTGAACTTAAAGGCAGGGTGTCCGATTTCCAAATTACGCTTGTTTAGACAAACTCGGGCCGAGTACCATAACAACCTTGTAGCCAATCAGCAGTAAGGTGCATTAGTCGAGCCATGTTTTGACAAAAGATGGGGGTAGGGGGTGTGTCTGTTTTTGTGATTTGAACATCAACAACGGCTATGAGAAATTGGACTCCCCGCCGTAAAACTAACAAGTATCCTTAACTTTAATCCTGCACAAAAACACATTTAAAATAACACAACATATAAATCTAGTCATGAAAGCAATGCATGCTGGGAACTCAGCCCTAAAAGTTTAAGTTAATGAAAATGAGTCACATTGTCCCAACAAAAATGGATAATGTTACATTAAAAAGTCACCTATTTATGTTAATAGTACATATTGAAATTGCTTTAAACAAAAAATCAATCAAACGTGTTGTATTGAACTATATTGCTTTCGTAAAACAAACAACCTAGAAAGTATTTTTTGTGTATGTTTTAATTATCTCTAAATATGGATGGGATCATTGAATATAATCAAGGTGAAGAATAAATGTGTAAACCAATCATGAAGTAGCTTTAGAAAATACCATATTTTGTTTAGCTGGTGCATTTCTTGAATCTTGAAGCCACTCCTCAAACTCCACAACTTCAGGCATAGTGGCTAGTGGGACATTGACATCGTGAGGCATTTCCGCAACAGGAGTTCCTTTCCAGAGTCGTGCAGCAAGATTATTGACTGAAACTGCAAGCTGCATTTGCAGTTCTTTCAGATGTTCTAACAATGTTAGGATGTGCTGTTGAGCAGCTAAAAGGAGAAAATGAAAAAGATAAGGGAAAGCTAAGGAAATAATTAAGATTGTGTCATAAATGATTCACCCTCAAGTTGTTCTACAACCGTAACACCCTTCGTTCATCTTAAGAACACAATCAAGATATTTTGATGAGATCCAAGAGCTTTCCGACTCCCCCGTAGACAGCAACGTAGCATACACTCAAATAACAGAAATATAATAATAACATAATAAAAATTGTCATGATTCCACTATCATGTCATGTTTTATTCGTGTTATTTGAGTGGAGTCATGGCATAACCTATGGTTTTATGTGAGATTGAATGATTCTTTCTCGTGTCTCGTCATTGTTCCCACCATCTCGTTCCTTGTCAGCCTCTCCTTAGTGCTAATCCCCAGCACCTGTTGCTCATTACGATCCTCTGTTTGTTTCCCCTATAAAGAGTCCTCATGATACTTTGTCTTGTTGCTCGTGCATTGTATGCTGTTAGCTGTACCTTGTCTGTAGCTGTTGTGCGTCGTGTGTCGTGTTGTTTAAAGTTCCTTGTCTCCCGAGTTCCTGTTTCCTCGTCTTGTAAGTTAGTTCAGTTTAGTGTTTGTCTCAAGTGTTTCGTAGTCTTAGTTCAGTCATTGTCCTTGTTTATTGTTAAAGTTTATATTTATATTCCGGTCTTGTTTTACCCCATCGTGGGTCTTTGTTTTGCCTGTTTTGTTTAGTGTTTATATGTTAAATAAAACATCTTTGTTACCACCTATACCGTCTGTGTCTGCCTGCAATTGGGCTCTACCATGTCATCTCATGACAAATAACCTTACAACCTTATTACAAGAATACTTTTCATGCACAGTAAAACAATGATAATAGTAGTAATAATAATAAATGATAAATTAATGCTTGTGGGGCTGCTGTTGAACGCCGGCTACCGTGTCAGCTTCACATACACACTTTGTGAATGCCGACACCTGGCTCCTTTCATCAAATAAAGGATATTTTTAAATAAAATTTATATTTTTGTTTTATTGTGCACCAAAATTTGTCTCGTCAGTTCATAATATGAAGGTTGAAAAACTAGTCATGAAGTCTTTTAACATTGATGTTACTAACTTTCAGTGCTTTGAGTGTATGTTACATTGCTGTCTATGGAGTGAGTCATAAAACTCTTGGATCTCATCAAAAATATCTTAATTTGTGTCCTGAAGATGAACAAAGGTCTTAAGGCTTCAGGGTGAGAAATTCATGACAGAATTTCCATTGTTTTATGAACTAACCCTCTTTTGACTAAAAATACCAAGTTTTGTCATTGTATTTCATATAAAAAACTGGACAGTCACTGACTGTTTTAAATTGAAAGGATTTTACCGGAACAAGGAATGGATCCAGTGCCTGTTTTCCCCAGTCTAAATCTTGGCCTAAAGGAATGCTCCACTGATCGAGGTGTGGCAGAGATCTGGCCCATAGATCTTGATGGGATGTGAGAGGTAGGCATAGCAACGGGAGGCACAGAAGCTGGGGAGGGGCAAGATAAACATATTGTTTTTGTTCATAAGTGATCAATTTGATGAGTAAAGCTTGAAAGCTCTAAAAACTACCTGAATCAGAATGGGTCAGATCTGGAACATCTCCAACAGAGAAGTGGCGTAGAGGACTGGAAGGCATGCCAAATATATTAAAAGGCTCCGGTGCGTCTGCTGTGAAATAAGAATATGACAATGTTTAGTAATAGGTAATACAACAATATTCATCCTACCATTACAACACCAAGGTTAAAGTGTAGGGTTACATTATTATCGCTGGATAATTCCATCTTTGTTTTTCAGAAGCCTGCAGGGGTGATATTTCAGCCATTTGCAATGTTACTGAGTTGATCCTCTTCTTTCAGTGACACGAATGATTCACAAGGTACATTAGCAAATGATTCATGAAGTCATTTCTGTGCAATTCTTGGATTGATTGTGTGTTGAAAGAATGGTCAAACTCTGATGAGATGTTATGTAGGCTATGTGATGGCAGACACACTGAAGAGAGAGAGCTCCCTGTTACAAAAGTGAAACAGGTTGTTGACTCATGCCTATTGTATAAAACAACATGCTACTAAACACACATTTTCCCAGAACATTATGGGAAAACGTATGAAAATAAACCATATATTATTTCAGCATGTCCTTATGATATAGCTTCTGGTGTGTCGGCCCATGACCTTAAGAAAAACATTGATTCAATAGACAAAGGAATATACCAGTGAAACAAGAAGATTCAGTCTGCTTCGGGTCAAGCAGAGATCTGGCAGACGTCTGGCCATTTCCATTAAGAGATATGTCAGCAGTAGGTGGATCAATTGGGGGTGCTGGACAAGTGGAAATAGTGTGGTATCTTTTCTTTTTACCCCCCGCTGGCTCATTATCAGAGTCTGAATTGCCATAGATTTGCCTAACAAACAACAAATTTAAGGATTTAAGGACAAACATAAGGATTTTTTGGGGAATTGTGAATGGAACATCAACAAATTGCTTCAAACGTAATTAATGGTTATATTTAGTCAGACACAAATATTCAATTAGCTTACACTACTGTGTAAAAGGAATTGTTGATCTGTATTCCTATTTGTATTACAGTTATATTAAATATACTACAAGAAGTCCATTGCTTACTTTGATTTTTAAAGTGATAGGTTACCCAAAAATGAAAATTTATTCACCCACTTGTCATTTCAAACCTGTATGACTTTCTTTCTTGCGCAAAACACAAAAGAAGATATTGAAAAACTGATATTGAATTTATTGATTCAATATCGAATTTTGAATTTTACATCGATATTGAATTTATTGAAGATATTGAAAAACTGTTGGTATAACCACACAGCATTGGCACCCATTCACTTCAATTGTATGGACACAATACCGATGCAAGTGAATTGGTGCCGGTTTCCAACATTCTTCAAAATATCTTCTTTTGTGGTCAGTCTTTCTTACAGGTCAGTGATGCCCTCAGTTTCTCTCTGGCTTTAAGATAATCACCTGATCATAAATGACAAAAACAAACTTATTTCACATATGCAAATACACATAAAACGATGACTGTTTAAAATACATTACTTTAGACAAAGTACACTATAACATCTATTTTGTGGTATACTTCAACCTTTTGAGCAATTGACCATAAGCACGAAACATTTTTAAAACGTCCGCAATAAAATTCCCCTTTTCTTCACATCTCCATGGAGGGCACAATTACCGCAAGTGATTTTCAGTTGCATGCTCATATGCATGAAGTATTTGATATTAGTTAAAGAATGTTTTTGTTACGTATTAAGTTTAATAATATTAAACCTTCAGAAACATTTTTAGCTGTAAAAGGTTTTTAAAACAGCTAAAGTCAGATTAAACAATTGTAACAAACATTAGTGTTACAGCCGATAACACTGTGTTTACAGCTTCTCGGTTAACGCAGTGTTAGCACCTCTTTTATTAGATTCAGCAGCTTTTCCCACCCCTTTAGAGCAAAATGACAAACCTAGCATCTTTCTTAATACATGTTAGCTTATATTACATGGGAACATGTTGACAGTACTGCCCCTTGAAAACAAGGTCTTTGTTGATGAGGTGACTGGCTCCTTCGACATCTACCCTGTGCAGTAAGCAGCAGGGAGAAGCAGAACAAATGGCACCTGACTCGTGAATTAATCTGTACAAAACAGCATTTCCAAAATCTGCAACTGTCAACGACTGTTTTGAAATTTAAAAGCAGGGCACGCGGTTACAGAATAACCCTTTAGAAATCTAGGGTCAAGTACCAAAACAAACTAGTGGCCAATCCAATCAGCAGGAAGGGGCGAAAGAGCACTTAGTGCACAGGATGGACATTAGCTGAGCAGATTTCGCTTGCTTTTTTATATGTAATCGTATATGATCTATTTTAAAGGGGCGAGACCCTTTTGGGGTAGGGGGGAGTTTGTTTTGGCTTTCGAAACATTGACAACGGCTACCATAAAACCAAAATCCTGTCGGAAACACTGGATTGATTGAATTAAGTTTCTAAAGTAGATCCTTACCAGTTCTTGTGAGGACTCGAACATCATACTTTTTCCAGCCTGCTCCTGGCTCTTCACATTTTTGGACAGCTTTGTTTACACGTTCATCACTTTTATAATGTGGGCACCAAGTGACACCATCCTCAAACCTTGACTCAGATATAATGTTGACTGTCTTTGTTTCCATGAATTCAACAAGTAAAAACATCTGTAACAGAAATCTTTGCATAAACTGTTACTTATTTGAAAATATGATCCATTTGATACACATTATGTTAAAGAACTCTTTTGTCATTTACCTTCTTTCCATTAAAATGATAGTTAACCCTAAAATGAAAATGGTCATCATTTATTCACTCTTATCTTTACAAACATGTATTACTTTCCTTGTCCGCAGAAGAAAAAAGAAGATTGTATGAAGAATGTTGGTAACTGGAACTTATTCACTTGCATTTGTTTTTTGGCCATAAAGTAGAAGTGAATGGATGACAATGCTGTTTGGTTACGAACCTTCTTCAAAATATCTCCTTTTCAGTTCTCCTGAAGAAAGAAAGTCATGTTTGAAATAACAAGAGTGTGAGTAAATGATGACAGAATTTCCCTTTTTGGGTGATCTATCAATTTAATTTAAATTTCACACACGCACCGCACTACCTGGGTACCAGAGTTCAAAGATGCAATTTTAAATTAAATTATTTTG
Source organism: Triplophysa tibetana (assembly GCA_008369825.1). Classification (NCBI taxonomy): domain Eukaryota; kingdom Metazoa; phylum Chordata; class Actinopteri; order Cypriniformes; family Nemacheilidae; genus Triplophysa; species Triplophysa tibetana. The sequence goes on from CM017897.1 coordinate 15,141,863, forward strand.
AATACATCAATGAGCAAAATATCTTACAGAACTTCATCAAAACGTTTCATGCTCTTTTAGATCCAGATAGTACAAGTTATAAGTAAAAAACCATGGTGCTTTGAAGGATACAGGTCACTTAAGGGTTAAATCACCGTAGGAGAGAGTGACTGAGTTGTGATGAGATGGCTTTTCTCTCATACATATGCAATATAAGCATAACGTCTATCTGATTTTTTACCCTGAAGGTTATAATGACAGTGCGGTTAATGCAGTACACTAACAGCGTAATGCGATCGCCTCCCACTCATTCATATGCATTATAATCATAGCATTTAAGATATTCTTGTATTATAAATCCTTTAAATGTGCTGTTGCTGTTTTGGCCAAAAAACTCCTGACAAGAGCTAAGAGGATAGAGCTGGATAAAGGACGCCACAACTTTGATTTTCCTACAACATTTCAAATGTTATTAGATTGTGAATGATAATCTTAAATCTATCATTTACCTTATTAAGTTTATTTTTTATTTTTATTTAGCCTTGTTGTGCAAGCACTGTTGAGCTTGTGCAGAGGCAGCAGCTTTTGCCAGAGGGGAACTGGAATCCCCTGGTTGGGCCTGGGTTCTCCTGAGGTTTTTTTTCTCGATGGGAGTTTTGGGTTCCTCACCACCGTTTGCATATTGTTTTGCACTATCTGCCTGGCCGGGGGGGCTGCTTTAGAATTCAGAAATTAGACATAATTAATAATGCATATAAGAATTTATAGTCCGTTTAATATTTGACCTGTGGTTCTTTCTCCTTTATCGCCAATGTGTGCTTTCACTGTGTGTGTGTGCGTCTATGTCAATGTGTGTGTGTGTATGTATGTTTGCTCAATCTTTTAATTGAGCGTGAGCAGCGCAGCAAAAGTAGACTTATCACAGAATTTATCGCTGCACTGCTGCTTAGGCGCCACTTCTGCACCGATAGCATGCGCTGCTTACGTGTACGTTATGAATGCTCTCATCTGTTAAGATGTACGCCAAAAGAAATACGCGCTGCTTAAACCATACCAGTGTAAAAAAGCGGTTACCTGCAGAAAATTAACCCCAGAAGGATGACTCAAGACCCCTCCACTTTGTTTTGGCGGCATCATCCTGTCCTGTCTCTATAACAGGGGTGCCCCAACTCGATCCTAGAGATTTACTGTCCTACCGAGTTTATCTTGATCAGCTGGAAGCATCCAGAAACATTTGTCGAGTATAGAAGCTCTTCGTCAGTTCTTGTGTTTTCAGTCTTTAGTCAGCATAACTTGTTTTGACTCCCACTACTCTACTCCTAAACCGTCTCCTTCCATAACCCTACCTATAAACGGGAACTGTGGTTGTGCAACATGGGCATGACAACAAATCTGTGTTTGTAAGGAAGGAGCACACACTTGTGAGAGATCTGAGATCCTTTTGCTACCCTAAACGGGGCTGTAGGCTCTGAGACAATGAATACTCTGAGAAAGTCTGAGCTCATTGGATAGTTGTAGAAATGTTCCAACTGTGTAAAAACTTTAAACACTACATATATTCCCTCGACAGACTGAACAATGTTATGGATAACACAAATGTCTTTGTATATAGCAAAAACATTGTCACCTGTGGAAACTTTCATTGACCACTGATCGGTCTGCAGCTGCCTGTACTGTGCTGTAGCTTGAAGGCCATAAGGAACAGGTCCAAAACAATGTTGCATTCTTAAAGTTTTACTGGGCAACTCAACAGTACTTCTTTCTTCAGCCTCTGATAACCTTCTAATTATCTGTGCAAGTGGAAATTCTGGCTTTCCTACGAATTTCTTCAGTGTATGGAGGTAATTTTCATATGGAATAGCTGATATCGAGTCTAAAGAACCATGCAGTTGGGCATCAGCTGACAGGTTGACCAAGGCATGCACATTATACACCAAGGCATCATTTCCATAAAGCTCCCCAAAATGTCTTACAAATGTTGTGAGTAGTGTGTTTGCATAACTGTTAAACAGGGAACATAGCTGAGGACTGACTAGGATGCTAATACCTGTATACAACAGCATGAAGTTATTATATACATTACTATCTAAATATGGTGATAGAACAACAGGGACAGTATACAACAGAAACTGCCTTAGTTCAGTAGCTTTCCAACGATCAAGCTCTCTCAGAGACCTCGGCTTCCTTGCAAACTCAGCTGGTATGTATGCACGCATTCGAATCAGACTTTGAGAAATCTGATCAACTAGACTGGACGACAAGCGAAAATTGAATGGGCCCCTCAGCCAAATATTCAACAACCTACGGGTGACACCTAAACATGCAAGGTGCATGTAATCTAAAGGGAATTTAGACACCATGCCCACATTTAGACCACTAAATTCATGTGGTCCATCGTGATGATGCTCCTCGACAACTCTGTCTGCAAATGATGAATCAGTCCGCAAAACAAAATCATTTCTGGGGTATGTCATCTTGTTGTTAACATAAACACCTGGCTGACAATACTTATCACATCCATGATATCCATTGTGAGCCTTTGTGTTTTTTACAAACGCTCTAGCTGGGGCATCACATATAACAGAAACCAGTTCAATGAAAGCCTTTTTTCTCTAAAATAGAACCCTTCCTGCAGCTGCTGTAACTCCTGTGTAAAGTCTCTCAAAAAATTTTCAGGAGCATTTGGTTTCTTTGAACCACAAAAAAGCCCAATAACAACAGGTTCTTTCATTGGGACACCTAACAAAAGTCCTAAAATGGGCCATAGCTGTAAATTTGAACTCTTAAACAATGGCAAACCATCAATGTTTATCTGCAATCTAAAATTAAAGCCATCTGCGACACTTTCACTTAGCTGGTTTAGGGTGTTATGCATAGCTGTCAGAATACCTCTATAATAGTACAGACCACCACATTTTTGTAGGATTTTATATTCAGTTTTTGTTTTAAGGATGGTTCGAGCATCTTTGGGCAGTTCTGGGTGGTACAATCTCAACAAAGTAAGGAGGGCTGAGAGGGCTACTAAAGAAACACCAAACTGTACAGCCCAATTGGCTAAGCTTTCTGCAAGGCTGACTGGATCCTTAACAAACTCAGACTCTGATTCAGAGTCTGGCTCTGAAACATACTGTCCTTCGGTTACTTCTCCGTTATCATCATCGGCAATAGAATCTAAATGGTCATCTATCTGAGGGAGTCTTGAGTCATTGAGGTTGGAATTTGTTTCAGCATTATGAGCTTGAGCTGGTTCTATCAGACAGTCTTCTGCAATGTCATGCATTCGTTTTTCAAGGGCATTGCGAGCCCTTCGTCTAACTCCAGAGCTTGTTAAAGTGGGTTCCCTCCTTTTCATTGCCTCTAAAAGTTATTATAAATAATATTAAAAATAATAATAACATAATTACAAGAAATCCTTATACATGGTTTCTTATTTTGTTGACAATCAACTAATTAAATTAAACGTTGTTGCCATATGTGTGATTATGAAGAGCTATGGTGCAAAGAAAGAAATAAGAAAGTACTGCCACTTAGTAATATGTGAGAGTAAAAATGTTTAGAATGGTGGCTGAATCTATAATAGTTTACAGATTAAAAAAATATTTTTTTCTAGTTTTTTTAATCCTAACTAAAACACATTTGAATTTAATGTTTTTAGTCAAGGATGCATTAAATAGATCAAAACAAATGTAACAGCAAAAACTCACACCCAAACACTGATGCACAGTAAAATAATTGTTCATTCAACTTGACTCATATGAACAGAATCATCTTGTTGCTGTCAAAATCTCTCCAGAGGAGAATTAAACTCCACAACATTATTACCGTCCTTACTTATTACCATCTTTACTTATTTTTGCTAGTTAATATTTTATTATTCAGGGCATTCAGTGTTTGTTTCAGTAGGGCTCTTGATTTTCATTATGAAATAAATTATCTTTTTTAGTTGCAGAAGTGTTTTTACTCAGAACACTTGTGAGTTGATGATAAAAGAGTTTGTCTGCTCTATTTGAAACGACTGAGACCCAGAAACATGAATGATTAGCAGATGTGTTCTTCGAAACAAATGCTGTTTTTATGATTGACCATGTACTGAATTAATACTGAGAACTAATTTTTATTTTTAGACATCACCACTCATCATACAAACCTTATGACATGTTGTTTGATTTTCTGCAACTAGTATAGGTCCACTCTTATTCACACACGACACACGACACACAAACATACAGTGCATACACACTCACCTGATGGATAAAGACATATGTGCGCACACCAACACAACCCATATACTGTACACAAAACACATGCACAGCACAGACACACAACCCATACTTTTGAAACAGACACTCAAACCCACACACACCAAGCATAAAATATACGTACTGTCACACACACTGGCGCACACCAAAACAAATACAGACCGAAACACAAGTTATGCGAGACACATAACCATATGCACAAACCACATTGTATAAGATACCCCTCGCTGCAGTCTGTAGCGTGGTTACGTCATGCATGTTGACGTCATGCATGTTTTCGTCATGCATGCTTTTAAGCGCATGCGCCTTAACGATATGTGGTCAAGCATTCGCTATTGCCCATGTGTGTCCTGTTTACTTTATTCATGTCATTTCGTGCTGTAAAACATTTACTTCTAGATTTGAGGTCGGGAATTCCCGAAATCCGAGTTGTTTTTAACAATTTGTTAATAGAGTCAGTGCGTCTTAGGCAGTGCTCGAATTGCAGGGGCTGGGGGATAGTGACATTAAAATTGAATCCATCCCCGTGTTGTTTGAACATGTTCGCGTATACAGAAGTGAACAAACGTCGACTGTATGGCGCATGCGGTTTAAAAGCATGCAGTACTTCACGTTGCGCATGCGCACTTATACATGCATGACGTCACCGCGCTACAGTCTGCATCGCAACCAAACAAGAACACAAGAGACACACACATCAACACACACACTTCATTCTCAATGAGATATTTTGTACACATTTAACAAAGTGAAAGTGGAGTTATAATAAGTGAATATGTTAACAGGTTTTTTTTTCTTCTGTTATCATCTGTTATTTACAGCTGTTCATTTAAGACTGTGACTTTAGGTCAGTTGTAGTTTTGTTTTTTTCTGTTGTTGTTCATATTTCCATCAGAGATTTTTTTAACAGCGGAGATGGTGGTCTAGTGGGTTAAACCACTGAACTGGTAATCAAGAGGTTGCTGGTTCGATCCCAGCAGCCACCACCAGTGAGTCCTTGAGCAAGACACTTTACTCCATGTTTCTCCAGGGGGATTGTCCCTGTAATAAGTGCACTGTAAGTCGCTTTCGCATACAGATGCTAAACCGTATTAATTAACCCCAGCGACTCAAAGCACCAAGTTCACTATTTTCAGATGATCCCTTCCTATGAGTCAAGTTAGCAAATCTTTTTCACTGTGATTTACACATATGTGGGATAACTAACCCTTCATTCAATAATCTCTGGGCCAAATCCGGGTTATATTTTTTTCCTTCTCACAATCAACAGCACTTGCACTTCCCCCTTAATGAACAATAACTTTTGCTACACAAATAAAAAAACCCTTTTGATGTCATAGTTTGATCAATTTAAGCACCCATAAACAACTGATTTTGTGACAGTGAATTCCCATTCAGAAAAATCATTTACTGACTGTACTTAGCACCACATAAACACATGAGACGCAAGCTTTAAAGAATTTGATAAAGTGTTATACATTTAATAAAGTGTTATAGATTGCAAGTGCAAATACGTGATGTAAATACAATCTTTTAATATGGGTCTGTGGAAGGCATTTGCTAGCTCACATTACATTTACATAAGTTTTTCGCTAACATCTACTCAGCAAACATTAACGGAAAAAATACCAAACGCAAATAAAATCCGTTCATTGCATGTAGTTGAAGAATTGTCTTCTGTTAGCAAGTGTGTTAACGTTAGCTAAAATAAAGATTCATTCCTTACCGAACTAACGAGCAACAAAACTCCAAGCCTTAAAGAATTGTATTCATTATTAAAACAGTTTTGCCAAACCATGACTTACCTTCATAAAGTTTTGTGCTGGGATCGATTGTGGCAGCCTCCTCAAACACGCGCGCTCGCTTGCACAGGTACTGCCCGAATCTGCAATACGATTGTTTTTCCCGCCCACGGTAACCAGGGCCGGGCTGGATCTGTATAAGAGCAGTGAAACGGACGTGACGGTTACGCGGATTTGCCGGTTTGAAAACGGACCCGGCTCAGAGTCACCTGCTGTCTGGCTTAGGTAATAAAATAAACTTGGTTTAGTTTTACCATTTTGTTGAACCTAAATGATGTTTTTTTCTCAAGTGAATTATTTATTTCTCCTTCTTCAAGAGATGACCACCAATAATCTAATAATTTCAGGCGCTTAAGTTTTTCCGAATAACTTTCTTTGTATTCAACAGAACAAATAAATGTAAACCGGTTTGGAACAACTTAAGGGTACAGTAAATAAATGATGACAGAATTTTCATTGTTGGAAGCAGTATCCCTTAGGTCTATCAGGAATAACTAGCGCTTTCACTTTCGGTTTACTCGGCAGCAGAGGATGCCTGAATGAAAATAAGCTCAGAAAAAAACAAGACTTGTTGTTATGCTGTAAATCATTTTCAGTCATTTTTGAGTTTAATACCTGCATACAAACTGACAGGGTTCTGAAGAGCGTATATCGGTAAGTTGGCCATGTGAGTGCTTTAAGACATTTATCGAAGTTATAAAATGTCATACCAGACACAAATTACTTCTGTATTGCAAAGATTTTTTGTTGTGATTATGTGAATACGTTGTTGTCATGTGTTTGACTTTTCACATATACCTTTAGTCTAAAAAAATCTGTTTCTTTCTCCAAACGTTATTGCAAAAAATGCTGACATGTTCTTCCTGTGTATGTTTGAAAAGTATAATCGAAACTAATATCTTGTCTGACCACAAGAGGGGGATGTTTAAACGTTTTCTTCGTTTTTTGGACTTCTTCCTGCATAAAAGGCAGCTGGGTAACTTTTTAATAAATTGCTTTATTGTAATGCCTTCATCAAAGCCTTTGTGTTCACCATGGTTCTATGCTTATAGTTATGACAGTAAAGTGCACTATTTATGGTGCAAACTTCTGATATCACTGCTTGTTGTCTAATGACAAATATGTGACATGAGTTTTGTATTTTGTCATTGTGTACATGCAGTGAAATGGCTGAATCCAGTATTTCAGTATCTCCGGCACTGTTAAACTGTTCAGTGTGTTTGGATCTACTGAAGGATCCTGTCACTGTTCCCTGTGGACACAATTATTGTATGAAATGTATCTCTGATTACTGGAATCGAGAAGAACAGAAGAAAGTCTGCAGCTGCCCTCAGTGCAGACAAACCTTCAGTCCTAGACCTGCTTTGAATAAAAACCCGATATTGGCTGAAATGGTTGAGACAAAATCCCATGCTAAAGGCGTGGACTGTGATGTTTGCACTGGAATAAAACACAAAGCCATCAGGTCCTGTCTGGAGTGTCTAACCTCTTATTGTCAGAATCATCTTAAGCAACATGAGAATTTTCACTCAGAGAAGCGAGACAAGGATGCCTCCGGAAGACCGGGTATGATCTGCCCTGTACACGGTAAAATGCAGGATGTTAAATGTTCGACTGGTCAACAGTTAGTTTGTCCTTATTGTAAGTTGAAGGAGATTCAGAGACAGATAATCCAGAAGAGAGAGAAGGAGCTTCATGAGTTAAGAGCATGTGTCGAGTCTTACAAGGTGAGTTTTTGTCAGAATGACGAGCCCACAATGGCGTACATGTGGTGTTTGTGATGTAGTGGTTTAATCTGATTGTAATGTGTGTCCCAACAGCGCTCTTCAATGACAGCAGTGGAGGACTGTGAGGTTATATTTACCGAACTGATCTCATATTTTGAGAAAAGCCGCTCTGAGGTGACAAAGCTGATCAGAGATCAGGAAAAAGCTGCAGTGAGTCGAGCTGAAGAAGTCTTAAAGCAACTGAAGCAGGAGATTGATGATCTGAAGAAGAAAGATGCTGAGCTGGAGCAGCTGTGCCCGGATGATCAACAGGAATTCCAGCAGGTAACAGAGATGTGATGTGAACAGTGGTCATGTTTTACGGACACTGAAATGTTTTTGTCTGTTTGTTTGTGCAGAGTTTCCAGTCGCTCTTTGCTCCTCCTGAATCTTCAGACTCACCGATCACCACTTTCAGCTCTCTCCTCTCTTCTGATTATGTAGAAAGTTCTGTATCCCAACTGAGAGAGAAACTGGAGCATTTCTGCAGGGAGGAGTTAGAAAAGCTTTCTGATAAGGGTAAAGCACTCTTTCAATTCCATCATTTAATATCATGTAGAAATTCAATGCATGTCGAAATGAATCTGGAACGTTTTAGATATGATTTTGGTTCACATTTACAATAAAATGTCTGTTGGTTTTTAAAGTGAAATACAGAGAGACTATTCCCAGCCCTGAACCCAACACCCGGGAGCCTTTTCTTCAATGTAAGTTAGATCAGATACCCCTATGAAAAATCCTTACATTTTAATTTCATTTTTAATTTATTCAAATTGGAACTTTAATATCATCCTTTAGAAATTGGTGTTCCAAATGTTTTCCGGTTCCTCAGATTCTCATCAGCTGACACTGGATCCAAACACACTGTATGAACGCCTCCGTCAGTCTGAGGGGGACAGAGTGGTAACCTACACAACAGGAGTCCGACAGTATTCTGATCATCCAGACAGATTTAATGCTTTGCTTCAAGTGTTGTGTAGAGAGAGTGTATGTAAACGTTCTTACTGGGAGGTTGAGTGGAGTGGGAAGTCGGGGATATCAGTGTCGTATAAGAGCATCAGTAGGAAGGGACGGGGTAATGAGTGTGAGTTTGGACGTAATGATAAGTCCTGGAGTTTGTCCTGCTCTGACTCCAGTTGTTCATTCTGGCACAATAATGTTGAGACTAAACTCCCAGTAGTATCTAGATCTGCTAGAATAGGAGTGTATGTGGATCACAATGAAGGAACTTTGTCCTTCTACAACGTCTCAGATACAATGACCCTCATCCACAGCATCAACACCACCTTCACACAACCTCTGTATCCTGGCTTTAGACTTTCTCTAAATGGTAAAGTGACATTATGCGATCTAACAATGTAGATCAGTGGTTTCAAATGCAGGTAAAGTATGTGAGCATGTAAGCTTACAGTATCTGCTTTGAGGATGTTTATATATTTACAAATGGTTGATCAAATGAAAATAAAAAGGAGACATTGGGAACCACTGATTTAGATGGTACAGAGATGAAGTTATATTTTGTAATCTATATTTATTTACAGCTCAAGGGTAGAATCATTTACAGTAGGATTACACTAATAATTTAATTCCACATATTTTTTACATCAACAACATATGCCAGAATGCTTGATTGTATGTGATTTGTAAATGATTTGTGTTCAGTGATGACTTCTGTCTCACCCAGCAAAAACACATTGGGCGCATATGGGTTTGATGTGGGCTGTGCATCTGGGTCTCAGCTGGTTTTGTCCATGGCTTCAATGAAGGCCCTGCATTGGTTAGCCCAGATGACATGAACACTGCTTAGTGTGTATATAACAGACTGGTAGATAACTGGATGAATGCCTCTTTTGTACAGTCCTTTTTATTAGGGATGCAACAATACAATTCACCCACAGTTCAATACGTATCTCGTTTTTTCCCCACGTTTTTCAGTTTGGTTTTTTCATTAATCTATGCTTGTGACAATGAATGATAATAAAGTTGAATATAAACTTATGCTTCAGGAAAAGTAAGAAGTTTTGAAGGAAAAAAATGCTATTTTATTTCAATTATCTTTGTTTTACTGGACTTACTTTATTCTCTTTAAGTAAAACTTTACTTGTACAAATTCCTGGTGTATTGAATAAATTTAAAGATTTACCCTGGGAGCTCACAGCAGTTCTTGGTTTACTGTTCATCATCATGCCTGTAAAATAAGCTTCTTGAAAAGGTTTTGCGCATCAGAGTATAAAAAAATAACGTAATGCAAATTGCGATTGCTGTAATGGAATACAGACAAATGTGCGGTGTGCGTTTAACGCGGCAAACACTACCGCTCACTGGTTATTCCTAGAAGGGATACAGCTACCTCCACTGGGCATGCACTCTTCCCAGATAGCACAATCCATCTGGCTTACGTCTATTTGACGTCTGCATTTACATCTTACAGACATCTGCAATACGTAGTTTGCTCATCTGCAATACGTCTCGGAGACGTTTGAATGTCTGTAATACGTCTGCTAAAGATCTTGAGATTCACTGCGTAAAAACATCTGCTAAACATCTTGGAAAGAGCAGATTTACATCCATTCTAAATCATAAACATCTTACAGACGTCTTCAAGATGTCTATATAACGTCTGACAGCAGACATCTCCGAGACGTATTGCAGATGAGCAAACTATGTATTGTAGATGTCTTGCAGATGTAAATGTAGACGTCAAATAGACGTAAGCCAGATGTATGCGTGCTATCAGGGTTCAATACCGCATAATTTTTATCTCGCTGACAGCAGTTAATTACAAATTTTGTATTATTGTAAGGTTAGGTTTAGGGTTGGGGCAGGGGTTAGCTTATGTTACTTATTGTAATTTGACGGCGAGATTTTGTATCACTTCCGGTCGTAGCTGTATCTTTTCTAGCCACAACCCAACTTTTAATGGGCAAGGCCATAGATAATATATATTTACAAGATGCGCCACTGCCTTTACAATAAACTGGAATAACTGCAATTCTAAATAGCTATGCTATAACGTAAATAGCTGTCCGAAACACTGTCAAGTGGCATATGACTTTTGGTAAACGGACTTTGGCATGGTGCTGTAGACGCTCTCCCTTTATGTGCTGGGTGAGAGCAACATGAAAATGTTGCTTTCGCATGCAGTGTTAAACTATCAAAATACATTTTCCTTATATTTAGTCAAAACATAAAAAATGTATTCTCTCGTTAGTTATTTTATTTATAAATTTGTTCACTTTAAGTTAAATATATGTTTAGTTTTTAATGATCTTCTCACAGTTCCAGCGGGTTTTGCATCTTTCTCAGAATCGTTTGCATGAATGACCTTGTTCCCTTTCTGTCGGTCTCTCGACGTTGTGTCGACGTTGTGTCGAGAACGACAGATGGGGTTCGTTCTTGAGAACCTATCAACTCTGACTACTATAGAAAAGGCCAATGAAATTTGGCGAATGAAATTTGCATGCCGGCTCCGCCCCCGGATATCCGGTATAAAAGGAAGCCGGCGTGCAGCATTCATTTACCTTTTGTTCTTCAGAGCCATCGACTCATGAGCAAAGCTAAAGATCTTCATCTTCTAAGCGACTACAACTGCCGGATCTACGACTTGTCCCAGCGGATCATCCCTCCTGCAGCGATCTTCCCCTGGGTGTCTCGGCGTTTCCAGTGGTGTCAGGCTAAGGCCCAGATCTCCAGTCCGGTTAGCGGCGTTAGTGATTTGGGGGTTTCTGCGGCCGCCAGTCAAGCGCTCACGGGCCGGCCGCACCCCAACACGCTCTTTTGATCATTCCCAAACCGGCGGTGGCACACCGTCCGGATCCTCCTCTGCGCGTTCAGAAATGGACCGCAGGGCCGATGAGATGTCTATCGCAGCATCGGAGGGAGAGATGCCGGTATCCGACAATGACGAATCCGAGCTTCCCCCCCCGGGGGGTTCAGCTCAGGAGGAAGCAGAGGTCAAGATGTCGGCCATGCTAGCCCATTGGGCTGCAGTGTACGCCATTGCCCCTCCCCCAACGCTCGCGGTTGGACACATGGTTCCTGGGGTCGGAACGCGGTGCCAAACCGTGCCCACCCCCGGTTCCGTTTTTCCCGGAAGTGCATGAGGAGCTGTGTCGGACCTGGAGCGCCCCTCTCACGGATCGTTCCACGCAGACCAGCTCCGCCTCCCTCACCGCCCTCGATGGTGGGGCAGCCAGGGGCTATGTCGAAGTCCGCCAGGTGGAGCGTGCCATCGCGGTGCACCTATGCCCGCAGACGGCTGCCACCTGGAGGACCCGACCTCGTCTCCCGTCCAAAGCCTGTAAGACTTCTGCTTTCTGGTGGCGAAGGCTTACAGTGCTGCGGGCCAGGCAGCCTCCTCTCTCCACGCCATGGCCATCCTGCAGGTCCATCAGGCGAAGGCGTTGAGAGAGATTCACGAGGGTAGGGCCGACCCGGGTCTCATGCAGCAACTCCGCGCCGCCACTGACCTCGCTCTAAGGGCGACTAAGGTGACGGCGCGGGCCCTGGGTCGGACGATGTCCACTCTGGTGGTCCAGGAGAGACACCTCTGGCTCAATCTTGCGAGCATGAGTGACGCCGACAAAGTACGCTTTCTCGACGCACACATCTCGTAGGATGGCCTGTTCGGCAACACCGTAGAGAGCTTCGCACAGCAGTTCTCGGCGGTGAAGGAGCAGACAAAGGCGATAAGCCACATTCTTCCACGCCGCGAATCGACTGCTCCCCGGCCTTCGACTTCCCGCGCACCACCTGCTCCCCGACAGACCAGGGCCTCTTCTAATCCGACTCCGGCTAAGGTGCACCCCCAGGCTGCACCCCGGAAGAGGACCCAGAAGGGAAGGCCCCCTCCTCGTCAGCAACCTTCCAGGAAGCGGCCCTGACGAGACGACGCCGGGGAAAACAACATCTGGCCCGACCGTCACAGCACCATCTCTGACCGGTCGGTATGGGACGCAGCCTGCCTCGTTTCCAAAGCCGGGCCCTTATCAGGGCCTGGCGCCCACTTGCTCAAAAAGAGAGTTGTTTCCCCCGGGCGTTCTATCCAGCCGTTCGCACACTCCCCCGGACTGTGCACGGCGAACCGACCTCACACCCTGGTGAGGTGTGATGCCGCACACAATCGACAGCTGTCACCACTCTCGTTCCGACAGTGCGTGCCGTTGTCCCGCCAGGCAGGCAAAAACGTGGAGCCAACCATCCCTCCGGGGAAGCCCCGGCGACATTCGGTTGGCTCCACCCGCCGACGAACCACCCTCCGTGGGAATGGTGAAGCAGGCCGTCCCCTTGGTCCCCCGTCACAGTCCCTGGGAGCTTGGCAGAAGTTGCCCACACTGTCTCGGTGGCTGATGCGGACGGTCCATCTCGGCTACTCGATCCAGTTCGCCAGGGCCCCTCCCAAGTTTCGGGGCATCATCTCCCCCTCTCTCAGAGGCAGAGACGCCTCCGTGCTTCGGGCAGAGGTCTTCACCCTCCTGGCGAAACAGGCGATCGAGTCCGTCCCTCCAGCCGAGATGTTCAGCGGGTTTTACAGCCCCGTCTTCATCGTTCCAAAGAAGGACGGAGGGTTGCGCCCTATTCTGGACTTACGTACTCTGAACAGGCACCTCCACAAGCTGCCTTTCAAGATGCTAACCCAGAGGCGCATCCAGGCATCTATCAGGTGTCAGGATTGGTTCGTGGCAATCGACCTGAAGGACGCTTACTTTCATGTCTCGATTCTTCCTTGACACCGGCCGTTCCTACGGTTCGCGTTCAAGGGTCGAGCATATCAGTACAGAGTCCTCCCCTTCGGTCTGTCCCTGTCTCCACGAGTCTTCACGAAGATCGTGGAGGCCGCCCTCTCTCCTCTCCGGGAGAGAGGTGTGCGAATACTCAACTATCTCGACGACTGGCTTATCTTGGCGCACTCGCGAGATCTGTTGTGTACTCAGAGGGACATGGTGCTCCGGCACCTAGATCGATTGGGTTTTCAGGTCAACCGGGAAAAGAGCAAACTCTCCCCAGTGCAGAGTATCCTCTTTCTCGGTATGGAACTCGACTCTGTCACCATGGTGGCACAGCTGTCCGCAGCTCGCGCCCAGTCAGTGTTGGATTGCCTGGAACATTTCAAGCAATCGGCGGTCCCCCTGAAACAATTTTAGAGGCTCCTGGGCCACATGGCATCTTCCGCGGCAGTAACACCCCTCGGATTGATGCACATGAGACCGCTTCAACACTGGCTACACAGTCGAGGTTCCGAGGACGGCGTGGCACACCGGCAGCAGGCGTATGGTGGTAACTCCTGTTTGCAGACGCACCCTAGCCCCATGGTCTTCCATGACCTTTCTCCGAGCGGGAGTTCCCCTCGGCCTAGCTACAAGGGACGTCGTGGTGACGACGGACGCCTCGCTGCAGGGGTGGGGTGCAGTGTGCAACGGGCACGCAGTAGCGGGGCGCTGGACGGGCCCCCGGCTGCGCTGGCACATCAATTGCCTAGAGTTGTGGACTGTACTGCTTGCACTGAGAAGGCTCCAGCCTCTAGTGCAAGGTCAGCACGTACTGGTTCGCCTGGACAGTACCACAGCCGTAGCGTACATCAATCGCCAGGGTGGCGTGCGCTCACTGCAACTATCACAACTTGCCCGAGGCCTCCTCCTCTGGAGTCAGCAGGTGATCCGCTCCCTGCGGGCCACACATATCCCAGGCGTATTGAACGAGACAGCCGACGCGCTCTCTCGCCAGTACACACCCTGCGGAGAGTGGCGACTCCACCCTCGTGCAGTTCAGCTGATTTGGGTGCGGTTCGGACAGGCACAGATCGACCTCTTTGCCTCCCGCGACACCACCCATTGTCCGCTTTGGTACGCCCTGACCGAGGCCCCCCTCGGCACGGATGCCCTGGCGCACAGCTGGCCACGAGACAAGCGGAAGTACGCCTTCCCCCCAGTGAGCCTCCTTGCACAGACACAGTGCAAGGTCAGGGAAGAGGAGCAACAGGTGCTACTGGTTGCGCCGTACTGGCCCATCCGCACTTGGTTCTCGGAGCTCATGCTCTTGACAACAACTCCCCCCTGGCCCATTCCCCTGTCAGAGGACCTGCTCTCTCAGGGGATGGGCACGTTTTGGCATCCCAGGCCAGACCTCTGGAACCTCCATGTCTGGTCTCTGGACGGGACGAGGACATCCTGAGTAGGTTACACACCGCTGTGGCTGAAACCATCCTACAGGCTAGGGCACCATCCACTAGGCGGCTATACGCCTACAAATGCCGCCTCTTCTCATCCTGGTGTCTCTGCCAAGGAGAAGACCCAAAGAGATGCTCGGTCGGGATCGTACTGTCCTTTCTACAACAGAGGTTGGAGACCAACATCTCCCCTTCCACACTGAAAGTGTATGTAGCCGCTATTGCCTCTCATCACGACTCAGTGGACGGAAGGTCTCTAGGGCAGCACGACCTGGTCACTAGGTTCCTAAAGGGCGCAAGGCGACGCAACCCGCCTCGTCTCCGCTCCATACCCTCAAGGGACCTGAACGTGGTCCTGAGGGGCCTAGCCGAGCCCCCCTTTGAGCCCCTTGAAACTTCCGATCTTCCTCACCTAACGAGTAAGACGGTTCTTCTTGTGGCGCTCGCATCCTTCAAGAGGATAGGGGATCTCCATGCATTCTCTGTGTCCCCGGACTGCCTTGATTTCGGCCCTGGTAACTCTCACGTTCGCCTGAGACCCAGGCCCGGATACGTGCCCAAAGTTCCCACTACTCCCTTTCGGGACCAGGTGGTGAACTTGCAGGCGCTCCCCACCGGGGAGGAAGACCCATGCCGGTCCGTGTTGTGTCCAGTACGCGCACTGTGCCTCTACTTGGACCGCACACAGAACTTCCGCAGTTCTGATCAGCTCTTTGTCTGTTTCGGAGGTCAGCAGAAGGGGAAGGCTGTCCCCAAACAGAGATTAGCGCACTGGATCGTGGATGCCGTTACGACGGCATACCGATCTCAGAATGTGCCATGTCCATTGGCGGTCACGGCTCACTCCACTCGGGGTCTAGCCACCTCATGGGCACTGGCCAGAGGCGCGTCTCTGGCAGACATCTGTAGAGCTGCGGGTTGGGCTACGCCCACCACCTTCGCGAGGTTTTACAACCTTCGGGTAAACCCGGTGTCAGCCCACGTCCTACGTGGCGACATGTAGGATTGGCATCCGGGAGGGCGTATGCCTGCGAAAGCACCTTCCCACCCTCCCCGAGGTTGGGTCAGTGTGCTATCTACCCTTTCCTTTTTACCCAACCCTGGCTAAGAGAATTGGTACCTCACCAGCCTCCCTTCTTACCCACACCGTGGTTAAGAACAGGCATTCCATCCATCACTAAGCAAGCACCTCCTGGGGGTTGGCTGAGCAGAGCAGCCTTCCCCCTTAGGCCGGGACATATCTTGACCTATCACACATAGTTCTAACCGGACCTGTGCTATCGGACGCAGTAACACCCCCTCCGCGGGCTGTTCCGTCTGTCATACCCTCATGACACTGGTTCCCACACTTGGTAACCCATGAGCTTCCCCAGGTGGACCTCCACCTCGCGGTTAACTACCCAGTCCGCACGTTCCATGCGTTCTCCTCCTAGGACGAGACCATACTTTCTCCACCATATTCCTCCCCACGGGTAGGAGGTGGCCTCTGCAGCGCTTCTCTGCTTAAGAGTGCGCTTTCCCGGTGTAAACCGATCCGGACGGCCTCTCGCCTGTAGAGAGCTAAGGCCCCGTCCGTGAAAGTTACCGGTCAGGGCTGTATCCATCTTTCCTGAAAGCTCTGGAACCCCCCGACCACCACACTGGAAGGTTACAGTTCTCACGAAAGCTTCGAGCTGACACGCCCAGGCTTGTCAACGTTGCTTCGCTGAGATTGTGACGCGATACAGCGTTTGTGGCGTTTTCCATAGATAACCCCATCTGTCGTTCTCGACACAACGTCGAGAGACCGACAGAAAGGGAACGTCTTGGTTACGTCTGTAACCTCAGTTCCCTGATGGAGGGAACGAGACGTTGTGTCCCTTATGCCACAAACCTGTATCGTTTCTGTTGCAGTTGTGAGAGGCTCTCAGGCTCTTCAGAACAAGAGGTAAATGAATGCTGCACGCCGGCTTCCTTTTATACCGGATATCCGGGGGCGGAGTCGGCATGCAAATTTCATTCGACAAATTTCATTGGCCTTTTCTATAGTAGTCAGAGTTGATAGGTTCTCAAGAACGAACCCCATCTGTCGTTCTCGACACAACGTCTCGTTCCCTCCATCAGGGAACTGAGGTTACAGACGTAACCAAGACGTTACACTGTCACATGTAATGCATGTTTTAATCATGACTGTACACACTGCCCATTGAAAAAAAAATACCTACACACACTTTAGTCAGTTGTCCAACAATAAATAAATTAAAAACACGCTTAAAAGTGGTCAGAAATGTATATAAGATATGTCAAATATATGTTGTATTTATATTTATTATAAAAAAATGAATTATATAAATCAATGATCTGCATGATTATTAACTATACTGTCTGAAAATATAATGCTCAATCATAATATTTATGCGTGTTTGAATATGATCTAAAGATAAAACGATGTGCAGGGGGGGGAGAATTAATACGCCCGGCAGGTTTAGTCGATAAAACACTTCCGTAAAGGGAACATGTGTATCTTCGCCCATGACTCCTCAGAAAGCCTCCTCGATCCTTGCCTCCTCCCAGTGCAATTAGAGAATTTAGATGTCCTTAAAGATGGTTGAGCTCGATCGGTTTCCGGGTCATAGGATGGGGGAGTCAGGAAACGATGAGGCATATTGATATGCACCCCTGGTCCATCATGAAACAGGAAGTAGCCAGTATTAAAAAGGTAGCATGGTACTCAAGATTACCTCACCAAACACCCAAATAATTGGGAGAGTTTCATATTTTGATTTACCTTTGAATATAAACCTGTGGTCAAGTTCACATTTGGACTTTGGACTCTAAATTTTTTTTAAGGAATTATATAAATTGTTTCTGTGATTTTAACACTATTTACAATTCTGTCATTATTTACTCTTCAAACAACGCCCATTGACCCATTGACTTCTGTTGCATAGAAGAAAAGAACAATCCAATCAAATGAGGACCACTATTGTTCAGTTACCAACATTCTTCAAAACATTTTCTTATGCGTTCTGCAGAAAGGAAGAAAGTTATACAAGTTTCAACTCGCTTGGTTGAGTAGGATTTCCAGTTCTACCAGAAAGACTATTGAACAATAGGACATAGAATTATAGCATGTAATGTAAAGATCTTTGGCGTAGGCCCTGTCCAAGGTAAGAATCCTAAGGGATTTTGTACTGTGGTAGGCTATATGAGACCAGTCTTTTTGATTGGACTTATGCTGTCCCAATTGCTTCCATTGTTAAAACCATCTGTAAGTAGCTTTGGATATAGCGTCTGCTAAATGTACCCCGAAAGAGAATGTGACGTATCTCACTGAGGTTCTTTGGGTAAACGGGCAGAGAACATGGATATTCAGTCAGATAACTCAAATGATGTTAACGTGGGGTAAGAAGCATGAGTGTTAGGCCACAAGCTGTAAGGAGGCTTTTTGGTGATGTGTAGAGCATTTCAGAAAAACTATTAGTTTAACCACAGTTAAAAATGTATAATTAATGGTGATTAACAATACCTATTTTATACACTTCACCTGATGCAGCAGAATTAATAATAGCGAGAAGCTAAATGCACTCGTCCAGCGAGTGATCACCAGAGTGTATATCAACTCTAAGAACTATTACTTTCCTGGCCTTGAAAACACAATTCTCTCACTGTAATGCAGTACCGCTTCAGAAATCATAACGAAATCAAGCAGTTTAAGTGACATTTATATGTGATAAGAAAAACACAGAAACAATTCAGCGTGGATAAAATGTGGGTTTATTGACTACACTAACGGGGAAACAAACCAACTAATTAACAAATAACAATTGCTAAGCAAACAACACATGAGATGTAAAAGCAGTAAAGAATGAAAGAAATAGACAAAGCAAAGAGTGCCAGTCTTACATCAGCTAATTACATCTGCATTAACCATTAAGGACATAAAACATGAAAGGGTTTTAAGTACATTGACCTGTAGTTTGTACGAGAATGTAAATATAAACAGAATACAACTAAGCACACATGCCTTTGAGGTTATAGGTGAGGCAGAATAACATACAATGTGGCGATACATATATATAGTTAGACCATTCCTTTGTAGCTAAGGAGAGAGAAAGAGCCATTATTTTTGTAATTTATTTGTGGTTCTCAGTCTCTGGGGGCCACATAGTACAACCCTGTTCTCCCCCACAAACCTCCTTGGAAGTCCATGGGAGGGTATTGTAAACTGGTCTGGTCAGTGATGAAGGTGTTAACATAAGGCAGTTGGACCAGACTCGTTGGTGCCGGCTAGAGCCCTGCTGAGAGCTCGTTGTGTTTTACGATACCAAATGGTAACCTTTGTTCGACCAGATCCTACATCCCCCCTTTTCGGACGACAGGGTTTGCATAGAAGCTTGGACGGACAATGGTTGTTTGGATCGTAATTGATGAGGAAACAGGCGGGTCTTACTGGTCCTCTGTGCTGTGGCGCACTGGAAGTGGGTCGATCTCTGGCAGTCGCGATTTCTTTAAGACTGCAAGGGAAGCTCAGCTTCCCCTATAATTGTCAAAAAATGAATGGTCAAATATATGTACTATTATGTCAACATTTTATTGACTAAAAATGCGTTAAACACGTTCATCTCAAACGAAAACAATTTCGTTCAGAATCAGCTACTTAGGTCGGCTGACTCGATTTCCTTCTTATTCATTCCCGTAGCGTACAGTGCATTACTCTGTTGTTGAAGCCCAGCGTCCATTGACTTCAATGGGGCTGCTTTAAACAGTTTTTTTCAGTGCTTAGAAACAAGACGGTCATTGGATAATGCTGCGATTATGTCCCGCCCACGGACGCTCAGCGTCTCTGGGATGAATGGAGGAGTGGGCTGGCCCGGACTCCGAGCGTCTGCTTGATGATTGGAGGGTCTGTCGAAAGACTGCATCTCGTTTTGATTGACAGCGATTTTGTTCTATAAAAAGTCGCTGACGCTAAAGCTATTCAATCTCAGTCCCATTGCGGATTTTTCAAGTGTAGTTGAAAGACATACTGCTGCAACCTATTTCTTGGTATTTGCTTGCCGAAATTGCTTGCCAATTTTCATCATACATTTCACACAATTATACACCACATTCCTTGTTTCAGTTTAATGTATACCCACATTACCTCCGTCGTGTTTATATATTTTTTTTAGATAGTTTGTTCATTCATTCATTGTGAAATGAGCTTCCCCTCTTTGAAAGACCAGCAGCCGCCACTGATCTCTGGGCATCCTGTCGGATGAGTGGGTCGAGCACCAGTTTAGTCATACCGTTCCTGGGCTGGCGGTAAAGACTCTTGGCTTTCTGAGACAGGCCTAGCATTGTGATGTGGTTGGGCGCCCTCTAGAGTCAGCTCTGGGTAGTATTCAGAGACAGGGAGACTGACAGGATTTTTAACAATCTTTTTAGAGGTATAGATTCCAATACACTCCCCTAGACTTCAAAGGAGTCCCAACGGGGAGGACGGAGTGCTCCCCCAAGCGAGACTATTAGTTTTATTCCTCTTGAATTTGTCTTTCTTTCTCCTTAACCACAAAAGAATGGTCTAAATGGGTACACACCTCTATCTCCACATTTTATGCTCGTCCCCATGTTATTCGGCCTCACCTATAACCTCAAAGGGATGTATGCTTAGTTGTATTCTGTTTATATTTACATTCTGTGAGGGTTTCGCTCTGGGGCCCGTTCTTCCTACGTCGCTAACTCGGTTAGCTGGATTTGATTGTTGACGATTTGGCATAATCTTGGATTGTTTGGTTCTTGGACGCTCATCCTGGACTTGCTATCATAGCAACAGGTCCGTAAGCTTGAACCTGCTCGGGAGCAGGCTTACTTCATGTAAACAGGATTAGATTGCGGCTTTATAAGAGGAGGAGATAGGTAAGTCTGTTGCAGCCATGTCTTGTCCGTTTTCACGTCAGGAATCCGTTGCTTAAGGTGCCAGAATAATTCGATGAGCTTTTCGAATTAATCGCGTTTTGCGAGATCGACAGGATCCTTTAGCACAGCGCGATAGTCTACTGATTGAGAGATATTGTTTTTCTCGGGAGGTTGTAATCTAAATTATCAACTTAATGGAGCCACACGTTAAATGTTCGACTCGTCGGAGTCGGGCTTTAACAACTGTACAAACAGTTTGTTTAGCTTTGCGATTCTTTGCGAGTGGCACTTTCCTTTACACTATTGGAGATGCAGAAAACTTGTGTAAAAGTGCTGTATGTCGTGCCATTCGCAAAGTTTATCTGTCACTCAAACAGTTTTTAGGGGGCTTTGTGGTATTTCCAAGCCACTTAAGACCGCAGGCTGTGAGGCAGATTTTTTATGCCATTGCAGATACATTATAAATGTTAATGAAGATCATGGAATCATGATCATGCCTAAAAGTAGCCTAGGATTTACAGTATTTGTTCCTCAGCCTTCCCTAACGTTATTGGTGCCATAAACTACAAACACGTCCCCATCAAGGGGCCCCAATGAAGGGGATTTTGTGAACCGAAAGGGATTTCACAGTGTAAATGTGCAAGTAAATTACAATTACAATTATTAATATTCCAGATAAGCAATATATAAAGAAGAGTAATGTAATCAAAAAGTATGCAGTTGACTGATTACAAATATTTTAGATGGTGTGCGACTCAATGTTCCACATCACAAATGTGAAGCCACATGGCTTGGTTCTGTGCATGACTCCAGGATTTTCAGAGAGTCACATTTATGCACATTATTTGAATGTAGTAGGGAATAAATTATTTAAAACTCACTACATTACATCATTTTATTCTGAGCCTAACAAAACTGCATTTTTCCAGGTGCTTACGATGGGATCCTGCTTGATGACAGGGGCTATGCCTGCAGGCAGTACTTCATGACGGAGGACCACAAACCAGTTACAATGCAGCTCTAGCCAGGACAAGGGCACGCATTGAAATGACCTTTGGCCAACTAAAGGGAAGATTTCAGTGTTTTAAGGGTCTCAGGGTTGCACCTGACAGAGCCTGTGACATTATTGTTGCATGAACCATCCTCCACAATATTGCCACCATCAGAAAGGAGAGGACCCCTGTGGTGGAGGTGCAGCCTGATGATGACCTCCAGCCAGTGCACTTGGACCAACCTAGTGGCAGAGCTGTACGGGACAGAATTGTGGAACACCATTTTATGAATTCTTTTTTTTACACATGCACTAGGAGAAAATATGATCAATAACATATTGCACAATATTTTTACATGTGTTATGCAGCTTTCACCTTCACAAGTCAAAGCAATTGACTCGATATTTATCTGTTGAAGTGACTGTACAGGCCATTTGGAGTATAGACATAATTTAACGCAGCAACAAATTATTTACGAAAATTGAAATATATATTGTTAAACTTTAGGTTCTTTCGAACACTAAGTTTCTTTCTGAGTTTTGGATTACCCTTAGTTCGAATCAGAAATAGGTTGGATGTTGTGAGAGAATTCTTCTGCAGATCTGGGAGCACAAGAACTAGACACAAAGGCATCCAGCTTTTGAACTCATTTATTTCAGGGAAGACAAATCCTTATATACTGCACAATATGACACCTGTTATACCAAATAAGGTATAGAAACTATGTGGAAGAAACATCTTTATATAGTGTGCCATAAGACACTGGTTATCCCAAATAAGGTATAGCTAACATAGCATGTCAGACAAAGAATGTTTAGCTTTAAGTAGATCCTCTACCTCCACTTTTAGCCAGCTGTCTGCTGAGCTAGCAGCTTTCCTCTCTGTGAGCCTTAAAACCAAACATAGGCTACACTTATTCATGCATATATGTGGGCTTATTTATCTATGGGGAAAATAATATCTAACATATATGAAATATGAAATTATTAAAATAAGACTATATACTGTAATAATAAGTGATATAACCATAACATGGAACACTTACGCATTTAATTTGTCTGCTACTTTTTGCCAGCCCTCTCCCCTGGCGTTTTAATTATTTTTTCGAATTATTACTGGAAGGGTAATAATTCTTGCTCTGCTGCGTTGAAAAACTGAGCGCGCTCTTTTGCCATTGTGTGCAGCCAATAGCAGCAGTGCTGATCAATGTTTCTACTATCGATACATATCCCCTTTTAAACCAGTGCAAGAACGCGCAATTATCTCAGATAACTCAATCCAGCGATACTAATCATAAGCGGCAGGTGTGTTCGAAGAACCCAATTAGCCGGATCATGATTAGCACGATGATATCATCTTGGATGTGTCATTTGATCTCGGATGTAATAAGTGACGTACGAAGAACGGGCCCCTGGACTCTATTGTTTGGCCACTAGATATCAATATCGGGTCCTATCACTGCACTGATCAAGACCTGTTATTAGTGTTATTGTTTGCACCTGTCTCCCCATCAGGTTTCCTATTTTAATAGACTCTCTGTCTTTAAGTCTTTGCTTGGTTATTGTAACTGTTAGTCATCTCTAGCCTTAAGCTCTATTGATCCCTATGATCTCTCTCGTGGTCATTTTCGAGTATTTCTTGTCATTTGGGTTACTTTTGTTAAACTCACTTTGGATTCTAATTTTGGCCCTGAAGATTATTATTTTCTTGTGGAAAATAAACCTACTCATTTTTTCCGCGTGAGTGTCTATGCGTGTGTTGGATTCCAGCTACACCCTGTGGCTCTGTGGTAGTTGGTCTGATCGCTATCTCTATGACCCGGGTTCAGGTCTCAACCTGACACATTCTTGTACAAACTACAGGTCAATGTCCTTCTAATCCTTGCATGTTTCATATCTAAATGTTTCCCTTTTCATTCCTTTTCATTCCTTAAAAGATGGTGTATAACACAGTAATGTATTTTATACCATACTCATCTTTTTCTTATTGTAAGTCTATTACAGCCCAAACTTCTAGGTGACCATAAATGCAAATGAGCTAACGAGCAGGCCACAGAAACATTGATTTTGCCCCCAAAATCATCTCATCGCATTGGATCGCCCACATTGGAGGGGCTTGAATCCCCCAGGCTTAAAACATCTGTGAACGGAGCAAACAATGCTCAAAATCGTGTTCTCGAGCTCCTGCCCGGCACGTCATCGAGACCTGTCTCTCGTCTTAGAGCTTCTTCATGCAGTTTGCTTCAGCCAATCCGGTTCTATGAAAGAATTAGATGGACTCTCCCACTTGCTGTGAAACCATCAAGACTCTGAAAAGTCCTTTTTCCACGCGCACAAGAACTTGTCCCAGCACTCTCAGGAAGGCAGTAAAAGTATCTCAACTATATTCTAAATTGCTGCGATTAAGCTGTAACCCCTTTTAACTAAGGAGACTGTCCTCGATGGTTCATGCAGATGTGAATAGCTGTTTGTAATACTGCCACTCTTTGCTTTGTCTATTTCTTCCATTTCTTTACAGCTTTCATGTTTCATGTGTTGTTTGTTAGCGTACGTAATTAGTTAGTTGGTTTGTTTTCCGTTAAGTATGGTCAATAAACCCGCATTGGTCTCCACGCTCGAATTGTTTCTGTGTTTACTTATCACATATTAACGTCACTTAAACTGCTTGATTTCGTTATAATTTCTGAAGTGGCACTGCACTACAGTAAGAGTTTTATTTCCAAGGCCAGGAAAGTAATATTTCTTCGAGGTTGATATTCGATCTGCTGATCACTCGCTGGACGAGTGCATTTAGTTTGTCCCTATTCTTAGGTCTACTGCATATGGTTAAGTGTGTAAAAATAGCTATGGTTAATCACCATTAATTATACGTATTTTACTGTGGTTAAACCCATAGTTTTCCCTGAAATACACTACATCAGCTTTAATAATAATACTGTGAATAACCGACCGCCAGATAATCCTTCTCAAGGTAGACATGATAGCTTGACAGGACAATCTTTCTTTATTAATTATAGCAAATGCCGCTTCGTTATAACAAAATTGCGAGACCAAGCTGAACTCCTTTGAATGCAGGCTACCGCTATGGGATAAAGCTCGTAGAGAGTGGACGAGGCGGAATTCCGCAAACCTTTCACCTTGAAAGAAATCCCCGAAACCAACGGAGGGATTGGCATCTATGAAGAGATCTAAAATGATTCCTTAATGTCATTGTGGAAGAAAGAGAATCCGTTCCAGCTATCAAGCAGATGATACCGGAATCTTAGATCTGATAAACATCTTTATTCACAGTGCAGGATGTCGTTATATTCAACTATGGAGTTGGCTACATTTAACAGATGAGAAATAAAACTCCTACATTAAGGAATGATGCTCATAGCAAAATTAAGATGGCCAAGCAGCAAGAGCAATTCACGTTTAGTGACTGAGTGCGAACGGATAAAAAAGTCCATAAATTAACAAATTCCCGTGTTGAAAGAGAAGTTCGCAGCACTTCGACCTCGGCGTAGAAATACCATCACTCCTGAAACGTCTTGGTTACGGATGTAACCTCAGTTACATGATGAAGGAAACAAGACGTTGCGATGGGATTCGCCTTGAGAACCTAACAACTTCTGACTAGTTTAGAAAAGGCCAATGAAATTGGCCAATGAAATTTTCACGACTGACTCCGCCCTTGGATATCTGGGTATAAAAGGGAGAATGTGTGCTGCATTCATTCACCTTTAGGCTGAGGTGCCTGAAAGACTCTCACGACTGCTACAGCGGGCGGCACGTGTTGTGGCATTAAGAACAAAGTTTCGTTCCCTTCGTCACGGAACTGAGATTATATCCGAAACCAAGACGTTCCCTTTCTGTCAGTCTCGCGACGTTGTGTTGAACCGACAGATGGAGGCGTTATGGAAAACGCCACGGTGCTGTGTCGTATTAGAGACCACTTCCTACCATACGGAGGAGTTTTAGTGGAGACTCCAACATGGTCTCGCCGTCAAGGGAGAGCTCATGGGAAAAATGTGCGGACTGAAGTAGTTTATCGCAAGGTGGAGGAAGGGAAGGTCATGGGTTATCAAGGTAGGAACCAATCATGAGGATACATTACATGGAACCAATGTCATGTTGCACTAGGTCCAATTAGAGCTGTGGTGGATAACTCAGTTGGTACCTGGCCTAAGGGGCTTTAGATCTGTGCAATCAGGGTCACTGGCGGGAAGGCGTACTTCCTCTTTCTAGAGCATCCTCTCCGAGGGGGGCCTCGGACAGGGAGTACCATAGTGGGCAATGAGTGGTGTCCTGGGAGGCAAACAGGTCTACCTGAGCCTGCCCGAACTGCACCCAAATAAGCTGGACTGCGCAGGGTGGAGTCGCCACTCTCCGCCAGGTGTCGACTGACGAGAGAACAGTCAGCTGTATGGTTCAGGTCGCATGGAATATGTGTGGCTCCCAGGGAGCGTTTACCTGTTGACTACACAGCAGGAGGCGTCGGGCAATTCGTGTTAACTGCCGTGAGCGAATGCCACCCTGGCGGTTGATATAGACAATAACAGTTGTGCTCTCCGACCGGATCACCACGTGCTTATCCTGCACGAGAGGTTGTAGCCTCCTCAGTGCAAGTAGCACAGCCAACAACTCTGGAAAGTTGATATGCCAGCGTAGACGGGGGCCCGTCCATCCTCCCGAAATTGCGTGCCCTTTGCACACTTCACTGCAGGGAGGCGTCTGTCGCCAGGGCTGTTGATTATCCTCGACATTGTGACTCGGTGTGAGGCAACGACTAGTGGCCGAACACCGTCATGTAGAGGGTTAGAGCGGCTGTGATAAACACCCAGAGACAGAGGAAACTCTTCGAAGTGGGCTGTTGGAACCGCGCAGGACCCAACCCATGGGATGGTCCGAAGTTATTTTTGATCTCCCTGGGGTCTTCCCATGAGGGCCGCTTCTCCTTCTGCCATGACTGCTGATGGGGTGGTGGTCTCCTCTTCGACTTCTTTTTAAGGGAGACCGTCTGAGTGGGGGGCGCCGGAGGGCGTCAAAAAGGACCAGGGCTGCTGGGAAGCAGACGGTGCACAGGAACTTGATGGCTGAGGCCAGCCGAGTCGCGGCGCGGGATGATATGCTAGAGAGCCTCTGTCTGTTTCTTTGCTGTAGAGAACGGCTGCTCGACAGTATCACCGAACAGGCCCCCTTGCGAGATGGGTGCATCAAGAAGGCAGACCTTTTCAGCGTCATTCATGTGTGCAAAGTTTGCCCAGGGTTGTTTCTCCTCGACCACTAGTGTGGACATTGTCCGACCCAGGGCCCGCGCGGTCAACTTGGTCGCCCGTGAGCGAGGTCGTGGCGGTGCGGAGTTCATGCATAAGAGCTGGGTTGGTTTTACCCTAGTGGAGCCGTAGCAACTACCATCATGGAACAGGAAGCAGACAAGGTGGTAGCTGAGTCCCGTGGGAACACAGCCATCCGTGACGCAACGTCTGAATCATGAACCGTATCTACAATGCCTGCCCCAGCGTGCTGGAAACCCAACACTTGAGGTAGCCATCATGTCCGTCCCTGTCCTCGATGAGTGTATTGCACCCATGAGAACAGCGGGACATGCCACGCTGGAGAAATTCGCTCTATTAGATAAAAAACTCGAACACTTACGGAACTACTGAGACGCCCACAATTGTTTTTTTGTGTCCATCAATGTATCTAAATTTTTTGTGGCAAAAAGTGCTACGATCCAGTAGGATCAGGAGATGATGGCGATAACCTAGTTATGACGCTACCTAAATAATTAGTTTTATTATCAATACTCTGTGATATGTATTGGAGATGTGCAAACAATCATAAACATATGTCTTGCATATGTAAAGACGGACATCAAATAGACATCTCAAGGATGTATTTGTGCTATCAGGGTATGGGTACACTTCGGGGCATATGCAAATTCACTAGAGAAGTAGATGGCATCCTTCTCTTCTGATTACATAGACAAGCATTACAGAAACACTCAAACCGGCCTGTCAGGTTGCACATGACTAATGTCTAGACTAATTTCTAGAATTCAGAAATTAGACATAATTAATATTGCATATAAGAATTTATAGTCCGTTTAATATTTGACCTGTGGTTCTTTCTCCTTTATCGCCAATGTGTGCTTTCACTGTGTGTGTGTGCGTCTATGTCAATGTGTGTGTGTGTATGTATGTTTGCATATTGTGTGTGTGGAGCATTTGTATGTCTGTCTTTGTTGTTTTCACCTTTGTCTTGTTTTTACAGGTATATGCCTTTAGTTTTTTTACTTGTATTCAATGTGTCTCATTTACAGCTGCTTTGTAACAATGAAAATTGTATAAAGCGCTATATAAATAAAGTTGAGTTGAGTTAATGTAAACATATCTGCAAGATCGTATGCTTTGCACTGTGTGTTTGTTTTAACAGCCAACTTGACTTACACAATGCAAGTTTCAAAGGTGGAGTAATGGGTGGAATGTGTGTAACATCACATTAGTTTGTTTTCATTTCAATTGCCAAGACACATTAAAGTCCCATCTTTATTATTTTTTTTATGTATTACATTTTATTTCATTGATTTTTGTTTATTAATGGAAAAAAAAGATTCAATTAAAAGTTGATTTCATTTTTAAACGAAGATACCATAAATTCGTCAAGTAAGAGGTTCTTCAAGTGACAATCAAGTAGAACAGTTATAAAAAACAAACAAAGAGACAAAAAAAGAGCAAATTGACTTTCAACAATTCCAATAAGCCATGTGGACAGTCAATCATTTAAATCAGATTCTATTCGGATACACAAATAACACAGTCTAAACAAAAAGATTTTACAAAACAAACAAAAATATGATAATTTATAAACAAGTGTTCTTGTAAATGATATCCCTGTTGATGTCAGTCTTAAAAACTATTTCTTATTTTACCTAAATGCTATACTGTAATGTTAACAGATTGTACACAGCAGCACCTACTGGTCCATAGATTTGAAAAATCCACACTTTATTTTTTCCTTTTGAAATCTTTGGTCTAAAATCAAAGAGATACACACGAGCAATATCAATTTTAACTACCCAAAATACATGATAATTTATACTGCTGTGAAATCTCTACAGACAAAAAAATCAAGTTAAAATGAATGTTTTAATGATTTTGGATAACAGTGACCATTGTCACATTTTTTCGTGTCAATTATGCCATGTATAAAGAAGACTAAGTGAAAAATCTAAGCAGCACAAACTAAAGTAAACTCCAAGTAACAAATTACTTGTTTAATATTGGACAGGAGCAGAAATTGTCTAATTAAAAGAAAATTGTTTCTAATTTTCCTGTTTTTAAAGACCACACCCTGCTGGACAACTTTCTAAGTGTGTTACCAGGGTCCAGCTGCAAGAAACCCCTTAAATTGGGAACACCTTAATTCTAATTGTAACAATGTTGTCACTAAGGGTTTTCTTATCTTAAGGGGTTTCTTGCAACTTGATGTAGGGCTGTCCAAACTCAGTCCAGGAGTGCCAATGTCCTGCATTTTTTAGCCCCTACTAGTTATATTATTAGATCACAGAGTGTCGCTTTACCATCCAAAGGAAGTCTAAACCCAGGATAGAGAGGCTGAGCGAATGTGGTGTGGATGCTGTGGATGAGGGTCATTGTGTCAGAGATGCTGTAGAAGGACAAAATTCCTGCTCTGTGATCCACATACACTCCTATTCTACAGGAGCTAGACTCTACAGAGTAATCTGTCCATTCATTTTTGTGCCAGAATGATAATCTCTTAGAAGAGCAGGACAAACCCCAGGACTGGTCATTAAATCCAAATCCAGACTCATCAATCTCTCCCTTCCTACTGATACTCTTATATGACACTGATATAAACACACCACCACTCCAGTCAACCTCCCAGTAAGAGCGTCCACACACACTCTCTGTACACAACCCTTGTACTAATGCATCAAATCTGTCTGGATGATCAGGATACTGCTGGCCTGTTTCAGTAATGGTGATCGTTCTGTTTTCCTCAGACAGATGGAGGCGTTTATTCAGTGTGTTTGGATCCAGTGTAAGCCCATGGGAATCTGAGGAACATAACATAATTTGAGGAAAACAAAATCTGAATCTAGATGTTTTCGTTACAAATGAGGTAATATTTCAAATCAATATTTTATATTAAGTATATCTTGTTTATCCCTTTCAGTGTGAATCAAGACACCCTGCTTCATACCGTGTCCTGATTAGACTGAAAACATAAATGTACACTGCCGTTCATGTACACTCCTGTTCATTGTTTATTTATTAAACCTCATATTTAGCATATTTATCCATTTCATTGCAATGTTTCAGTTAAAGGTGCCACATCTAATATTAAGGAGGATATATTGACCTAAATTGTATATAATATATATGTATTCTCTGTTTTCAGAGATGTATAGAGCTATTTATATGTCCACACTGCGGGTCCTCTTACATTGAATTTGCTGTGTTGTTTCTACAGTAGCCTTAAACAAAACTGCTCTACAGAGCGCGTTTTTGTAAATTTGTTTTCTCCCTCAAGCAAAGAATTGAAAAGTCAAGACATCTTTGTCATGTGTCAGCCACCGTAGTGCTCCGAAAGGGAGGGGTGAGCTGTGGAGTGAGATATTGGTTACAGTTTGTAACAGCACCACTAAATGCCGCTAAAATTAACAAACAGGGCTATAGTGTGTGGTGAGGAAGGCGTGACGAGAGCCGTGAGGCGGGGCCGTCGGAGTGAGTGATAGTTGGAGCCAGCTGTGCCCATACCGGTCCCGCATATCTCACGAAGGAAATCGAGAGCATAAGAGGACGAGCGAAGGGACTGCTGATGGGAGAGGATCGGGCCCGGTCCTTCCTTCCCAACTATTAAACCTTGTTATATAGTGATTTATATAGTGATTTATAGCAACTTACATAAAAGGAACTGCTCCCTGGTCTTGGGTTCTGGGCAGGCAATGATTTCAATTTGTTTCACTTTAGAAATAAATCATAAGTAAATTGTATATAATGTCAATTAAAATCAGATGTCAAACATTAAATATTAATTCTGATGATTTTTGTATTTTTACAATATAATTCACAGTGGAATGTAAAGAGAAATAGAATGATACCTTACCTCTCTCGGATAGCTTTTCTAACTCCTCCCTGCAGAAATACTGATGTTTTTCTCTGAGATAAGATACCGATTTTCCTACATCATCAAAAGAGAGGAGAGAGCTGACAGGAATGCTCTGTGAGTCTAAAGATTCAGGAGCAATAGAGAGCGACTGGAAACTCTGCACAAACACACAGAAAAAAAAATTAAATCTCTGAAAAACATGACCACTGTTCACATCACATCTCAGTTACCAGCAGGAATTGGATGTGATCATCTATGCGTGAAAGCTGCTCCAGCTCAGCGTCTCTCCTCTTTAGATCATCAATCTTCTTCTCTAGTCTCTCCAAGACTCGTCCAGCCTGATTCACTGCAACTTTTTCCTGATCTCTGATCAGCTGTGTCACCTCAGATCGCCCTCTCTCAATATATGAGATCAGCTCTGTAAAAATCCTCTCGCTGTCATCCACTGCTGTCTGTGCAGAGCGCTGTTAGAACACACATTACAAAAAGATCTTTCAGCTACATCACACAGTATGTGAGTCACAGTGAGCTTCTGTGACTGGTAAGAAGTGACTCTTCCAGATGTCAGTTATTGTTGAACAACTCACCTTGTAAGACCACACAATTGCGTGTATCCTCTGAAGCTCTGTCTGCATCTTGTTAATTCTCTCCTGATATCTTTTCTGGGTCTCCTTTAACTGGGTCTTTGAAATGCATGCATAGTTATAAATCGAATACAATTAGTAGAAATTAACTTGCTTGTGAATAAAAACGTCATAGACATTTAAACATAGCCGTGTCATTTAGTGTAGTTCATGTGAGTTTAGGTGAGGCCTGAATGAAAGTAAAAAAATCACAACTGAAATACTTTAATGTAAAAAAAATATATATTTTAGCGAAAAATCAGACATGAAAATCCGATGAAGTGAGTTTAATGTTTAATATTTGATTGTTTTAATATTAAGCCACCTCAATTATTTTTAAATTAAAATTACATTCTTTTTTTAAATATCCCTGCTTCTAAAGATGTATTTTTCAAACACACACGCAGGCACGCACACACACACATATATATAATCTGTATTTTTTATTTTTATTCTGTGTAGTGTTATTTGTATGCACCATGGGTCTGAGAGTAACGCAATTTCAATCTTATATATTCAAGTATTGTGCATGTGTCAGAATTGACAATAAAGCAGACTATTGACTTTTTTTACTTAAAATCTGAATTTCATCCGGTGATTAGCTTCTTCCAGAGCTTACCGCTGTATTTTTAATACCAACATATTGTGCTGTTTTCAACAAAGCTTCCAATATTATTTTTCTTGAACTGTCAGGGGAAGTCACAGTGCTTCATTTTCCATCTCTCTCATCAAGTTGACACATTCTATGAACAGCTCTACAATCACAAACATTTTTGTTGATTCATGGTGACAATTAACAAACATTTTTCGTTACAAAATAACTCTAAACATGAACCCTTTATATTAACAATAACAACAACACCATTAATACAGCCAGTTAACACGTAAACAGTCATATTTTAAATACCAACCACAAAATTGTGCTCCACATGCTGCAGTGCATGCTAAAGTTGAATGAAAAATTGTTTGTACAATCAACAATTTATAGTTGTGACCATTAATAAACATTTACTATGGAGAAGATAGATAACATTGATAACATTAATACACATTACTCAGCTCCTACCTGTTTCTCACTTCTCTCTGCTGCAGATGAAACAATCTCATGGTTTTTGTGCATGTCCACCATACACAGATAACACAAACACTGCTGATCAGTACGGCAGTAGATATCAAAAATTTTGCTGTGTTGAGGGCAGATCATCTCCTGAAGTCGTCCAGTGGCATACGTCAGGCTGTGTTTTTTGCTTTTAAAGAAAGTCTCATGTTGATCAAGATGAGTTTGACAGTAAGAGTTGAGACACACCAGACAGGACTTGATGGCTTTGTGTTTTCTTCCTGTACAGACGTCACACTCCACATCTCCAGGTCCAGCGTAACAGAGAGCAGAAACATCTTGTACCTTTATATTTCTTAGTTTCTCCACAATGTCAGCAAGCATGGTGTTTTTAAATAGAGCAGGTCTTGGAGTGAAGGTCTTTCTGCACTGAGGGCAGCTATGAACTCCCTTCTGAACATCCTGATTCCAGCAGTCGGAAATACATTTCATACAGTAACTGTGTCCACAGGGAACAGTCACAGGATCCTTCAGTAGATCCAAACACACTGAACAGCTAAACTGCTCCGGAGACCACGAAATACTGGCTTCTGCCATTTAACTGTATGTACACAAATTAGAAAGTTGATATGCACAGTTCAGTTTCAGTTTCCCTGAACTAAGTTTCCTGGTTCAAAGAGGCGTGGCAGTCAAACATGAAGCACGTCCACTAGATGGCAGTCTCATGCAGGCGTGTACAAAATTGTCCTGAATGTTCTGCATAATAAAATTTATGAATTGTCACTCAGCTTTAGTTAGATTTGATCTATTAGATCACCTGTCCTATGCTGTCACTGAAAATAAGTAATTCCAGGCAAATGTCGACCTGTAACGGTGGTGTCCTTTAAGACAATTACAGTTTTTGCCCATTGCTTACACACTTTTTGCAGAAATTGTCTCATGTCAAAACTCTACACCCAATCAAATTAGACATAGCACATCGAGATTAACAACTCACATCTATGCCAAAATAAAACACTGCAATCAAAACTTAATGCTCCTTTCTAAAAATTATATTCTTGAATAAAAACCATACACATAAGAACCATTTGAATTTTTCTTTCATATCACCAGCAACACACTGATGGGCTTTATTTAAAACACTGCAGTCTTTGGGTTTCTAATATTTAATTTTCATTTTCAGATGTTTTTACAAAAAACAAACATTCTTACAAAAAAGAATCAAAAATTTTATTTAGTAACAAAACAAAACAAAAGTAAAAAACAAAAAAACTGAATAAATTGCTATTGGGAAAAAGCAACTCATTTGTGTGTTTTGTGTTATGGATCCCGCCTTCTGTTCGGCTCTGGCCACAAGACCTCATCCACATCACAGGCAATGTCCTCACGTGCTAGGCATCGGGGAAAATATCGCCTTGTGTGCCGAATCCAGCCTTGTATTGATTCCACCTCAATGTCTCCGCATGCCTCTTCCATTGCTTGCAGAAGAGTCATGCGGGCATGTGGTTGCCGATCATAAACTTTCCACCGCCATGCTGAAAAGAATTCCTCAATTGCATTTAGAAAGGGGCTGTATGGGGGCAGGTATAAAAGTCTGAAATGATTATGGTTGTTGAACCACTCTTGGACCAGAGCAGCCCTGTGGAAACTTACATTATCCCAGACGATAACAAACCTAGGCTGCTGTGGTCTGTCCTGCACAACTACATGTAGTGCATCTAGAAATTCAAGGATCTGTCCTGTATTGTAGGGACCTACAGTGGCATGATGATGAAAGACTCCTTGGACACTTATTGCGGCACACAAAGTGATATTTCCCCCACGCTGCCCTGGGACATTTACAATTGCCCTTTGTCCAATTACGTTACGGCCCCGACGCCTGGTTTTGGCCAGATTGAAGCCTGCCTCATCCACGTAGATGAACTCATGTACCAGTTCAGCGGCATCAAAATCCATAATTGTCTGTAACAGAAAAAGATTGAATAGTGTTACAGAAAAGACATACAGTAACTACAATGTCTATATTGTCACAGGCCGGGTATGTAGGGGCTGGATTGGGTCAGTATAGACAAAAACTACAAGCTATAGGCAGGTCAGGTGGCAACATAAACCCTTATTCCCACATCACAATATATAGTATGTAAAGTAAAGTGAAACACCTGCACATAATCACGACGAAGATCCTTGACCCTGTCACTGTTTCTCTCAAATGGGACTCTGTACAGCTGCTTCATTCTGAAGTTACTTAGTGCGACTTAGTGTAGAAATGCTGACCCTGTTGATATTGTTGAAGACTTCTCTATTTGCAATTATGCATTGTTGCAACTCACGAAGTCGGATTGCATTATTTTCTCGCACCATTTCAATGATTGCAAGCTCTTGTTGTTCAGTGAAGAGCCGTGCCCTTCCACCTTGAGGAGGTCGTCCAACCATTCTGTAGAAAATGCCACCACAAGATGTCATTAGATAGGTTCTTTTTCACAAAATGTACTTTCAAACTGTGAACACCACTGTAACATCACAATGGTATTCCTTTATATATACTTCACATCACTACCTATTTTCGAAAAGTACAGTAATCCTGTAATTCAAATCATCATGCTATACATACAGTAGGTGGAAACTTGAGGATATACCTGTTCTCCAGTCGGAATGTTCTTATTACCGATGCTACTGTGTAGCGACTGAGGTTAGGGTGGACTCTTTGCCCAGCCTCCCTCATTGACAGGCCATGATTTATCACATGGTCCACCAAAGTTGCCCTGATGTCATCTGATACACGTCTCCGGACTGGTCCTCCTCTTTCTCTTTCTCTTTGTCCACGTCCACGTCCACGTCCAACTACCCTCTGTCTTTGTCCTCCTCTTACTCGGACTCTCATTGCCTCCATGATTACAAAGATCTCACAATGGCTTATCTGAGGCCTATTTGTAGTGCTAAGGCTCAGACTGATTGGTGTTCTGTTTTCTGTGCAAGTGCTTTCAGGTGTGTATGTAAGTGCCTACGATTACTAGAGGAGTTATGCATTTTTAACAGAGTGTTTTCCCAATGAAAACAGTTGATTTCGCATTTGAACAAAGTGTCTAATCTAGGAAAACGTGTGAAGTGTTCCGCAGTAAGTGTGTTACAGAATTGCAAACAAAGTATAAAGTTGACAATGTGTTTAAGCTATGGTTACACTGTGTTTAAGTTATGCTACAAGAAGTTAGGGTTTTGAGGCTTTGGTGTAAGCATTTGGTTTTAGTGTGTAAGCAATGGGCAAAAACTGTAAATTAATATAGCTGTTTATTTGGGTTAATTTTACTTAGCAACTGGATTATTTTTTAGAGTGTAGCAGGCCTGTGATCATATCGAAGTAGCTTCTGTGCAATGGGTGGATTCGTCACACGAGGCGATTCTTCTAACGATGCCTTGCCAATAATGACATAGCCTGTGATGTGGACGAAATCTTATGGCCTGATCCAGCCAGACGGAGAGATGATGAATAGTAACTGCATTCTTGTTGCTTTTACAGTAGTTTTCTTCAGAGTCAAAGTGTATGTACTTCATGCAGTAATTTTTATTTGTCTACAGATTTTATTTGTTCCATTGATTTCATTGTTCATTAGTGTAACTGATTATGGTAAGAAATACTGTAATTTTTGAAATAAATACTCAAAATATTTAGTCTGTAGCATCAGTTTTGTGCAGTGCTTGGTAAGTTTATAGTCTATTTGTGTACATTCTCCCTATATCTCAAACTGATCATGAAGAAGGTTGTGGGTTTGTCACTATTCTTTTTTTCATCTAAATGATTCCTTACATGACAATGTCTGGCCAAACATCTAGCACATGCTATTTCGTAAAATTCGTTTTTTTACAAATGTGCATTTTATTTATCAAAGCAGTGTGAAACTGGCTGCAATAGTGTCTGATCATTGAGGAATGTATTGGTTAAATGAAAACTTATAGCATTTTCACTTTTCACTTTTATTCATTTTGACTAAAGTCTGTCATTTTGCAAACAATCTAGGAATTATGCAAATTGAGTGTAGTGTTTGAATAATTGTGATTATATTTTGAAAAAAGAACCCGTTTTTCAAAATTGCTTGTGAACAATTGAAAAAAACTGTATTTGGTTCTTATGTTTTTGAACTTTTCTTGTCTTGTACGATCATCTTCATCTACTTTTGTAGTTTAGTTTAGTTTTGTATGTTCTTATAAACACTAAGCTGTCAAATTTTTCTTGAATCCCGATAAGAGGTTTTAGTAACAGTGTTTTGAATTGATCTCATTAGTGTATGACTATGTTGTAGTGATAGTATTTTTGAGGGCTTTTGTGTCATGTCTGGGGGAATAGTTTATTTTTTCAGCAAGTTTTAAAGGTTTTGTGAAGAGAGCTTCATTTTGACTTGAAAATAGGATTTTTGGGTAATTGGGTGAGATGTTATGGATTTGTGTTTACTGTTTTGGGAATAAGATGCATAATTTCAAGAAATGTGTTTAAGCAATCGAGAAAAACTATAATAAACATCTTTAAAGACAAAATGATAAAATAACAGACTCATGCAATCGACATTTACATTTTTACATTTAGCACACGTCTTATTCTTGGAACCAGATATCCACATTTACATGTTTACATTGAGTCATTTAGCAGATGCTTAAAAGACTACATTTAAAAGTAGATTTCTGGTTCCCAGAAAGCTTTGCATGAGGATGTTTTTTTTATCATTTTGGTTCCCAATATGCTTTGCACGAGGCTGTTATTTTATAGTTTTTTACTGTGAGGATAAAGACATGTTAATGTTAAATGATCGTTTATCTTTGAAGAAACTGTTGCCAATTAATCACATAAATGTAAATCTACGTAAGTTACTGGCAAACTGCTGCATCTATGTCTCAGATTGAGATTGGAATCAGCTATTTTTTCACTATCACTAAATGATGTTAATGGATGACTATAGATTAACAAAGTTCGGGAGAAGCCAGAGCAGATAATTAAGACCGGCACATAAGTAGACAAAGATTCTTACCTGAAGCCATCTCTAAAGGATTACACATCCCACCACCTCCCCGGCTCCTCCACCTGAGCTATTGTCGATAGCAGAACTCCGGGGGGTGAGTTCTGGGTTCGGCCGTTTCCGAGCTCGGCGCACTCGGCCCTATTGGGGGGCGGGAGCGTTCCGGGATCGGATGGAATCGGCGAGCTCGGAACCTGCCCCCCGGACAGCACGCCAAACACGCATACTTTACTACCCCTGCTATCTTCATTATCTGCTCAGGTGAACTCGTGAATTAGAGAATTCTTATCAGGCCCCTTACTTTAAAGTGCTGTTGTTGCAGAACAGGAAGAGTTTTTTTACATTATTTAAGGTTTGGAACATTGGGTCCTCATTATTGTCATTCTGTGTTAATGCATTTGTAAAAAGATTACAAAGATCCATTATTTTGGTATGGGATAAGCTTGTGTGAAAATAAAATTTAAACAGTTTAGAAACGTCTAGACAACTATATGTAGAATGGAAAAAACATGAATTGTGTTAATGTTTTGGTAACTACGTTCTGCTAATTGTATTTAGAGTTTTGAAAATGTGAATGCAGATTGGTCAAAGGCATGTTAGCAATTGGAAAAAAACTGTAAACTTATTCTAAGTTGAGTGTACTCAGTGCGTCAGTCTCTGTTTGTGGAGTTAACTCAAAAATGTGCTTGTGATAGGTTGCCTTATTATTTTAAGTTGACTCAACTATTTTTTTACAGTGTGGTGGTTATTTTGAATTGCCGGCGGATATTCATTGACAGGATTATAACCCTGCCTACAAACTACATTTACTATTTATTACAGTTTTTGCCCATTGCTTACACACTAAAACCAAATGCTTACACCAAAGCCTCAAAACCCTAACTTCTTGTAGCATAACTTAAACACAGTGTAACCATAGCTTAAACACATTGTCAACTTTATACTTTGTTTGCAATTCTGTAACACACTTACTGCGGAACACTTCACACGTTTTCCTAGATTAGACACTTTGTTCAAATGCGAAATCAACTGTTTTCATTGGGAAAACACTCTGTTAAAAATGCATAACTCCTCTAGTAATCGTAGGCACTTACATACACACCTGAAAGCACTTGCACAGAAAACAGAACACCAATCAGTCTGAGCCTTAGCACTACAAATAGGCCTCAGATAAGCCATTGTGAGATCTTTGTAATCATGGAGGCAATGAGAGTCCGAGTAAGAGGAGGACAAAGACAGAGGGTAGTTGGACGTGGACGTGGACAAAGAGAAAGAGAAAGAGGAGGACCAGTCCGGAGACGTGTATCAGATGACATCAGGGCAACTTTGGTGGACCATGTGATAAATCATGGCCTGTCAATGAGGGAGGCTGGGCAAAGAGTCCACCCTAACCTCAGTCGCTACACAGTAGCATCGGTAATAAGAACATTCCGACTGGAGAACAGGTATATCCTCAAGTTTCCACCTACTGTATGTATAGCATGATGATTTGAATTACAGGATTACTGTACTTTTCGAAAATAGGTAGTGATGTGAAGTATATATAAAGGAATACCATTGTGATGTTACAGTGGTGTTCACAGTTTGAAAGTACATTTTGTGAAAAAGAACCTATCTAATGACATCTTGTGGTGGCATTTTCTACAGAATGGTTGGACGACCTCCTCAAGGTGGAAGGGCACGGCTCTTCACTGAACAACAAGAGCTTGCAATCATTGAAATGGTGCGAGAAAATAATGCAATCCGACTTCGTGAGTTGCAACAATGCATAATTGCAAATAGAGAAGTCTTCAACAATATCAACAGGGTCAGCATTTCTACACTAAGTCGCATCCTACAGAAACATAACTTCAGAATGAAGCAGCTGTACAGAGTCCCATTTGAGAAAAACAGTGACAGGGTCAAGGATCTTCGTCGTGATTATGTGCAGGTGTTTCACTTTACTTTACATACTATATATTGTGATGTGGGAATAAGGGTTTATGTTGCCACCTGACCTGCCTATAGCTTGTAGTTTTTGTCTATACTGACCCAATCCAGCCCCTACATACCCGGCCTGTGACAATATAGACATTGTAGTTACTGTATGTCTTTTCTGTAACACTATTCAATCTTTTTCTGTTACAGACAATTATGGATTTTGATGCCGCTGAACTGGTACATGAGTTCATCTACGTGGATGAGGCAGGCTTCAATCTGGCCAAAACCAGGCGTCGGGGCCGTAACGTAATTGGACAAAGGGCAATTGTAAATGTCCCAGGGCAGCGTGGGGGAAATATCACTTTGTGTGCCGCAATAAGTGTCCAAGGAGTCTTTCATCATCATGCCACTGTAGGTCCCTACAATACAGGACAGATCCTTGAATTTCTAGATGCACTACATGTAGTTGTGCAGGACAGACCACAGCAGCCTAGGTTTGTTATCGTCTGGGATAATGTAAGTTTCCACAGGGCTGCTCTGGTCCAAGAGTGGTTCAACAACCATAATCATTTCAGACTTTTATACCTGCCCCCATACAGCCCCTTTCTAAATGCAATTGAGGAATTCTTTTCAGCATGGCGGTGGAAAGTTTATGATCGGCAACCACATGCCCGCATGACTCTTCTGCAAGCAATGGAAGAGGCATGCGGAGACATTGAGGTGGAATCAATACAAGGCTGGATTCGGCACACAAGGCGATATTTTCCCCGATGCCTAGCACGTGAGGACATTGCCTGTGATGTGGATGAGGTCTTGTGGCCAGAGCCGAACAGAAGGCGGGATCCATAACACAAAACACACAAATGAGTTGCTTTTTCCCAATAGCAATTTATTCAGTTTTTTTGTTTTTTACTTTGGTTTTGTTTTGTTACTAAATAAAATGTTTGATTCTTTTTTGTAAGAATGTTTGTTTTTTGTAAAAACATCTGAAAATGAAAATTAAATATTAGAAACCCAAAGACTGCAGTGTTTTAAATAAAGCCCATCAGTGTGTTGCTGGTGATATGAAAGAAAAATTCAAATGGTTCTTATGTGTATGGTTTTTATTCAAGAATATAATTTTTAGAAAGGAGCATTAAGTTTTGATTGCAGTGTTTTATTTTGGCATAGATGTGAGTTGTTAATCTCGATGTGCTATGTCTAATTTGATTGGGTGTAGAGTTTTGACATAATGAGACAATTTCTGCAAAAAGTGTGTAAGCAATGGGCAAAAACTGTAATAATTTCTTTTAAAATCGTTTAAGGGGTTTTTTTTAGTAGGACATATTTAAAAAATCCATAAAAAATCAAACAGTTATTTTTTCTAAAATGTACATATATTATTTAAGTTTTGTAATGAAAATAAATGAGTATTTAACTAACAAATTTTATTTTTAATATACCCTTAATATTTAGGTGAAATCTAATAGGTATATTTGAAGATCATTTACTTGTACTGATCAGTTTTAAAATCGAAATATATTAAGTAAATCCTATAAATTGTCTTATTGATTTACAGTTTTTTCCAACTGCTTACACACGTTTTCAAAACTATGTCACCTTTTCTCAAAACTCTACACACAATTCCCAAAACTGCACACACAAAATGCCTCATATCTCCTTCAAAATTTAACACTGCATTCAAAATACCATAAACACATGTCAGAATGAAGCATTTGCATCAAATGGCAAACACTTCTTTCATAATAGTGAATGTTTTGATATACCATGTAAACACTGTTTTTCTAAATTTAAAGCTCTTTGGTCTTTCATGTGCTCATATCTACATTTCGATACAATGTTCTACAGTGAAAGTCATCTGCTGAGAGGGGTAACAAGTACACTGTAAACACAAATGCAATGTAGGTACAGAAAATATATTTTAGGCCAAACATTACTGTTTTATACAGTAGCATTCAACAAAATCATAGACATATATAAACCAAAAGTATATTCTTCAGAATACAGTAAAGAACACAATTGTGTGTGTGGGGTCCCGGGGGGGCAGTCCAGGAATTGGTGGGGGAGCAGCCATCATTGCTGAGCTACGCTTCATTGCTTCTTCGGGCTCGATCTGGCCACAATACTTTGTCCACATCACAAGAAACATTTTCTCTTGCCAAACATCGAGGGAAGTATCTCCTAGCATGGCGTATCCAACCTTGGACAGAGGCACACTATATGTCCCCACATGCGTCCTCCATTGCCTGGAGAAGCGCCGGCATAGGGTTGGCGATCATAGACTTTCCAGCGCCAGGCTGAGAAGAATTCCTCTATGGGATTTAAAAAAGGTGAATATGGGGGTACGTACAAAACTACAAATTGCGGATGGGTGGTAAACCAGTTTTGGACCAGAACAGCACGGTGAAAACGAACATTGTCCCATGTAACCACAAATCTAGCATGCTCCTGATCTGGATTAGGGATAAGCATTGTGTACAAAATGTAGTACAGCATGATAACCAACCTCATTCATTCAAGGCAGTGCAATAAATGGATGGTTTAGAGTTACAAATGTTTTTGCAATACTATGTAGTAATAGGTATTTTACTATACATTACTGTATAGCTAAAATAGTCATTAGATAGTTTCATAGCTGTTCTCATTTCTGAAGGTTCGAATTATTGACGCCACTGTAAATCGACTCAACTCAACTTTATTTATATAGCGCTTTTTACAATTTTCATTGTTACAAAGCAGCTGTACATGAGACACATTGAATACAAGTAAAAAAACTAAAGGCATATACCTGTAAAAACAAGACAAAGGTGAAAACAACAAAGACAGACATACAAATGCTCCACACACACAATATGCAAACATACATACACACACACACATTGACATAGACGCACACACACACAGTGAAAGCACACATTGGCGATAAAGGAGAAAGAACCACAGGTCAAATATTAAACAGACTATAAATTCTTATATGCAATATTAATTATGTCTAATTTCTGAATTCTAAAGCAGCCCCCCCGGCCAGGCAGATAGTGCAAAACAATATGCAAACGGTGGTGAGGAACCCAAAACTCCCATCGAGAAAAAAAACCTCAGGAGAACCCAGGCCCAACCAGGGGATTCCAGTTCCCCTCTGGCAAAAGCTGCTGCCTCTGCACAAGCTCAACAGTGCTTGCACAACAAGGCTAAATAAAAATAAAAAATAAACTTAATAAGGTACATGATAGATTTAAGATTATCATTCACAATCTAATAACATTTGAAATGTTGTAGGAAAATCAAAGTTGTGGCGTCCTTTATCCAGCTCTATCCTCTTAGCTCTTGTCAGGTCACCGCTTCCCATTCTCAGCTCTGCCATCGGGTCTGGGCATGAACTGCATCCTGCGGTAACCTTGGAACAAAGAGACAAGACTGGCTGAGAGTAGAGTACTGTTCTGCACTCTTTGATGCAACAAGTACATCATTTGTTATTGGATGTGTTTCTGGTTCCGGTTGATCTAAATAATGCAGCCTAAATCCTCTGAGGATTAATATTATGGAGGTGTAGTGTATGCAAGATTAAAAAGATGAGTCTTTAGTCTAGATTTAAACTGACAGAGTGTGTCTGCCTCCCGGACCGTGCAGGGAAGAATATTCCAAAGTTTAGGCGCTAGATACGAAAAGGATCTACCACCTGCACTTGATTTTGAAATTCTAGGTATTACCAACTGACAGGACGCCTGAGAGCGTAATGTACGTTGAGGTCTGTAATACAATAGAAGTTCATTCAAATACTGCGGCGCTAGACCATGTAGGGCTTTATAGGTAATAAGCAAGATCTTAAAGTTAATGCGATGCTTTATAGGTAACCAGTGCAAGGTTGACAGAACCGGGGTTATATGCTCATACTTTTTTGTACGTGTAAGAACTCGAGCTGCCGCGTTTTGAACAAGTTGCAGTTTTTGTAATAGGCCTGCAGGGCATCCACCTAGAAGTGCATTACAATAATCTAGTCTTGATGTCATGAATGCATGAATTAATTTCTCTGCATCTGACAGTGACAGCATATGACGTAGTTTAGATATATTCTTAAGATGGAAAAATGCAATTTTACAGGTGTTGGCGACATGTCTTTCAAATGACAGAGTACTATCGAATACAACGCCAAGATTCTTAGCTGATGACGAGGATTTTATGGAGCATCCATCAATCGTTAAGCGGTATTCTTGGTTGTTACGTATAGCGGTTTTCGGTCCAGTAAGTAACACTTCGGTTTTGTCCGAGTTTAGTAGTAAAAAATTGTTACTCATCCACATTTTTAAGTCAACTATGCAATCCTTTATTCGATGAAACTGCTGGGTTTCATGAGGCTTCGAGGAAATATAAAGTTGAGTATCATCAGCATAACAGTGAAAGCTAATTCCGTGTTGCTTTATTATATCTCCTAGAGGTAGCATGTATAATGCGAAGAGCAGAGGCCCCAAAACTGAGCCCTGTGGTACACCGTACTGGACTTGTGATTTGCGGGACACCTCATTGTTTATTGCTACAAATTGAAAACGGTCAGATAAATAAGACTTAATCCATTTCAATGCTATTCCGTTAATGCCGACGTAATTTTCGAGTCTATGTAGAAGTATGCTGTGGTCAATGGTGTCAAATGCAGCACTGAGGTCTAGCAGCACCAATAACGAAATACAGCCACGGTCAGACGCTAAAAGCAGATCATTTGTAACTCTGATCAAAGCAGTCTCTGTACTGTGACATGCTCGAAATCCGGACTGGAATTCATCATTAATGTCATTCCTTTGGAGGAAGGAGCATAATTGAGTTGAAACTACTTTTTCCAGAACTTTAGATATAAATGGTAAATTCGATATAGGCCTGTAATTCCCTAGTTCTTTAGGGTCGAGTTTTTTTTTTTTAAAAGAGGCCTTATAACAGCCACCTTAAATGCTTTAGGCACATGTCCTAATGTCAGAGATGAGTTAATAATACTAAGAAGAGGATCTATAAGTTCTGGGAGCATTTCTTTCAGTAGTTTTGTAGGTATAGGGTCTAGCATGCATGTTGTTGATTTAGATGATCTAATGATTTTAGACAGTTCATCGTGATCAACTGTAGAAAATAATTGCAATTTCTCCTTAGGGGTACTTTAGTTAGTTTGTTCAGCGGGTTTCACTACAGGTTGCATTGTTATAATTTTTTCTCTTATATCTTGGATTTTACTAGTGAAGTAGTTCATAAATTCATTACTGGTATGCTGATAATCAGAATCTGACGTCGCTGACGACTTATCTTTTGTTAATTTAGCCACGGTGTTGAATAAAAACCTAGGGTTGTGATGGTTTTCCTCTATTAGTGA
Organism: Triplophysa tibetana; assembly: GCA_008369825.1. Classification (NCBI taxonomy): domain Eukaryota; kingdom Metazoa; phylum Chordata; class Actinopteri; order Cypriniformes; family Nemacheilidae; genus Triplophysa; species Triplophysa tibetana. The sequence continues at coordinate 15,186,775 of CM017897.1, forward strand.
TGAAAAGTAGGCGGATCTAGAAGTTTTTATGGCATTCCTGTATTTTCGAGTACTATCCTTCCATGCTATACGAAATACCTCTAAATTAGTTTTCTTAAAGTTGCGCTCCATTTTCCGGGACGCTTTCTTTAGAGTCTGAGTGTGTTCATTATACCACGGTGTTGGGCTGCTATTTTTAATTTTCTTTAAACGCAGAGGAGCAACTATGTCTAATATTTCCGAGAAGGTAGAGTTAAAATTTTCAATAGAAGTGTCAAAATCGTCAACATTTTTACACATGCTAGATATTTTAGACAATTCAGGCAGATTATCGAGAAACGCATCTTTGGTAGTTGAAGTAATCGTTCTACCATATTTGTAGCAAGGAGTTTGATTTGCAGCCGTAGGCCATTGAAGCAAACATAATATCAGACAATGATCCGAAATGTCTTCACTCTGCTGAACGATTTTAACATCGTCCACATTTATACCATAAGAAAGTATTAAATCTAAAGTATGATTACGAAGGTGAGTGGGTCCTGACACATGTTGACTAACGCCCATGGAAGTAAGAGTGTCTTTGAAAGCCATGCCCAAGGCATCTGTATCATTGTCTACATGGATATTAAAGTCACCGACGACAAGGACTATATCTGCGGCCAGTACTAGTTCTGATAAGAACCCACCAAAATCTTTAATAAAATCTGTGTGGTGCCCTGGAGGCCTATATACAATAGCTAGAATAAAATTTAAAAATGTTTTGTCCTTAGTATTAGGTGTCGATACGTGAAGTACCATGACTTCAAAAGAATTGTATTTAAATTTAGACTTCTGAGAGATGCTAAAATAATTATTGTAAAGTGCAGCAACACCTCCCCCTCTACCTTTTAGGCGAGGCTCGTGTTTATAGTAATAGTCTTGAGGAACGGATTCATTTAGAGTAATATAATCATCTGGCTTTAGCCATGTTTCTGTCAAACAAAGCATGTCTATTTTATGATCGGTTATCATATCGTTAACAAAAAGTGCTTTATTTGAGAGAGATCTAATATTAAGCAATCCGAGTCGTAACAGTTGATTATCTGTATTTTGTTCATGTTTAACTTGTTTAACGTTTATTAAATTACTTTCAAGAGGTTTACGCAATATCTTATGTTTGCTAATCCGGGGGACAGACACAGTCTCTATTTTATGTTGTTTGTAAGAAGGGATTATTACATGTTGCATATTTTGTGTATTCTGTAACGCGAGACGGCGAGCAGACAGTTGGTTAAGCCATTCAGTCTCCTTCCTGACCTGGGCCCTATGTAGTCAGACTTTAGCATTATTAAGACTGTGTGCCAAATTTCTAGAGAGGAGGGAAACCCCTTCCCAGGAGGGATGGAGACCATCTCGTTTCAACAGGTCAGGTCTGCCCTCAAAACTCTTCCAGTTATTTATAAAATCTATATTATTCTGCAGGCACCACTCAGACAACCAGCCATTTAGTGATGATAATCTGCTATAAATCTCATCACCACGGTAAGCAGTGAGGGGGCCAGAGAATATTACAGTGTCTGACATCGTTTTTGCGAGCTCACACACCTCTTTAATATTATCTTTAGTGATCTCCGATTGACGGAGTCTAACATCATTTGTGCCGACGTGAATAACAATCTTACTGAATTTACGATTAGTTTTAGCCAGCACATTTAAATTTGACTTGATGTCAGGCGCTCTGGCTCCCGGTAAACATTTGACTATGGTGGCTGGTGCCTCTATGTTAACGTTCCGGACAATAGAATCACCGATCACTAGGGCACTTTCAGCAGGTTTCTCAGTCGGTGCGTCACTGAGCGGGGCAAACCTGTTCGAGACTTTAATCGGAACGGTTGAGTGATGTTTTGTCCTGCGACTATGCCGTCTCACCGTCACAAAGTTTCCCAGCTGCAGGGGATTTTCAACCGGAACCGAGCTGTGTGCGCTAACATTGCTCGCATCCAAAATGTTTTCTACGGTCCTAACACTCTTACTATCCTCAAATAAGGATTGGATGCGAGACTCTAATTCTAAAATCTTCTCCGTCAGCCTAACTACTTCCCTACATTTATCACATGTAAAACCCTCGCCGCTGACAGAGAAGGCTAAGCTAAACATATGACATGAGGTGCAAGTAACAACAATAGGAATAGAAGCCATGACTCACCGGGTATGAAGTGCAATTCTAACTTACCAAGGTTGCTTGATGAGTCTTAGTATATACACTTAAAAAGAGAAACAGTTAGCACACAGGACAAACAGGGGGAGATGATATTCCACAGTGTAAACAGAAGGCAAGCTAACACGCTAATATGCTAATATGCTAGCGGCGTTACGATTCAATTAATATAGGTTTAGAAAATAAAGTTATAACTAATTCGGCAACGACAGTGATAGGTAACGATAGTAAAATACACTAATATTAAGACCAGGAACAAATGTGAGGTGAAGCAAGTGTCAGAGGATACAAACTAGCCGCTGGCAGCGACGCAATCAGGAACCGGACAACCAATGACTCAAATTGGGCTGGACTCTCATTCCTGCCTCTCTCATGCTCAAACCGTGGTTGATCACAAGATCAACAAGTGTTGCCCTAATCTTATCAGAGATGGCTCTCCTTCGTTCTCTTCTTTGCCCTCGTCCTCTTCTTCCTCTTCCTCCTCTTCCTCCTCTTCCTCCTCTTCCTCCTACTCCTCTTGCTCTCTGTCCATTGTTGGCATCCATTGTTCAAAACAGGCAATCTGACCTTTGATCTATTTATAGGCCAATACTGCAGTAAAGCAGTGATTGGATAGTGATCAGTTAAGCAATTAGTGTTTCCACATGTGCGGAGTGTGTGTGCGACCTGGTGAATAAGTGTAGCATTTTGACTGGTTGTGTTTGGAAAAGGAAAGCAAGTCACTTCTGTTCGATTTTTGTGTTTTAGGTAGAGAATTGTGTGTAGTGTTTTGAAAAAAGTGTTTTATGCAATGAACGCTGAGTCAAAGGCTGAGAAATAGTTTGTGGTTTTGGAGATTTTGTGTGTAGTTTTGCACTTTGGGTGAGAGGTTTAAAAAATCATGTGACATGAAAAGATTTTGTGTGTAAGCAGTTGGAAAAAACTGTAATTAGCAGACGGCGGATGATTTTAACTTATCTGATCGGTAGCGACATGTTTTTTTCTATATTAATAATGGGAAAAGTTATTCAATTAAATAATTAAGTAAAGCATAGTCTTACCTTTTGCAGGGATGACAATAACAGTGCAGCGGCAAGTGATAAGTCAAAGGTAAGGAACAGGAGAGAAACTAGACTAATTCAGAAATTAGACATAATTAATATTGCATATAAGAATTTATAGTCCGTTTAATATTTGACCTATGGTTCTCTCTCCTTTATCGCCAATGTGTGCTTTCACTGTGTGTGTGTGCGAGTGTGTGTGTGCTTGTGTGTGTGTGTGAGAGTGTGTTTGTGTGTGTGTGCATCTATGTCAATGTGTGTAAGTATGTTTGCATATTGCTTGTGTGGAGCATTTGTATGTCTGTCTTTGTTGTTTTCACCTTTTTTCTTGTTTTTACAGGTATATGCCTTTAGTTGTTTTACTTGCATTCAATGTGTCTCGTGTACAGCTGCTTTGTAACAATGAAAATTGTAAAAAGCGCTATGTAAATAAAGTTGAGTTGAGTTGAGTTGAAAAACGCGATTGGTCCAAGTTAGCCAGAGGAGAGAAACGCGATTGGACAAAAGTCAGCCACAGGCGATAAACGCGATTGGTCAAAAGTAAGCCCCATAGAGAAACGCGATTGGTCAAAAGTAAGCCCCAGAGACAAAACTGATTGGTCAAAAGTAAGCCCCAGAGACAATCGTGATTGGACAAAAGTAAGCCCCAGAGACAAACGTGATTGGCTCATGTGGGCTTACTTTGGGCTTACTTTGGCGTAACCAGTGAGAAGCAGCAAGCGCAAGCGAGAGGTAGCGGGACCGATGCCCGCATTCTCCACATCAGTGGGTTTTGGAGCTTCCATCGTGCGTCTTAGCCCTCCCTGCGCTTCCTGTCAAGGCAAAGACTATCAAGTTGTCACTTAAGATTCCACAAGTTTGCATGCTGTGTTACTAGCATTTTCAATGGACCAGTGTGAACGTGTGCTGTGGTACGTCTCCTTGCCCTTTTCTTGTAGTTTCTTGAAAAGCGTTATCCTCCCTTATTGTAGGGCAGTTGTCAAAATAAGTCCTTAGCCCAGGGCATGAAAAATCTTTTTGCCAAATGTATTTTTTTGTTTATGTGTGCAACCACATTAACGTTTCAGACATGGCGGATTTGTTCTGCTTTGTTTTCAGCTTTCCTTAGCTTGTATTTGCCTTTGGTGCATTGCGAACCGCTGGCCTGTTGTCAGTATGAAAAGCAGCAAATGCTACTTTAGCTTGAGGTTTACTGAAACCTAGTTGTAAACCTACCACAGTCTTACTTTGTCATTACAAAATGCCTCCATCTTCTTGGTTGTTCATAGTTCACCAGTACAACGACTAACTTCTGATTGATTGTAACATTGAAACATGCATTTTCTGTAAAGCTTCTTCGAAATTGTTTACATTTTAAAAATGGGTAAACCCATAAGACAGTGAAATTGGGATTTCCTGTCGTAAAACCATCATGTCATGTTGCCATCAAATCATTTTTTTTTTCAAAATAAGGTTTTGATATAAAGGAGTGCTGTGGTAGCCTATAGTTTTTGGAAACTATGCGAACAGTTTATAATATGGATTACTACTATGCAAGTAAGACCATGTTTATATTTTGTGTTTACTATGGTCTTACTGGAAACATGGATAACTATATATGTATGGATACAAATTAATGTTAACTGAATGCTTCTATTTGTGTAACGTTTGTTAAAATCATTTGATAAATGTAATGCATTTGTGTATTTGATCTGTTAAAATAATAAATTTGCCATTGCTATCGAACATGTTTGATCCATTATTGTGTTTAAGTACATTTTGGTTAGCTTGATTTAACAATTATGAACCGTGGGCCAACCGTGGACCCTCAGTATACATTATTGATAAACCAGCGGCTCAGAAGCAGACCGCCAGCATAAATATGCCAGCTGCCGCTGGTGGACCACTGGAAAAACGATGAGCAAAAAGACGGGGGACCACAGTCGGTTGCCGCTAGTGGACTGCCAACTTTGCCACCGGTGGTCTGCCACTGGCCTTATGTTAGCTGGGTCCGAATTACCTTGAAAATGTGATGTCGCTACTCCGATTCTTAAGCTCTTGGAAACAGTTGAAGTCAGTGTTGCGCTTGCTGAGGTGTCAGGCATGGAGCCCTTGTTTCACCCAAGCGTGGGAAGCCACAGGCTTCTTTTCCTTCCTTGTGTTTGCAAAGCCGTATTGTTTTAGAGTAAGACTCTGTTTTAGTAAGCTTCTATGGCGGGCCTCAGCATTTTGGGGTCAGAAAACTGCAGCTGCTCGCCAAAAAGCTTTCGTCCCTGGGTGGGCTCGAACCACCAACCTTCGGTTAAGAGTCAAACGCGCTAACCAATTGCGCAAAAGACTGTAGTCGAGGAATTTGCTTGGACACGTCACTATGTTTGACTCAGAATTAAAGGGCAAAAGCGTGGCAAAACTAAATGAGCGTCAAGCTAGTTTTCAGAGAACCCCCTTTGGAATCAGAAGGGTGAGGAAGTTGCACTTGTCTCAACAAGATCGCAGCACTAGGTCTGCTGGCCGGGGCCCCTTTAAAAAGGTCCCCTGACTGGGGCAGCACTGTCACCCAAAGTGGGTCTCGAACCCACGACCCTGAGATCAAGAGTCTCATGCTCTACCGACTGAGCTAGCCGGGGTTGGATGCCACGCACGGCCCTTGTCTGTGAGTGCTTCCAAACGGTCAGGCGAAGTTGTAGGGTGCCATCATTGGGGAAGTCCCTGTTCGGGCGATGGTTGCTGTCTTTAGCGCCCACCTCCTGGTTTTGCTGCTTTGGCTTTTCGCCTCGCTGAGAGGCAGTATCAGCAGCAGCGTAGAAACGAATGCAAGAAGACATAAAAACCGTGTGTAGTCGTGGCCGAGTGGTTAAGGCGATGGACTACAAATCCATTGGGGTCTCCTCGCGCAAGTTCGAATCCTTCCGACTACGTTTGCGGTGCATTTAGCTCAGCTGCTGATTTGCATCTCTAGAGACGAAAGAGCAAACTTCATCTCGGCCGAGCCGTATGCAGCCATCTGTTAGCTCGCCTTGATTGTGTGGTTGGTTAGTACACAACTCTGCCTGTCTTTTCGCCCTGACGATCCGACTGTCTCAGCACGCATCTCAGCTTGCCTAGCCGACATCTCACTCTGGATGAACGGCCATCACCTGCAGTTGAACCTTTCAAAAACCGAACTGCTTGTAATCCTGGCTGATATAAAGACTTATCACAACCTTTCCATTCAACTGGGCTCATCAACCATCACACCTTCCAGAAAGGCAAGAAACCTGGGAATGGTGATCGATGACCAGCTCAACTTCACAGATCAAGTGGCCAGCACCACCCGGTCCTGTAGATTCATCCTCTACAATATCAGGAAAATTAGACCCTTCCTATCAGAGCATGCTACGCAAGTCCTAGTACAGGCTCTAGTCCTGTCCAAACTGGACTACTGCAATGCACTACTGGGAGGACTTCCAGCTTGCACAACCAAACCTCTACAGATGATCAAGAATGCTACGGCAAGAGTCATCTTTAATGAACCGAAGAGAGCACACGTTACTCCTCTACTCATTAAGCTACATTGGCTCCCTATAGTCGCTCGCATCAAATTCAAGACTCTGCTCCTGGCCTACAAGACCACCACTGGTTTGGCTCACTAATGCAGACATATGTACCCGTCAGATCCCTACGCTCTGCAAACGAACGGCGTCTTGTGGTGCCATCCCATAAAGGTAAAAAATCTCTCTCGCGCACCTTCTCCGGATCTGTTCCACCTATGTGGAATGATCTGCCTGCTGCTACAAGATCTGCAGATTCTGTAGCCATCTTTAAGAAACGCCTGAAAACCCATCTCTTCCGCCAACATCTTACTGTTCTGTTCTGACTCGAGTTTCTTCTCTACTCTAAAAAAAAAAATAAAAAAAAAATGTATGAATGAATGTTTCTGTATACTGTGTTAGGCTATATGAAACCAGTCTTCTTTTTGATTGCACTCATGCTTTTGTTGTACTTATGCTGTCCTAATTGCTTCCATTACCTACCCCACTTGTAAGTCGCTTTGGATAAAAGCGTCTGCTAAATGACTAAATGTAAATGTAAATGTAGTACTCTGGGTCGTGGCAAATTTTGGGGGGGGGCTTGAAGAAACTGCTTCCCGTCGCTTTGGGCCTGTGTTGGTGGCCAACTCAATCCAACAGGTGACTGAATTTCGATTTGCGAACAACGCACTGCAATTTGTTCAAAAAGAGCCGTGCCAAGCACTTCTTCAGCTGTTCTTTAGAATGTTTAAACCCAGCTCATCCAAGCTATTGGACAGCGCAAAGAAAAGGTTTAACTCCCCGCCGGGAAATCATTTTGGAGGAGGCATGGCAGAAGAACTTGGCAGGCACCGACACAAGCCCGGACAGCTCAGCTCGGTCTGGGAGGAGCCTCCCCATCAGTTCGGTCTAACCACGTGACGAGCGGGGATACTGTCCAACCTACTAACCAGGATTATACTTCTCAAATTGTAGTTCTTCTTTCTGTTGTTCACTGCTAGTACACGTGCAGAGAAATGGAAAGTCTTTCCGACTTAAATTTCAAAGTGTTGGGTCGCTCGTCCGAAGATTTTGCTTGGACACGTCGCTACGTTTGACTCGGAATTAAAAGGCAAAAGCGTGGCAAACTAAATGAGCGTCAAGCTAGTTTTCAGAGAACCCCCTTTGGAATCAGAAGGGTGAGGAAGTTGCACTTGTCTCAACAAGATCCCAGCACTAGGTCTGCTGAACGGGGCCCCTTTAAAAAGGTCCCCTGATAGGGCAGCACTGGCGCCCAACGTGGAGCTCGAACCCATGACCCTGAGATTAAGAGACTCATACTCTACCGACTGAGCTAGCCGGGCTTGGATGCTGTGCAAGGCCCTTGTCTGTTAGTGCTTCCAAACGGTCAGGCGAAGTTGTAGGGTGCCGTCACTGGGGAAGTCCCTGTTCGGGCGACGGTTGCTGTCTTTAGCGCCCACCTCCTGGTTTTGCTGTTTTGGCTTTTCGCCTCGCTGAGAGGCAGTATCAGCAGCAGCGTAGAAACGAATGCGAGAAGACATAAAAAACGTGTGTAGTCGTGGCCGAGTGGTTAGGGTGATGGACTAGAAATCCATTGGGGTCTCCTCGCGCAAGTTCGAATCCTTCCGACTACGTTTGCGCTGCATTTAGCTCAGCTGCTGATTTGCATCTCTAGAGGCGAAAGAGCAAACTTCATCTCGGCCGAGCCGTATGCAGCCATCTGTTAGCTCGCCTTGATTGTGTGGTTGGTTAGTACTCTGAGTTGTGGCCTTGAAGAAACTGCTTCCCGTAGCATTCTCGTTCGAAACTATTATTTTTTGATATTGGATGTGTGCAGGAGGAAGGCTGCACGCTTGGCTCATTTAGAGTGTTTTGCAGACTTTCTTAATCCTCCTCTAGACCGCGGTGGAATTCTCACCACATCATCACACTGTAACTTGTTGGTAAAAAGAAATTCAATAGAGAAAGAAGGACCCTGTACCCTATCCATTTCCATTTTTTTCATTTGGCAGATGCTTTTATCCATAGTAGGAGAGCATTTAAACCATGTTTCAACACGCTAAACAGTACCATTGTTCTGATTCAGCAAGAGTTTTCGGAGATTGAAGATTTGTATTTTATTTCTTGGCAGATCCAGATCCTAGTACCAGTTGTCGGCAGGATGCTAGCTTCAGGAACATCTCTTCAGAGTTGGCTTTTGCAGTAATTTGTTGATGGAAGAGAACTTTGTCTCTTTGGCCCCTCCCAGAGGGAATGATCAGGGAGGAGCCTCAACCAAATATTAGCCCCTTGAACATTGCGGTGCGATATAGGAAGCACACTGGGCCGAGAGCGGGTGGGAGTAGCTCGAGTTTCTCTTGATCTATGCAGAAATCTTCTGCCTTTTACGAAAAAGATTTCCGCAGAGTGAAACCACCGTGAGTTTAATGTAATTTTGGAAGGCTCCGCTCACAACAGGCCTTCGTTATTGTGCCAAGAACCAGAGAGTTTAAGAATCTGCCTCTGTTGGATTGCTTCTGCACATCGTTGTCTCCTAGCTGTTTTGGGACTCTTGGTCTCACCCCGCTTGTTGCGAGTTTATTGTCAGCACCTGCTCAGATAGGTAGACAATCTTCTGCGAAGAACTTCAAATGTATGGTTGTTATTCCGCTTCCTCTGTGCTGGGAAACAGTTGAAGTGCACTTCACATTCAGGTCGGAAAACTATAGCTAAGGCGTCCCATATGGTCTAGCGGTTAGGAGTCCTGATTTTCACCCAGGCGGCCCGGATTCAACTCCCGGTATGGGAATTAACATTTTCTCAATTGGTTATTTTCAGATGAAAAACCTGTCAAATTCAGCCTCTCATAGCTAACAATCTTTGTTCTTTCTGTAGTGTAGTGGTAATCATGTTCGCCTAACACGCGAAAAGTCCTCGGTTCGAGACGGAGCAGAAACAACGCGTGTCTTTTGACGCAGGTCCACTTGAATGCCGTTCTTGCCAATCACTCCTTCTTGCACTTTTGGGGTCACCCGTAATGGTACTGATCAGTTATTTAGGCTGACCTTGTTTCTGAGTTGCAGTGGTTTTAACGTTCACATCCCACGTGAAAGGCCCCGTATCGTAACTGGGCAAAATCAGACAGAAATCGAACAAGAACCTTGTGTTACTTTTGACCAAAATCAAGCCAAAAATCATTCCCGAAACATGAGAACAACTCTTGCGTGGTCTGTTTTAAACCAGAGCGAGGAAGACGACGTACGTAGAAGCTGCATTTCCTGCTTTTCACACTTACAGCAGGCCAACAGATCTTTTTTAAGATCTTTTTTAATCTTAAAAAAGATTAAAAATGGCAGCCCAACACCGTGGTATAATGAACACACTCAGGCTATAAAGAAAGCGTCCCGGAAAATGGAACGGAACTTTAAGAAAACTTATTTAGAGGTATTTCATCTAGCATTGAAGGATAGTTCTCGAAAATACAGGATTGCCATAAAAACGTCTAGATCCGCATATTTTTCAACACTAATAGATGAAAACCATCACAACCCTAGGTTTTTATTTAACACCGTGGCTAAATTAACAAAAAATAAGTCGTCAGCAACTTCAGATTCTGATTATCAGCATAACAGTGATGAATTTATGAACTACTTCACTAGTAAAATCAAAGATATTAGAGAAAAAATTATAACAATGCAACCAGAAGTGAAACCCGCTGACAAAACAAACTCTGCACAAGCTCAACAGTGCTTGCATAACAAGGCTAAATAAAAAATAAATAAACTTAATAAGGTAAATTATAGATTTAAGATTATCATTAACAATCTAATAGCATTTGAAATGTTGTAAGAAAATCGTGTTAGGTTGCCATGTCCTTTATCCAGCTCTATCATCTTAGCTCTTGTCAGGTCACCGCTTCCCATTCTCAGCTCTGCCATCAGGTCTGGGCAACATTTGTTGTTGGATGTGTTCCTGGTTCCGGTTGATCTAAATAATGCAGCCTAGATCCTCTGAGATCTGAGATGAATTAATATTATGGAAGTGTAGTGTATGTAAAAAGATGCGTCTTTAGTCTAGATTTAAACTGACAGAGTGTGTCTGCCTCCCGGACAGTGCAGGGAAAAATATTCCAAAGTTGATGCGATAGATAAGAGAAGAATCTACCACCTGCACTTGATTTTAAAATTCTAGGTATTACCAACTGACAGGACGCCTGAGAGCGTAATGCACGTGGAGGACTGTAATACAATAGAAGTTCATTCAAATACTGCGGCGCTAGACCATGTAGGGCTTTGTAGGTAATAAGTAAGATCTTAAAGTTAATGCAATGCTTTAAAGGTAACCAGTGCAAGGTGGGCAGAACCGGGGTTATATGCTCATACTTTTTTGTACGTGTAAGAGCTTGAGCTGCCACATTTTGAACCAGTTGCAGTTTTTGTAATAGGCCTGCAGGGCAACCACCTAAAAGTGGAGTACAGTTATCTTTATGTCATGTATGCATGAATTAATTTCTCTGCATCTGATGGTGACAGCATATGACGTAGTTTAGATATATTCTTAAGATGGAAAAATGCAATTTTACAGGGACATGGCTCTCAAATGACAGAGTACTATCGAATACAACGCCAAGAGTCTTAGCTGACGACGAGGATTTTATGGAGCATCCGTCAATAGTTAAGCAGTATTCTTGGTTGTTACGTGTTGCGGTTTTCGGTCCAGTAAGTAACACTTCTGTTTTGTCAGAGTTCAGTAGTAAAAAATTGTTACTCATCCAGTTTTTTAAATCGATTATGCAATCCTTTATTGGATGGAACTGCTGGGTTTCATGAGGCTTCGAGGAAATATAAAGTTGAGTATCATCAGCAAAACAGTGAAAGCTTATTCCCTGTCGCTTTATTATATCTCCTAGAGGTAGCATGTATAATGTGAAGAGCAGAGGCCCTAAGACTGAGCCCTGTGGTACACCGTACTGGATTTGCGATTTGCGAGACACCTCATTGTTAATTGCTACAAATTGAAAACGGTCAGATAAATAAGACCTAAACCATTTCAATGCTATTCCGTTAATGCCAACGTAATTTTCGAGTCTATGTAGAAGTATGCTGTGGTCAATGGTGTCAAATGCAGCACTAAGGTCTAGCAGCACCAATAACGAAATACAACCTCGGTCAGACGCTAAAAGCAGATCATTTGTAACTCTGATCGAAGCAGTCTCTGTACTGTTCTGTACTGGACATGTTCGAAATCCAGACTGGGATTCTTCATTAAGGTCATTCCTTTGGAGGAAGGAGCATAAGTGAGTTGAAACTACTTTTTCCAGAACTTTAGATATAAAAGGTAAATTCGATAGAGGCCTGTAATTCCCTAGTTCTCTAGGGTCGAGTTTGGGTTTTTTGACAAGGGGCCTTATAACAGCCACCTTAAATGCTTTAGGCACATGTCCTAATGTCAGAGATGAGTTAATAATACTAAGAAGAGGATCTATAATTTCTGGGAGCATTTCTTTCAGTAGTTTTGTAGGTATAAGGTCTAGAAAGCAAGTTGTTGATTTAGATGATCTAATGATTTTAGGCAGTTCATCGTGATCTACTGTAGTAAATAATTGCTATTTCTACATAGGGGTGCTGTAGTAAGATTGTACAGCGGGTTTCACTTCTGGTGATGAGGTTGCTCCAGATACCACTTGGAGACGACACATCGATCAGCTGAAGAAATCAAATGCTTCTCAGGAACATGTGGAGAATGTGACTCTTCCACCTGCTGTGCCTGTTACCAATGGTAATGATACCACTGCGCCACAAGATGTTGTTAAACCAATCAGTGAAACACCACAGACCCCAACTTCATCCTGTGTTCAAGGACGTTATCCTACACATTTGAGGAATCCTCCACATCGACTTGATTTATAAGAACTGACTAGAAAGAATTGAATGTATATATATATATAATTAAGTGGGACATTATTAAAATGCCCCCTCTACCTTTTTGACGTGGCTCTTGTTTATAGTAATAATCTTGGGGAACGGATTAATTTAGAGTAATATAATCATTTGGCTTTAGCCATGTTTCTGTCGAACAGAGCATGTCTATTTTATGATCGGTTATCATATCGTTAACGAAAAGTGCTTTATTTGTTTATCTGTAGTTTGTTCATGTTTGATTTGTTTAACGTTTATTACATTACTTTCAAGAGGTTTACGCATTATCTTATGTTTGCTAATCCGGGGGACAGACACAGTCTCTATTTTATGTTGTTTGTGAGAAGGGATTATTACATGTTGTATACTTTGTGTATTCTGTATCGTGAGACTGCAAGCAGACAGTTGGTTAAGCCATTCTGTCTCCTTCCTGACCTGGGCCCCAGGTAGACAGCCTTTAGCATTATTAAGAGTGTCTGCCAAATTTCTAGAGAGTAGGGAAACCCCATCCCTCGTTTCAACAGGTCAGGTCTGCCCTCAAAACTCTTCCAGTTATTTATGAAATCTATATTTTTCTGCAGGCACCACTCAGACAACCAGCCGTTTAGTGATGATAATCTGCTATAAATCTCATCACCACGGTAAGCAGTGAGGTAGCCAGAGAATATTACAGTGTCTGACATCGTGCTTGCGAGCTCACACACCTCTTTAATATTATCTTTAGTGATCTCCGATTGACGGATTCTGACATCATTTGTGCCGACATGAATAACAATCTTACTGAATTTACGATTAGCCTTATGTAGCGCCCTACTCCCTTAAGGTAAGTTGGAATGGGCCCTGGGTTCTTTAAATTTTAGATCTCGCTACTATCTTATAGATATTAAGTTCTCTGTATTAACAAACCCCTTTTTTTATTACTCTGGGATACCCTCAAATATAGCAACTGCTAATCTACAATTAAAACCACATACAATAGAATACCCAAACAGCATTTAATAAACAATGTATAAAATAAATAATAAAGCAGATAAATTACAATACACGTACTTCAGCACAACCCTTGTAGTCAGTGAATACCAAAACTTTGCCGAAGAAAGTTCAGGCCGTACACTTAACCACGTATCCGCAGCACGAGAGCAACAAGGTCAAAACTCCCACAGCGGTTCCCCACACATGTCCCGGAAGCCAGAGTAACCACTGAGAATCTCTGCTATCTCCGGGCGGTATCTGGATAATAATCTCCGCAGAATGCCCGGTAAGAGACCCGATACACTTTAGTTTTTCACTGCAGCGAACTCGAATTTCTCTCACGTCCTTCTCAGCTCCGTTTCGTAAGAAGCAGAGGCAACTACAAATAACGTGAAGACTTAACGGGAGAAATTGCTATCTCCTACGTCTTATATAAAAGTTATACCAACATTCAGAAGTTATCTTGTCGACAACCGTAAGAGATTGGCACAATTTTTATTACATTACCGCATTTCTCTTTTTCCCCGTTATCTCTCTCCCCGCCCTCCGATCAGTTCAGTGCGTCACTGAGCGGGGCAAACCTGTTCGAGACTTTAATCGGAACCGTTGAGTGATGTTTTGTCTTGCGACTATGCCGTCTCACCGTCACAAAGTTTCCCAGCTGCAGGGGATTTTCAACCGGAACCGAGCTGTGTGCGCTAACATTGCTCGCATCCAAAATGTTTTCTACGGTCCTAACACTCGTACTATCCTCAAATAAAGATTGAATGCGAGACTCTAATTCTAAGATCTTCTCCGTCAGCCTAACTACTTCCCTGCATTTATCACATGTTAAACCCTCGCCACTGACAGAGACGGCTAAACTAAACATATGACATGAGGTGCAAGTAACAACAATAGGAATAGAAGCCATGACTCACCAGGTATGCGGTGCAATCCTAACTTACCAAGGTAGCTTGATGAGTCTTACTATATACGTTAAAAAAGAGAAACAGTTAGCACACAAGACAAATAGGGGGAGATGATATTCCACAGTGTAAACAGAAGGCAAGCTAACACGCTAATATGCTAGCGGCGTTACGTTTCAATTAATATAGGTTTAGAATATAAAGTTATAAATAATTCGGCAACGACAGTGATAGGTAACGATAGTAAAATACACTAATATTAAGACCAGGAACAAATGTAAGGTGAAACAAGTGTCAGAGGATACAAACTAGCCGCCGGCAGCGATGCAATCAGGAACCAGGAACCGAAAACTCTAAACAGGAACCGCCAACACCAATACTTACAGAGGTGGCCGGGCATAGCTTGCTGCACATAAAGGCTGACAAAGCAAATGTTGAAGGAGATGACCCATAAGGACACTTTAGCCCCCCGTCGGGGAATCGAACCCCGGTCTTGCGTGTGACAGGCGGAGATGCTGTCCACTATACTAACGAGGACTGGCTTGCAATTGTGGAAATCTTGATGTGCCAAACTGCAACCGATATCTCATAGCATTCTCGTTCGAAAAGATTCGTTTTTTGATATTGGATGTGTGCAGGAGGAAGGCTGCAAGCTTGGCTCATTTAGAGTGTTGTGCAGACTTTCTTAATCCTCCTCTAGACCTCAGTGGAATTCTCACCACATCATCACACTTTAACTCGTTGGTAAAAAGAAATTCAATGTAGGAAGAAGGACACTGTTCCCTATCCATTTCCATTTTTTCATTTGGCAGATGCTTTTATCCATAGTAGAAGAGCATATAAACCATGTTTCAACATGCTAAACAGTACCAATGTTCTGATTCAGCTAGAGTTGTCGGAGAGTGAAGATTTGTATTTTATTTCTTGGCGGATCCAGATCCTAGTACCTGTGGTCAGCAGGATGCTAGCTTCAGGAACATCTCTTCAGAGTTGGCTTTTGCAGTAATTTGTTGATGGAAGAGCACTGTGTCTCTTTGGCCTCTCCCAGAGGGAATGGTCATGGAGGAGCATAAACCAAATATTAGCCCCTTGAGCATTGCGGTGCGACATAGGAAGCACACTGGGCCGAGAGCTGGTGGGTGTAGCTCGAGTTTCTCTTGATCTACGCAGAAATCTTCAGCCTTAACGAAAAAGATTTCCGCAGAGCGAAACCACCGTGAGTTTAATGTAATTTTTGAAGGCTTCGCTCACAGCAGGCCATCGTTATTGTGCCAAGAACCGGAGAGTTTAAGAATCTGCCTCTGTTGGATTGCTTCTGCACATCGTTGTCTCCTAGCTGTTTTGGGACTCTTGGTTTCACCCCGCTTGTTGCGAGTTTATTGTCTGCACCTGCTCAGATAGGTAGACTGTGGGTGCTTCTCAATATCCCTCCTCGTCTCCTCGCTCCTCCATCCTATGACCCGGAAACCGATCGAGCTCAGCCACATTGAAGGACATTTCAATTCTCTAATTGCACCTGGAGGAGTCGAGGATCGAGGAGGGAGGAGGCTTCCTGAGGAGTCATGAGTTTTTAATTGCCTAAACGTGTCGCACGTATAAATTCTCCTCCCACTTCACATCTGCTCCAAGTGCTAACCATGGCAGAACATTCAAACACACATAAATGTGAGTATTAAGCATAAAGTTATTCTAAATGTGTGTTCTTTTTTTGACGGTGCCTTTAATTTCGATGTATAAAGTGTACTTTTCAGCACAGTTTTAATGATTTTTATTATGTTTCTTCATTTTTCTGGCTTATTGCTTTTAAATGTGATAAATAGGGAATAGAGAATGATCTTGATTTAGGCCTGTAGTTAATTTGTTTTAATGTGTTGATTACACAGTATATTTGTTTATGCCGGTTAATATGCAACACATTATTATTTCGAACTGCTTCACTGTGGTGTAAAATTCTTTCTTACAGGGACTGATGAGGAGACTGAACAGTTAATTAAATTGAGAATGGAGCTGGATTCCGACTTCATTGGGAAGAGGAACAGTGCCAAAAAAGCCTGGATGTGAGTTCTGTTCCACCAGAATGCATGGAAAAACATTTTGTTTTCACTTTGTTTGATTAACGCAGTGAGGTTTTAGATAATATTTATCATAATATTGTTACACTATCTTTGTCTTTGTTTGAGTAAAGAATTTGTTGATTTTTATTGTGTAGTAAAGTTCTTCAGAGGATTGGTTTGGATGGAATTATAACACCAAACCAAATTTCCAAAAAATGGGACAATTTAAAAAGAAAATATAAGGTACAAACTGAATGCATGTATTTATTTCATTTTGTGTGAATTTTCTTCTAGCTAGTTTAATAGACAATATATTTATTTTATTTTAGGAGCTCCGCTGTCCTCCTACAGGAACGGGAACAGATAGTGGGGAGACCACAGCAGCCACATGGCCGTGGTTTTCTGCGATGCATGAGGCTATTGGGGGGAGGCCGTCTATTGAGCCTCCCATTCTGATAGACTCATGCGACGCAGAAGTCACTGGCAGTTCTGCTGTGTCCAATGAGCCTGGCTTGTCACCATCTGCATCTGTGGAGGAAAGAGAGGAGGACTCCACAACCTCCGCACCGTCTGGCACAGGCAACTTTCACAAGGAAACACCCTGTTCTTCTTCGGGTCCCCCGCCACCCAAAAAGAAAAGAACCAACAGAGTGCTAGATTTTCTAGAAACGGAGACAGAAAAAGAGGAGGAACGTTTTCAGGCCACGCACGAATTAATGCAATCTACTTCAAATAGGTTCCTTGACCTTTTTGAACAATTGATTAAAAAAAGTTGAACACAATCTCTGTTTGTTTGTTTGTTTGTTTTTGCTTTGATCATTTGTGTGCCATTATGTGCCTTAATAGACAATTTATGGTAAACACAGTTGCCACGTGAGTGAAAAAAACAAAATTACTGGTGTAATTGGTAAAGATGTTTATTTACATTAAACTATTGTATCTATTGGTGATGTGGGTATTGCAAAAAAATTAATGCATGAGGCTAGAGACACAGGGATTTTTTTTTACTCCATACACAATCTGAACCTTTACCTTGTGTGGAGCAAAATTTGTCTTTATGTGTCTACAAATAATCATGTTCATTTAACTCTACCGGATGCACCTGAGATGCTGAGAGTTTGGCTGCCAGATTATCACGCCAGACATTCCCACTACAGACCCCTCTCACTGGACAGGGTGGAGGTAAACCAACATCATCCACCACTTCAGGGGCTTCAATCATGTCTCCTGATGTCAGACACATGTTATGCAGAACTGCACACGCCATGATAACTGTTGGGGCAAAGGTGTTGTCCACCTCAAGAGACTTAAAAAGCAGGGACCTCCAGCGTGTTTTCATCATTCCAAACACCCGCTCAATTATGGAGCGAGCCTTGGCATGGTAGTGATTGAAGCGGGCCTGCACTCTCCCTTGCACTGGCTCCCGGAATGGAGTAATAATGGCCACAGGATGAATGATGCAGGGGTAGCCTCCATCCACCAAAAGGAAGTATCCTTGTGGAGGATACAATGCATTTTTATACATCTTGCTGTTTCTCAGGACTCTAGTGTTGTGGACAAAACCAGGATATCCCACAAAAACATTAAGGAACCGGCCCTTCCCATCACAAACCGCCTGCATCTGAATGGATGGGAAGAGTTTTCTATTGATGTAGTCCTGGCCAGTGGGGGTTTTTATGCGGACATGACATCCATCTGGGAACTGAATGACCTGCTGGCGCAAGGCTGCAATCTTTATGGTTCCTGTGTGAACCAGCCTACAAACAGACGATACCGGCACCTGAAAGGCCCGGGACACCACACTGTATGACGGACCATGTGCTAGCCAGTACACAGTTATCAGTGTGGTTATGAGATGTCCCCATCCATGTACTTCATCTTGTGGCAGCATCCTCATCAATGCTTCCATAGAGTCCCGGTTGAGTCGAAAGTCCACCTTTAGGTTCTGCCTACCATCGAAGTATAATTTTAGCATTTACATTTACATTTAGTCATTTAGCAGACGCTTTTATCCAAAGCGACTTACAAGTGGGGTAGGTAATGGAAGCAATTAGGACAGCATAAGTACAACAAGAGCATAAGTGCAATCAAAAAGAAGAGGTTTCATATAGCCTAACACAGTATACAGAAACATTCACTCATACATTTTTTTTTTTTTTTTTGAGTAGAGAAGAAACGAGTAGAGAAGAAGAGAGTAGAGAAGAAACTTGAGTCAGAACAGAACAGTAAGATGTTGGCGGAAGAGATGGGTTTTCAGGCGATTCTTAAAGATGGCTATAGAAACTGCAGATCTTGTAGCAGCAGGCAGATCATTCCACATAGGTGGAACAGATCCGGAGAAGGTGCGCGAGAGAGATTTTCTACCTTTATGGGATGGCACCACAAGACGCCGTTCGTTTGCAGAGCGTAGGGATCTGGCGGGTACATATGTCTGCAGTAGTGAGTGAAGATAAGGTGGTGCCTAACCAGTGGTGGTCTTGTAGGCCAGGAGCAGAGTCTTGAATTTGATGCGAGCGACTATAGGGAGCCAATGTAGCTTAATGAGTAGAGGAGTAACGTGTGCTCTCTTCGGTTCATTAAAGATGACTCTTGCCGCAGCATTCTGGATCATCTGTAGAGGTTTGGTTGTGCAAGCTGGAAGTCCTCCCAGTAGTGCATTGCAGTAGTCCAGTTTGGACAGGACTAGAGCCTGTACTAGGACTTGCGTAGCATGCTCTGATAGGAAGGGTCTAATTTTCCTGATATTGTAGAGGATGAATCTACAGGACCGGGTGGTGCTGGCAACTTGATCTGTGAAGTTGAGCTGGTCATCGATCACCACTCCCAGGTTTCTTGCCTTTCTGGAAGGTGTGATGGTTGATGAGCCCAGTTGAATGGAAAGGTTGTGATAAGTTTTTATATCAGCCGGGATTACAAGCAGTTCGGTTTTTGAAAGGTTCAACTGCTGGTGATGGCCGTTCATCCAGAGTGAGATGTCGGCTAGGCAAGCTGAGATGCGTGCTGAGACAGTCGGATCGTCAGGGCGAAAAGACAGGTAGAGTTGTGTATCATCCGCATAGCAGTGATAGGAAAAGCCATGTTTCCTAATGACAGAGCCAAGGGATGTCATGTATACAGAGAATAGCAACGGACCAAGCACTGAGCCCTGAGGCACACCTGTGTCGAGATGTTGGGACTCAGACACCTCACCCTTCCAAGATACTCTAAATGACCTACCTGAGAGGTAAGACCTGAGCCATTGTAGCACCATTCCGGAGACCCCCATAGCCTTGAGAGTGGACAGGAGGATGTGATGGTTAACAGTGTCAAAGGCGGCAGATAGATCCAGTAGGATGAGAACAGATGAGTTAGAGGAAGCTCTTTCCAGTCTCAGGGCTTCGATAACAGAGAGCAGCGCAGTCTCAGTGGAATGACCGCTCTTGAACCCAGACTGGTTGCTGTCCAGGAGGTTGTTCTGGATGAGGAAGGATGAGAGCTGGTTACAGACAACACGTTCTAGAGTTTTAGCAGCGAAGGGGAGTAGGGATACCGGTCTGTAGTTTTCTAACAGTGCAGGATTAAGAGTAGGCTTCTTTAGTAGTGGGGTAATACGGGCCTCTTTGAAGAGGGTAGGAAATGTGCCAGTGGTGAGGGAGGAGTTGATAATGTGAGTCAGAGAGGGTACAACTGATGGAGAGATGGCCTGGAGGAGATGGGTGGGGATGGGATCTAGGGGGCAGGTAGTCGGGTGGTTAGAAGAAATTGCCTTGGAAACTTCCTCTTCAGATAGGAGAGAGAACGAGGGGAACGAGCATGTGTCTGGGGATTGACTGTGGGACTAGCAGTGGGACGGTGGCATTTATTTCAGTATAAATCGGAGTAGCTGTTATTTTAACCTATAATTAAGAACAACGTAGAATGCTGTGAATCTGAATTAAAAAAAAAAACAGCAAAACATAAAGTATGAGCTCATAGTATTTTTAAAAATACCTCAGCTAGGAGTAGGACACAATGACGGAATCGTGCTTTCCATCTGCTCGAACGACGCTGTTCATGTTTTGCAATTTGGTGAAGAATGTGGTGTAATGATAGGGCACAGGATATACCTACTATCGTTTTCATCGTAATTGTAGATGGAAATGTGTAACCCAAATTGATTTATATACAGAATACACACCTGACTCTTATTAAAGTCCAATGATGATGTAATGGAATTAACAAGAATCACTAGGCTAACAAGTAGCGTTGTAAACAATTTATCCATGTATGTTTGCAGAAGCATACATTTTTTTTAAAGTAGGCTATGTATTGTGCATTAATTAATAGTTAAATAACCCAAACTTTTTTTTAATATTTTGCTTTAGTAAAACTGGTGTTCTTGCCACTGTTTATTAATTGTTATTATTATAATCATTATCATTATTGTTTACATGTACAAAACAAAATGTATGTGAAATCACAAAAACAATAATCCAATAATAATAACTGGTAAAAAAATAAGAACAAATGTGGTATTTTGTGGAGGTTGAAACGGTTACAATATAAATAATTATATCTTATGTTCAAGAATCCCGATGTTCAAGCTAAATCCAGCGGTGTAGAGTCATCATTAGTTGACGACGCTTTGAAGTGACGCTAAAGAGCGAGTATATATCATTTCACTTGCTTCGATTCCTCCGTCCTTGCGTCTTTTCCTTGCTTCCTTCTCTTGCCTCCTGAAGAGGTGGAGCTAAGACACGAGGAAAGGAAGCGAGGAAAGGAAACGAGGACGCACAAATAAGAAAGGAGAAGCACCCAATCTTCTACGATGCACTTCAAATGTGTGCTGGTTATTTCGCTTCCTCTGTGCTGGGAAACAGTTGAAGTGCACTTAACCTCCAGGTCGGAAGACGACAGCTAAGGCGTCCCATATGGTCTAGCGGTTAGGATTCCTGGTTTTCGTCCGGGTTCAACTCCCGGTATGGGAATTACCATTTTCTCAATTGGTTATTTTCAATTGAAAAAGCTGCGGTTTCACGGTGAGGCTCTGTCGAGTCAGCTGTGTAGGAGGTCAAAGAAATAGCCACGTATCTCGTTTATCAGCCTTTCTTGGCAGCTTCTACACTTTAACTCCATGCACAATCCAAAAGAGCTAAAGTGGGCAGTCATGTGGGTACAAAAAGCTCCCTTCGGTTCTAAAACGTAATCTCGGTAAAAACGACTTCCTTACAGCAATGGGTGTGCGAGATCAGCCTCACGGTATTGTTAACAAGCTTCCACGCAAGAACCCTTGACCCCGACGTAATTTGAACACACAACCTTCTGATCTGGAGTCAGACGCGCCAACTCCTTGCACAATCCAAATTCAAGTGAGCAAACAGTATTTACCTTGTATTTTATTGTGTGTCCTGAGGTCTCAGGCAACAAATGCTGGACACAAAGTGCTGCGTTCTCGGTGCCGACAACTGAAAAGTACAGAAGGTAGAGCTGGGAGAATTTTTACGAGATGTCTTTACACTATCTTGACGTTTTTAACCTCACCTCTAGATAGAAAAAATCTTAAACATCCAAAAGAGCTAAAATGGGCAGTCATGTGGGTACAAAAAGCTCCTTTCGATTCTGCAATGTGATGTTGGTGAACGACTTACTAGCAGCAGTCCTATGATATTGTTAATAAACCTTCCGAAAAAGCGGCTTTTCCAAAAAATGTGACAGAACTCAGATCTTTCTTTGCTCTGTTAAATAACTATGGCAACTTCATTGCTAATCTTTCCACCCTCATTCAGCCCATTACAGATCTTTTGCATAAAGATGCGCCCTGGGTGTTGTCGGAGAAATGTCAAAACGGCACTTGATGTCAAATATGGTACTAGTTCATTGCGATGCTGAGCTACCATTAGTTTTAGCATGCGATGTGTCTCCTGTAGGAGTCGGTGCAGTAATCTCAGACCAAATGAGAGACGGTAGTGAAAGACCTATCGCTTCTATAATGTTGACCAAAACTGAGTGAAATTATGCTCAAATAGAAAAAGGGGCTTTTGGGCTGGTATTTGAGGTAATGAAGATCCATGATTATTTGTTTGGTAGACAGTTTACATTAATAACTGACCTTAAGCCACTGCTAAAAATTTTAGGACCCACAACAGGGGTGCCTACACTTGCAGCTGCTAGGATGCAGAGATGGTCATTAATTTGTCTGCGTACAGATACGAAACTCAGTACAAAAGATCTGAACAGCATGTGAATGCTGATGCGCTATCGAGACTTCCCTTACAAGATGTTGATTCGATCAGATCCAGTGGAGTGTTTACAGTGTCATACCATGAAGACTTACCAGTCACAGCAACAGAAATTGCACAAGAAACAGAAATTGACTCTGTGTTTACACAGGTCAAGGAACATGTGATGTGTTGTTGGGCAAAACATTGTCTTGACGACATGTTCAAACCATATTTTTCTAAGAGATTTGAGCTTTCTGTTGAACAGGGATGTCTTCTTTGGGGGTATCGGGTAGTTACACCTAAAACATTACCGGGTAGGCCCTCGTTTCGAAACCAAGCAGCAGCAATAACGCATGTCTTTTGACGCAGGGCCACTTGAATGCCGTTCACACGAAGCACTCCGTCTTGCACTTGGCCGAGATGAAGTTTAGTCTTTCGCCTCTAGAGATACAATCAGCAGCTAAATTGACTGCAAACGTAGTCGGCAGGATTTGAACCTTCGCGGGGAGACCTCAATGGATTTCTAGTCCTTCGACTTAACCACTCGGCCACGACTACACAAGGTTTTGTGCCTTCTCGTATTCCTTTCAACGCTGCTGCTGCTACTACTACTCAGCGAGACGAAAAGCCAAATCATCAAAACCAGGAGGTGGGCGCTAAAGACGACATCTGTCGCCCGAACAGGGACTTGCACCCTGGACCCTCAGATTAAAAGTCTGATGCTCTACTGACTGAGCTATGCGGGCTATTGTCGGTGCTTGTGTACGTTATTCTCCCATACCTCCTTAAAAGTGTTTCCCCTAGCACTGACAGACAAGGGCCGTGTCCAGAATCCAGCCCGGCTAGCAGTGAACAAGTGCAACTTCCTCACCCTTCTTTTTCTGAAGGGGGTTCTCTAGCAACTTCAAGGCAGCTGTGGTTGGAGCTAGCCGTAACTGCGGACACACAGGCCATTTAGAAATAACGTCCGGCCAAGAGCGCAATTCCCAGGGGGACATAGGAGACCTTTCCTCCTTACTTTTTGACACTTCACTTCACTCTTCGATTTGATGCTTATTTACATTTACATTTAGTCATTTAGCAGACGCTTTTATCCAAAGCGACTTACAAGTGGGGTAGGCAATGGAAGCAATTAGGACAGCATAAGTACAACAAGAGCATAAGTGCAATCAAAAAGAAGAGGTTTCATATAGCCTAACACAGTATACAGAAACATTCATTCATTCCTTATTTTTTATTTATTTTTTTATTTTTTTTAGAGTAGAGAAGAAAAGAGTAGAGAAGAAAAGAGTGGAGAAGAAAAGAGTAGAGAAGAAACTTGATTCAGAACAGAACAGTAAGATGTTGGCGGAAGAGATGGGTTTTCAGGCGTTTCTTAAAGATGGTTACAGAATCTGCAGATCTTGTAGCAGCAGGAAGATCATTCCACATAGGTGGAACAGATCCGGAGAAGGTGTGTGAGAGAGATTTTCTACCTTTATGGGATGGCACCACAAGGAGCCGTTCGTTTGCAGAGTGTTTGGATTATTTATAATCCATGAGGTCTTGTTTCTACGTTAAGTAAGAATTATATATATATTGAACCAATTGCATTAATGATCAGCATGTTAAGAGCATTTCCTAATGAACCCTGTTTTATTTGGGAAGATAATTTAGATATAAATAGATAATTCTGGTATAGATGGCATGGAATGGAGGCATTGGTATAAGCTTTGTCAGTACTTTGCTCGTGATGAATACATTTCAATTGTTACACTTTGCTTGTATGTTCAGTAGTTTTTACTTCGAAATAAGAAAATAGACGGCTTTAATTGAACAGCGCTGATTTACGGTTAGGGCTATGTGTATGGCTTTATTATCCCAAGGAGTTTTTATCCCTTTAACCTGTTTCATAAAAAAAGTTAACCCTACAGTCATTTAAACTAAGTCCTGCTCCTTATGCGATGCACTAAATGTGCTTTCACACCTCATATGAAATTGATGAATCCTATTTAATGAAAAGTTGTGTATTTTTGTGGTTGTTGTTACTTTTATTTTCATAAAACATTGCAAACTGAAAAGTCAGGCTATGCTGTCACTGAAATGAAAACGGTCAGACCAGAGTTGCGCCACGTCGGACGCTGACAAAGAGTTTTAGCGCACAGCGATTTCCTATGTTTTCTCATATTGTATCACATCATGGTCACAAGCAAGAATATCCATTCTTAGAACTCCCCGGAGCCTGTTTATATGTGTCGTTCCCTTTCATCACAAACGTTTGGCAGAAACCAAATGGATAGCTTCCCTGTTATATCAACAAAAGGCCTAGTCTCTTTTTCACTTTTGATTGTTGCTGTCTAATGAACCGTGCCGTGTCACGCCTCGTTGGCGCAGTTTGGGAGCGCGTCAGTCTCATAATCTGAAGGTCGTGAGTTTGAGCCTCACACGGGGCAGTGTTGACTGAAATTCTTTTGAACTGGTTTCAGATCCCAAAGGAATCCATTTACTTGTAGGTAACTTGTTCATTTACCTTTGGACAGACTGCCTCATTTGAGGAAACACATCTTGGCTGCACACGCGGCTCCCGCGGAGGAACGTTCACGAGCGTGTGCTCCCTGGTGGTCTAGGGGCTAGAATTCGGCGCTCTCACCGCTGCGGCCCGGGTCCGATTCCCGGTCAGGGAAAGCTGTTTTGGATGCACCGCCGTCTGAGGTATTTTTTGTGGGACATATTGAACAATGGCCTTTGACGGTCTCCAAGGCTTAAAAAGACTTTTCCATGGAGCCGATTTTTCTGGAGGTATTTTTACGTACGTCAGCGGAAGCCCTCTTGGGACAAAAAGGAACAGAGGGGCAACGAGCCAGCCAGGAATCTTCTGATCCGTAGTCAGACGCGTTATGCATTGTGCCACTGGCCCTCCCTGACAGCAATCAGGATGAATGCAAATCAACAGCAGGCAAAGGGGCAGAGAGATCTCACGCTCAATCTAACACAGCTGTGCCTGGTAATCGAGCCCTTCAGAGAATTACTAGCAACTTCAAGGCAGCTGTGGTTGGAGCTAGCCGTAACTGCGGACACACAGGCCATTTAGAAATAACGTCCGGCCAGAGAGAGAGAGAGAGAGAGGGCTGTTAAATTGTTCTCGCTGTTAAAAATTCTTTAACGGTTGGAATGTGTAGTCATCGCCGGTGAAACTGCAACTATTTTGAAGGGTGTCTTTGTTGTTTTTTTGCGCTGCCTCGGTCATTCCCTGTGCAGTATAAAGTATGAAAGACTCGATCTTAAGGGAAAAAGATGGTAGCATTTCAGACCCCACCCCACGAAACAATGCCACCATAGGCTTGTCTGAAGCACTGGATTCTTGTGCTGGCTTTCTTTCGCTCTTCCTAATTGCAATGTTCTGGGGAGCGTTCACCAGAGATCACCCTCTTTAAACATGATGGTGTTACGTGGTGAGTGGGTATAGCTAGAGTTTTTCTTCATCTACGCATAAATCTTTCGCCTTTTACTAAAGATTTCCGTGGAGGGAAACCATTGCGAGTTTGTCGTATTTTTGGATGCTTTGCCCACGGCCAAGCTGCATACGTTTGTATAAAAAAGCAGATTCTACTGGACATGCGAAACCTCAGCTCACTCGAACGTGCCTACAACTTACTTTGGACAAAGAGAATTAAGAATACAAACAAAGCAAAAGGTGTTATCGAGCGATATCCGACAACAAAGTGGAAGGTGTATTTTTAAGCAACTTGTTCGAACAAGGAAGGGGCGTTTTAATCTTGAGCGGTTTTAAGTTGCTGTAAATTGTCACTTGAGGCAGAAGTGAAATTAAAGCAGTCCTCCCCGCCGGGGAATCGAACCCCGGTCTTCCGCGTGACAGGCAGAGATACTGTCCACTAAACTAACGAGGAACACTGGTTTGTGGCACAGCACCAATGTCTCACGGCAACTTGGTGCAAACGCCAAATTCACTCATGTTTGGCTATTCCTTTACAGAAACGAGAAAGAGGCAGGGAAATGACTGCAACAAACTGCTGATCAATTCAATTGTTCTAGATCATCTCACAACAAACAGAACCAATAATAAACGTTTCTCCTGCAAGTGGTTGAAGTTTTTACCTAAGGAAAGTTGTTTATATTGTTCATATAAGTTAGACCAGTTTGAGTATGAGACAATTTGTTTTGCACTTAAGCAATTGAAATGTATTCAATTGTTGTCTTTTTGTTGTTCCAATTGCTTCCATTGTTTACCTCATTTGTAAGTCGTGTTGGATAAAAGCGTCTGCTAAATGTAAATATGGAGCGCTTCACGGATTTGCGTGTCATCCTTTCGCAGGGGCCATGCTAATCTTCTCTGTATCGATCCAATTTTAGTATATGTGCTGCCTTAGCAAGCACGATCGACGTGGCGAAACAAGGTAGCTATATGCCTCGTTTCACAGCAAGCTGTCAGCTGGATGGTAAGTTCCAGACTGCCCTCCATTCAATGTGTCACCACACGTATCCTCAGGCTAAAGAAACACAGGGTGACCTCATTGTTGGACGGAATGGCTTATTGGGTTTTGCAGTGGGGAGGCTGAGATTTAATACTTCAGACAGGACGATTCTAATCACAGAGGCAAAGCCGACGTAAAGGTGTGGATAGACTCATCGGAGTCATGTCTACCAGGAGACTGGAGGTTTCGGGTGAAAGTTTTCCTTTACACGCCTGCTGATCGCGGCGTTGTCTTACAGCACTGTGTTTAGTAGATTGGGAAATCCAGCAAGTCAGCTTCAATGTAAAAGCGTTGGTGGTATAGTGGTGAGCATAGCTGCCTTCCAAGCAGTTGACCCGCCTTCTGAGAGAGAGAGAGAGAGAGGGCTGTTAAATGGTTCTCGCTGTTAAAAAAATCTTTAACGGTTGGAATGTGTAGTCATCGCCGGTGAAATTGCAACTGTTTGAATCAAGGCTTCTCGTGTATTTTGAAGGGTGTCTTTGTTGTTTTTTTGCGCTGCCTCGGTCATTCCCTGTGCAGTATAAATTATGAAAGACTCGATCTTAAGGAAAAAAGATGGTAGTGTAACAACTCTCAAGTGTGGTTAACTATGTTACAGTGACAGGTCGTTCTAAGGACCTGATATTGGACCAGTGTCTAGGTTCGGTTACAGGAGGGTAAGAATCAGAACACTCAAGACACAGGAAATGACCAATTATATGAATGTATTTTGATTGGTGCAAAACAATGATAATAAAAGCAAATGTAACAATCCCAACAACAATGAAATAAAAATAAATCTAATGAAACAATTGTCCTTTTCAATCCCTTGCTGTTCTTTTAGATATCTTTTGAGCTCTGTTCCCTATTTAAATAGTTTTCTCCTATTTACTTTACTACTTCTTCGCACAAAAAAACCTCGCCTCTTACTGCTGCCGCGTCTCGTCTCTATGACGTCACGCACAGTCGCAGTTTAAACTGAATATATCATTTCAGCATTTACTCGTTTTATTATTTATTATATTAAACTGCAATGACTTTAAGCAACATTCTATTTAATCTTTTTACAATATGTTAGAATTATAATTATTTGAAAATTATATTATTTTCTTTCTGTTTCTCATATAGAAGGATTCTAACCTGTGTTACACCCTCCCCTCTTAAATCTATGCAAGTCCCTTTGCATAGCTAAAACTTAAGGCTTTAGAGCTTGGGGTGTCTTACTGATTTGGGCAGTTCTGCAAGGGATTCCACAAAAGCAGTGTTCAGTCCTTGAAGCAGGGATTGGATAATGGATATCATTGGGTTCCCCATTTCCGGGTAAGTCAGTCTTCTTGACTTCTGCTTCACTCTTTTGGACCTTCTTAACTGAATTTCATCCTCACTTGTGCTTCGATCCGTTTCTTCCACAGGTTCAGTAAGTTCAGCAGATTCAGCTCTGCTTCTCCTCAATGGAACATCAGGTACACTTTCCTCAACCTGGACAGCTGGTATGTCATTATCCCTCTTATTTCCATCAGGTACATCCAGTGTTTGCTGTTCTACTTGAGGTAAGTGGTTTCTTTCTTTTCAGGTTCTCTTTTACAGGTCCTGTTCCACAGGATGAAGACTGAGTTTCGGGTAAGTACTGAATATCAGGTAAGAGTTCTACTTCAGATGAATCGTTTCCTCTGGGTACATTTCTTGCATTCACAGTCTCTGAACCATGACTTTGGACAGATGTTTGAATTTCAGAATCAGAGTTAGAAGAAACATCTTTCGGGTTCCTGACCACATTGTACTCTCTGATGGACCTTTGTGTCGTAATGGCTGGGACTCCAGAGAATTGGGGTACGTAGTCATCTTCATCAGAACTTTGATAGTTTCCCTGACATTCATCAGTTTCCCAATCCCTATTTCGTCTGGTCAATTGTTTTTTCTCAGGCTTTGTTGCATTAGTTTCATCTTCCATCAACGGAGATAAGAATCCACAAGGTAACAACAAATCCCTGTGTAGAGTTCGTAAGGGACCTTCTTGTCTCTCGGGTTTCACTGTATAGACAGGTAATTCACCAGCACGACTCACTACAATGTGTACCACAGGATCCCATCTGTCAGCTAATTTGTGTTTACCGCGTATTCTCACATTTCTGACCAGGACACGGTCATCTTCCTCTGTGAAGTCTCTTAATTTCAGCTCAAATTCAGTTATATCCCCTAATTTATATTTCCCATTTGGAAAAAACAATTTCTTGCTACACTCCAATAGTTCTCCCATGGTGGCACTCTTCAGAGCTTCTAAGTGTCTGGTTCCACCACCCCGTTTTTCTTTGATTTGAACAAAGGAGCCCTGAATCTCTTCAAACGGTCCCATTTGGTAACTTCGCTCATTTTTCTGGACATTTGAGTTTCCACTGAGTTTTTCTGAGCGATTATCACCATGCTTTCTCTTGCAGGCCCGTTTTTCTTGCAATTTTGACATGAGGTTTTCTCTGGATTTAGACACTGTACTGGAATTTCCTTCTAATGCAGCTACTTCTCCTCTGCAGTATTGTCTTATTGCTGACCGGTCTCCAAATTAAGGGATATAAGACAGAAGCTGTTCATCTGACATATTGTTGATCGCATAGCAGTCAATCCAGAAGACAAAAAAATTGACATGTTTTATATGTCCCAATATAATCTGCCTGGAAATGTTTTCTGTATAACAGGAATAAAGACCCTAAAGTCATTTCATTTTTGTTAAACAAAAAATCATATATTTTGAGAAATGTCTGGTGTCCATAAAATTGAAGGCTCCTATTACAACTTAAACTAATAATGAAATTAATAATAATAATTATTATTATTATACAATAAGGGCAATGCAATCTGGTTATCAACATTCTTCAAAATATATTTTGTGTTCTGCAGAAGGAGGTCACACAATTTTGAAATGATCTACATGTTTGTTTTGATTTTATGACCAACAGATGGTGCAATTTCACTTCGATTCATGCTGTCCTTCATCAGGGATATTTTCATGTTAATCGTATTTTCTGGCACCAAAGTATTTCTATGCTTTTATATGATTTCCTGTGGCTCAGTGGTAAGAACATGGCACTAGCAACGCGTAGGTCATTGGTTCGATCCAGGCTATTGCACATAGTCAGAAACAAATGTATAGTATAATGCAATGTTAGTCGCTTTCAAAGCATCTACCAAACACTTTAATAATGGCAATGTTCCGTTTGAATTCTTTTGTGTATCGAGACAAAAACATGATGTTTCTGTATGTTTCCTCACTGGTAAACCTACTCCCTAACAAAGCTCTTTTTGTAATAAAAGTGAAGTAATAACGTTTTTGGGGAATTGATTATTAGCAAACCCATGGTTGTACTACTACAGTAGCCATGTTTTGAACTGTAGTGAACTACTGTATGCTTCATGGAACATTTTAATTAAATCCATGATTCTACTTTTTATCGAGAGTAACTTTAAATGTTTTAAGACATAACTGTTACATTGCTTGTATTCTACTGGGTTTTACCTTCTCCTGTCGAAAAGTTGACACAGTCACGTCATCCAACTCTCTATCAAAGAAAATTAAGGAAATTCTCCATTTTGTAAAATAACGTTAACTCATTAAATACACAATTTTCTGTTTTCTGTTCGTTGCCTTACGGCGCCAGGTTTCCAAAATGAGGGAGGGGCCACAAATCCGTGGGTACAGATTTCAAAAACGGAGGGGACGGATTGTAAACTCGTGCGTACATTTTATTAATCCGAGAGCACAGATTTGTAAACTGTGGGAACCGTTTAAGAATCTGTGTGTACGGATTTTAAACCGAGGAAAGGAATTACAAAACTGTGGACACAGATTAGGAGGTCTTGTTTTTTTTTCTCCGACGGCTGAATAGCCGGGCTCCGCATAATTGAGAATCCCTAAATGTGCATTAAACAGCCTAAACAATTTGATATTATTTTCGTTTGACAATTTAGCATAAGATGGCTATGCGTCTATCATTTTATAATGAAAGGAAAAACTTTCGTTCTAGTTGCACCATTGCTGCTTGTTGTTCTGTATTGCAATCAATGAGTTATAAAAACAGGCCTATATTTATCTTCAAAAAATTGTAATCTAATTGTAAATTTTTGTAATCTAAAAAAACTTTCAAAATAATTCGGCAACATTTCCCTTATTGTATCTGTATGTGAACAGTCTCCATACTTTTTAGATTTCTGATCGTTAAAATCTTATAGTGTTTTATACCAAATGCATGCAGCATGTACAGTGTTATTAAAAAAACAAACGCCTTTGTATATGGGAACTAATTTTTAATCAATGTAAACATATACGTTAATGAGCGTTAATGAGCGTTTATTGTCATTTAATCAGTTGTCCTTAACAGGGTTGTCTTACAACATTTAAAAACATGATGTGAAGGGTTTTAAAGTTCTGTTTTGTATTACAATGTTCATTTAAGTATAATCTACGTTTTTATTACATTTATTTTCTTTCTATGGATTACATATAATCAATAGTAGAATGTGTGTATCAGTGTGAACAATTACGAATAAAGTGTGTGCTTAAAGGGTTGAAAGATTAAGGGTGAATATTAGGGTGCAAGATGATGTTCTCAACAGGATATGGGGGTTGGGAGTATGTGTGTGTGTTGCATTCCATGCAGGAGAGCATCCTGCATATACAACGCACATACCCATATAGCGAGGGTTTTAAGAAACAAACCATATGTGAAGACTGTGTGGGGGATGTGTATGTTATGTCTTATGTTATGTCTTATGTTATGTCTTATGTTATGTCTTATGCTATGTCTTATGTTATGTCTTATGCTATGTGTATGCTATGTCTCATGATATGTTGCAGAAAACGAGGAGAATAGAGTGTGTGTGCGCGGCTATGGTTGCCCAACATTCCATAGCCATTGGGGCCTCAGGTCAGGGGTTAACAGATGTGATCAAGTTGGGGAAGTGTGTTGTTTTTCAGATAGTAAAAGAAGAAGGGCGTAGTCTACGAAAATATCAGATGAGACATCACTCTATTGGACACAAAGAAAGCAGCAAATGTGGAGGCGCTCAGGGGTTGGCCACGGTCCGGAGCAAGCTGGAAGATACACCCACAAATACAAATATAAAAATGTAACACACTGTTTAGGCGGGGCTGATCTCTGGTAATACTCTGTGCGTAGAGTGAGTGTGTGAGACAGCCCAGCGCTGAGCCTCAAATCAATAAACTTCAACTTTTGTTCATCCGAAGTCCAGTAAGTCCAATTTTTGAACACGCAGGACACTAGATGACCAACAGATGCAATAAAATAAATCAAAAGTAATGAGGAACATAATATGGTCGGACCGCGGAGTCAACTCCTGTCGTTAAAAGCTATAGTACTCTTCTGCCAAGCACGCTGTCCAGGACGTTACCAAGGAAGACACTTGCGTTGTTGAAGTCAATGCATTTTAAAAACATAATAAAACTAAATAGGCCGTTTGTGCACATATGATACACGAAAAGGAGGATAAACATGCTCAAAAACATGCTCAAAAAATATCACATAATGAAAGTCTAAGGATTATTCGCAATAAAGTTAAAAACAGTAAACGTTATTCAGATCGACATTTTACTACACAGGACTTTCTGTTCATTGGTGGGGCTGGACGGTGTAGAAAATGCGGGGCTGATTTAAATATTATAGAAAACACCGAAGCGGCATTGTTTACCGCGTACTGTGCAAGTCCAACCATCGAAATTAACGGCGTTTCGCGAAAACGATGTAATTTATGCCGCATAAGCTACAAAACGCCATACTTTGCGGCTTCTGTATGGCTTAAACGCCGTTAAAAAACAGGCGTCTTCTGAACACCAGGAGTCTGGTTGATGGCGGAATATGACCCAAACGGCTTTCCATAGACGTCCTTATCCATGACGTGTGTGTGACGTGTCTTTGTGACGACGTCCTTATCCACGACGTTTGTGTCATGCGTCTGTTGTAACGACGTCCTTATCCACGACATTTGTGTCACGCTACACAACAGTCTCCTCGGTAGGTAATCTGTGGCAAATTTAAACCGTCATAACCGATCTCCACCGTGAGAGATTCGGAGCTGGTGTAACGCGCAGCTGACACTTATTATCACTCGCGTCCTCGGCCCCGCGTCCTTCCCTCACGGCTCTCGTCCCGCCTTGCTCGTCACAGAGTAAATTACTCCTTGTATTGAAATAGCACTTTCTCACAGGTTTAGAGCTAGCGCTGCCTCTTTGGGGAGATAAACTCTGGCCTATAAGTACAAGGAGATAAAATAATCCGATTCCTTTTTCCCAATAATTAAAAAGAGTATCCAAACGCACTTTTTACATTTCATAATAACAACGATATCCAACATTGTGTTTTGCACTGCTGTTTTGCAGTGATGTCTCCACAGGGATCGAAAAACACAATCCCCCTCCCCCCCACACACACACATCAAGACAGGTTTACACCACAGGGTAAAAAATGTATCAATCCAAGAATAAAAACATATTACTTAATGTGGCTTAATTTCAATTTGTGGAAGGATTTTTTTTAATATTAATTTCACGAGTTCACCTGAGCAGATAATGAAGATAGCAGGGGTAGTAAAGTATGCGTGTTTGGCGTGCTGTCCGGGGGGCAGGTTCCGAGCTCGCCGATTCCATCCGATCCCGGAACGCTCCCGCCCCCCAATAGGGGCGAGTGCGCCGAGCTCGGAAACGGCCGAACCCAGAACTCACC
Source organism: Triplophysa tibetana (assembly GCA_008369825.1). Taxonomy (NCBI): domain Eukaryota; kingdom Metazoa; phylum Chordata; class Actinopteri; order Cypriniformes; family Nemacheilidae; genus Triplophysa; species Triplophysa tibetana. Next base: position 15,220,668 of record CM017897.1, read on the forward strand.
CCCCGGAGTTCTGCTATCGACATGAGCTCAAGTAGAGGAGCCGGGGAGGTGGTGGGAAGTGTAATCCTTTGAGATGGCTTCAGGTAAGAATCTTGGTCTACTTAAGTGCTGGTTCGCTTGAACTGATAGGTTGGAGTCTATGATTGCTGATTGCGAACCAGCCGGTCTTAATTATATGCTCTGGCTTCTCCCGAACTTTGTTAATCTATAATTATCCATTAACATCATTTATTCTTAAATTTTATTCTTTTCTTTTTTTCAATACTGATTCTGTAAGTGATTCATCTACGATATATTATTTACCGCTTTCATCTCATGTGGTGTTTGGTGAAGATTGATTCAAAATGATGCATACAGACAACTGTAATATCTGGCATGTATTCAGTGATGTTTCTTTTTCTCTCTTTCTGTCAACAGCAGCTAATTACACCCCAAAGGCTGTTATAAGAGTCACACCATAAAACATATTTGACTTTGTAAGTATAAGTGTTGACTAACTATTATACACTGTATTTTATTGACTGATGCTACATGATGATGGTAGTAGAGTCATGTATTACGTGCCTGATGTTAAAAATGGATGATGCCGTAACATTTATGTGAGACAACTGTTACCCGGTGTGGTGCAGATCAAAAAGGACACAAAATGTTGTGGATTTTCTTTGCGTGTTCTGAAGAATTATTCTTGAGTCTCGAGTTTTGATACAAAAACCACTTTATTAATGGAGTAGGATTGCAATGTCACTCTCTTCTCCCTTTTTGGAGAAGCCCTTATATAGTGTGCTTAACACACACACACACACGTCCTCTGAGCCCCCCAATATAATGTAAAACAGATGTATTTTCCTCCCTCAGCCTACATAGGGTCCTTTGTGTCAACTAGCATTTGGACCCCTAGATAAGAAACTCTTAAAATGATTTTATAATGGTAAACAATTGTATACATTATTCTTCTATATTTTAGCCAAAAATATCTTCTACACAAACAGAGGTATTAAAGTTCAATGGTCTTTACTAGTCGCGTTGAGGAAAAATACACATAAGTAGAGAAACAAAAATAGATAGAATACAACACGAAAAGAGTGTCGCGCAAATTAAAGAAAGAAACAAAATAAAACAATCCTTATACTAACCTTTGAACTTGCTAACAAAAGAAATATGAAAATGAAACCGAAGTCTTCAGTGTATACGACGAACAACTAAACTCATATAATCTACAAACAAAAGTACAAGGGCTGTGTCACACTCTCAAACCTAAACTAACAAAGGATAAACTAACACGATGCACTGACATACATCATCAAAAACTCGATAGATATCAATTGTCAACGAATAGATCTGTAAATAGATAGAATTACCTAACGCAACGCATGACTTCATAAGACTAGGTACTTTAAGAATCAATTATTGGGTGTCGACCACAAACAGCTGACCGCGTTGAGCACACGGTACGCTGTCATGGCGCACACACACACAATCAACTTGCGTCCTTAAATACAGCTGGTATGCCAGCCGATAGGCAGGACATCATGACGTCAGAATGATGATTGTCAGTCGAGTCAGCCAATAAACACCAATCTAGAAGTGGAGCCGAAAGGGACACAGAAAGACAGGAGAGCGAGAAACAATACAATGTACACAAAACACACACGGAACGTAACACATGCATAATGTCTTAGTCTATTAAAGGAATAGGTCTTGTAAATGAAAATAAACAAAAAATCCACCATCTGTAGATGTTTGTAACTTACTGATTAGTCTATGATTTATTATGAATGAATTATATTTCTCTCCCCTTTACTTGTCTTATCCCACCCAGCACTAGACGTCATTTGGACGTCTTTTTTTGGGCTAAATCAAGTCGGCCCTTCCTGGCCGTCTTTTAGCCCAAAAATCGACGTCGAAATTTGGCCTTTTTTTGGTCCGTCGAAATTTGGTCGAAATTAGAACAAAAATCGACACCGAAAATTTGTCCTTTTGGTCCGTCTAAATTTCGTCCAACTTTAGTCCAAAGATCGACACCGAAAATTTGTTCTTTTGGTCCGTCTAAATTTCGTCCAACTTTAGTCCAAAAAAATTGTTGGAAATTGGCCGTTGTTAAATCCGTCCACATTGACATGAAAGAAAATCACATTGCAGTAGTTTCTTGATAAAAACGACTGCTAATTCATTTTTATAAAGGGTTTTCCCCGCTTCTTCATGATGCACATACCTTTCAGACGTTTCTTAAGGTTGGTCGATTTGTTGTTAATAGTTGCTCATAATGTTGCATTCATGAGAGTTTCCCTTACTTATCACGCAACCGTTCTCCGCAATTTAAGGAGTGCATTAGTTTTTTTCCGGTTTTTGTTATACAAAATTACATTTTTTTTACAGCACCAAAAACAAGCATTATACCTGATCATCATTGTCAATCAATATTGACAAAGTCGTTGACCAAAGCACAAAAATTATCTTTTCTCATCCAAAAGCAAACTCCTGAATTTTCAGTTGCTGCACATTAATGGAACTCTACAATAAACTGGGTTCTATGTTTAGGTGAATCTACAAAATGAGCTTCTTTGAGGCAAATTCAGAATAGTTTATCCAAAAATTATGATTCTGTCATAATTTACTAATTGTCCCAAACCTGTGTTAATGTCTTTGTTCTGCTGAACACAAAGGGAGATATTTTGAATAAGGTTTTTGACATGGCCACGATTGCAGTGGATTTGAGAAAGTGAAAACTTGATGTTAAACAAAGTTCATTTCAAATTTCAAAACCAATGCCTTCATTCTGCGACAAGGAAATTTTGATGCCATTGAAGAAAAAGATCATTGGATGGCAAGGTCCTTCACTGCACATCTCATTGAAAAAAGGGAAACAGGTAAGATTTTTAATCTCATATTTAATAATTATAAATGTTTTCGTTTACTTAAGGAAATCAATTTTTATTTAGGGTCATATCTAAAAAATGAACATAAGACAATTATGCAACCGGGCAAAGGACTCATTGAGTCCATTTACGATACCACAATATTTTTCAAGAAATGTGTGTGATAAAAACTAAACATTATTTACTGAATGTTAAAAAATACATAATTTAAAATGTATTAATTAAAATTATATCTAGCCTAGACAGATGATAAAAAGTACACTTACAATATGTACTTATAGTGCTCTCCTTTTGTACACTAATTTTATACTTTTTAGTAATTATACAATTTTTATAAAATCTATTACTACTTGACATAATCTTAAAAACATAAGTGTACTCAGCCAATCTAAAATCTTGTCTAGGGCACCAACACAGGCCCTGTTTTAAGACACCACGGATATGAAATGTGATAAAATTGTATTTAGTTAACACTTAGTTACAGGTGGTAATTAAATACATTTTAAATATGCCTACATAAATAGTATGTTAAAAGCACATAAATAAATAAACAGGAAGTGTGAACTACAACTTCTCCCGGAGCAGGAAAGCTCCACTACATCAACACTGACTACTAGATAGAGCGGAACTGTTACAATAGCAACGATTTCAACTTAAATCTGAGGAGGCTTAAAAACAGTAGTACTAAAGCAGAATTTTTAGAATACAAATAAAATTTAGTGTGCGGAAAAAGAGCAACTTAAGTATATTTTGAAAGTGTACTTTTTACCAAAGAGCCACACACACCACTGTAGGTAGCCTACAGGCTTAAGAAGCCGCACTGCAATTTTTTTCTAATGTATGTACTTCTTTGTTATTAAGTAGTATAACGCAAGGTATGTTTCCATAGATACACATTAAAATGTCATATATAAAAAATATATTAAAATAGTACTTCTTGCTTGCTTGCGCGTGCCAACCCCGCGAAACCTGGAATATAAACTGTGGTCTGTGACGGTCACGCCCAGGGCACCCTACTCGCTAAGTGAACCACACTACAGCCGTTTTTCTGAGGTAAAAGCTATTTACTTAACCGTTTTATTTAAACACACCCTTAAGCATCTGCTCACAACAAAAGAAAATTACATATTATGAAGAAAGTAATAAAAATCATAGTAATAATCATCGAATAAGGACACAGTCTGAGGGGACAGTTTCTTTCACGTTTTCACACAAAAGTTGACGGACTGTCTTTTCCGTTAGATTTACAACTTTTTATAGACGTCATTCAACAACCCGAAAAAGACGTCTTGTCAAAGACGGGAAAAGATGTCTTATCAACGACGCGAAAAAGACGTCGTTTCAACTTTCACTTTTCGACCACATTTGGCACTGACGTCTTTTCGACGACTTTTTGCTGGGTGGCTAGGTTGTTGATACTTGTTTAAGAATAATGTGTCGTTTGTGTTGTAAGAACGTTTAGCGCAAGTTATTGGTCCGGGAATCTAGTATGAACCGCTCCATTGTTAATGTACGGAGTTGAATAACAGGACGTTTTAATGTTTTGCGAGAGAACGCAAAAGTTTTGAGAGATAACACGATGTTTCTCGGGGGAACAAAGATTTTGCGGGATGTTTTTTTCCACCACCATGTCCCTAAAAGGGCTCTGTAAGAAAGAGATGGTTCCTTAAAGAAATAGTAACTGTTATTATACACCCTGCCTTTCACAGTTAATATATTTTATGAATGTGTGTGAAATTTTGAGTATGGCTGATCGGACAAAAGGCGAGAAAGACAGTACCTTGCCGCACTGAAAGGGGGAGCATGTGAGCCCAACAGCAGATGCTATATGTGCCAATCAGTTAACAAAAGTCTTTCAAAACTAAAGGAAAATAAGAACTTTTACAAGAAAATTGGTTTAATTTCTTACCATTGTAGCAAAACATGGGTTTAAGATCCAGGCAACTGAAATCAACACATCCTCGATATTCAATGTAAACACATTCCTGTTTTCCATATAAGTTGTTTGGTTGTTCAGATTCCCAAAGAAAATCTGTCACGTTCTCGTCTTGATGAGACCATCGCCAGCTATGGATGTCATTGTGGAGTCCAGTCCAGACATCTGAAGTCAATGCAGGTCCAACTGCTCTATGTACATTTGTGCAGTCTTCAATGCTGTGAACGGTGGCCAGATCAAAGTGATTCTGTCTACAGTAAAGTTGTGCCTCATCCCAGGTCTTCTGCTGCGGGATCAGAACAAACTCACATGAGATGCTCCCGATGAGCGGAAAGAGTCCTGTCAAGACAAAAGTTTAACAGAAACACGTGGGTTAACCCTAAATCCTTATTAGCTCAAAAAGACTCTCTGTTAAAAAGTAAATGTTGTCTGATATATTTTAAAAAATCCTCTGGTTGCTATCGCTGCTGCTCTGTTAACATTACGAGTGAACGTCTTTATGAGTCATAGCAGCTTAAAATCAATTCAAAGTGGTAGTTCACCCAAAGACAAAAATGATGTCATCATTAATTCACCCTCTTATCATTTCACACCTGTATGACTTTCTTTCTTCTGCAGAACAGAAAACAAGATATTTTGAAAAATGTTGCTAACTGGACCCCATTGACTTGCATTGGTTTTGTGTTCATACAATAAAAGTGAATGGTAGGCTGTGTTGTTTGGTTGAAAACATTTTTCAAAATATCTTATTTTTTGTCCTGCAGGAGAAATAGTCACAAAGTTTTGAAAAGACAAGAAGGCGTGTGAATGATGACATCATTTTCATTTAATAACATATAATGGAGTATAGATGTTTATGTTTTCTCAGTAAATGCTTGAATTGGCATCTTGACCCTTTATTTGTATTGGCAAGGAAGACGATGACAGAGTTTGGTGTAATGGGGTTGTTATCACCATGGTCTTTTCCGATTTAGTGGGTTTGCTCAACATCACAACATTTTTTGCACTTCATTTGACTAAGTGGCTTAATTTTTTTTGTTTTAAAAAACTCCTTCGCATGACTGCAAATAAATAAAAACATAAAATAAATTTAAAATGAGTCTTGTGTTTATGATTATTGAACACCTTTAAGGTTTTTTGTTTGTAATGGTAGCAAAATATGAGGTGTCTTATTTTGACCAAACATCCTTAAAGGGTTAGTTCAGGCAAAAACTCCAATTTATGTTTATTTACTCACCCCCAGGCCATCCGATATGTATTTTTACTGAGTAGAACCATAAAGAAGTTTGTTTGGTAAATCCGAAGCCCTCTTTGCTTCATATAATGGGAGTATATGGACTCCACCGTTCTAAGAGTTCCTAAAGCCAATAATTCCAATAAAAAACGGCTCCTGGCGACATGTTGACGTCTTGTGAAGTGAATCGCTCTATATTTACATAAATCTGAGCATCATGTTTAATAATACTATTATTAACCTCAACATGTCACCAGGAGCCGCTTTTTTTTGGAATGATGTGAGTTAGGAAATCTTACTCCATTATATGAAGAGGGCTGCGGATTTACCAAACAATCTTCTTTATGGTTCTATTTAATAAAAATTGTCACCTTCATATCGGATGGCCTGGAGGTGAGTAGATGAAAAGCAAATTCAGGACAGAACCCTTATGTAGGCATGTGTAGGGTTAACCAAAAGACTTTATTATAAAACACAAAAAACAAACACCCTCGATGGGAAAAAAGCACGATAAATAATAAATGACTTAAAACTGAAAGGAACTGCCATGTGTCTCCACACAAGACGAAACACACACAGAAGACATGGTAATGTCACGGCCCAGTCCCCAAGGCACGAAGAGCCAAGACAGGAAGGACAGGACCCTGATACTATTGTATTTAAATTTGTGTAAACAATCCGGCATTTCCTTAATGCCAGTGATGTGATTATCTATTATGTTGTATTTGAAAAAAATATTAATATTCTGTTTTATCAAATAAAGAGCACATTTAACTTCTCATACATTTTGCCTGTTCACCACATTTGGTGCTTCGGGGTCCTGAAAATGCAAACTTGAAACTTGTTTTGTTATGCAACATAATTATGAACCGGTCTAACTGTGATTATCAGGTACAGAAACTGAATAAAATAATCAAATGTAAAATACATCTCATCCGGCGTGCCACTCCGATATCTTTCATGCCACTTTGTCTGTTTACGCTGCATTGAAAGCCCATCTCTCACCACTCAACCCGTTCTCATCAACCTGCGTATAAATAACACGACTTTACACTTTCAAACTGCGTATGATATATACGCCAAACTCCACTTTCATGTGCATGGGATACGCCAATCCTTTCAATTATCTTCAGTGGGGAGCAATAGCGTCAAAATATTACGCTTCGTCTTCAACGGCAGTGACGTCACCAGCGATGCTCGGTTCGCCCAGTTCACCTTATGCGCGCCATCTTTAAACAGGTGAGTAAAGGCAACACACTTTGTAAATAAGGTTATTTGTAAGTGAATTATAATTAAGTTTCATTATATTTTTGTGCGTCAAAACGGCAGCGTGTGCGTTAAAGTTTGTTACTGTAACATCGCGCTGCTCAGTTCGCGCAGCTGGTAACGTTAGCCTACCATTGCCATTAGCCTAATAGCCTAAAATCAATTCTACTGTATATATCTCCTGCATATGTTGCAGTTTGAAATACACAAACAAATAAAACTGTGCTTTATCGTGTTTTGACATGGCTGATGACAGCACCACTATTCGACAGACTGAGTTAGCTGATGTTTTAACTTAAGTGGTAACGTTAGCCTACGGGGCCCCGGGGGTCAATAAGGTGCTCCAACCACTCCGCATGGACTCCTAAACCGGATTTATTCCCAACTTGTGGGCAACGGGACAACCTGTTTACTGCCTATACATCGTGCCCGTGGAAAAGGCATTTTGATGCATCTGTTATATGCAACTGTGTCCCTGTGGACACCAAAAGGTAACCTCGTTATAGCTGATGCCAGATCAGTATTTCGCATCATACTGCCTGCAATCTCTATACAGGCCGATCTGAGATCTGGAAAATAACAGGTACGTTGGTATAATTAAACTAGACATTACTAGTTGCTTGCAGATCCACGATACATTAGGGTTGATCTTGGCTCCTATTTCCGGGTTATTTAATTTCTCATGTTATCATGTTTTGCTTATGCACGATTTAAACAAAATCAATGGTCTCCAGCGGAAACATGTTTAATATTATGCAATAATCAATACAGTCTACAAAAAAATGAACCTGTAGTTGAAAATGATATCTTATAGGTTTCAGGCAGATCTAACGGACACCTTTTTGTTTAAGTACAATGTCAAGTGGAAATATGAACAAACTGGAAGCTGTTCTTCAGCTTGGGGATGCGTTCGTTGAAGAGATGCAGGCAAGTTTCACACAAATGTGTAATTAATTAACTCCAGTTAGTTTATAATGCCTATTTTCACCCATCTATGTTTCATTATATGCTATGTCCATAAAGAAATGTACTGAGTCACAGACTCAGACGCCTGAAGTCACAGAACGACCTAATGTGACCTGGTGGAAGAGGGGCCGTGATGGGCAGCGTGTGACCACCAGCAAACAGAGGAAAAAACGATCCCCTGCTGGTTAGTGTCCATCTTATAAAATACATGTTAAATACTTTTAATGTAGAGTGTTGATGTGTAATTTGGAGTTGGTGCATTATGATTACATTTTAATCCCAAAGACATTCAAATTTTATTATGTCCGTTTTGCAAGTTTGACTTTTTTCAGTGTTTATTTTTATACATCTGGCAAAGAGTTCGAAAGAGTTTTTTGTAATGTTCATGTTATTTTTACTTTCAAACAGTTGTTACTTCAGAGTGTGCTAGTTCCTTCATCACAACTTTACCATGTACTAGCTACGATTATCCTGGTAAGTATACTTTACAAACATTTAATAAGATATGAATCATACAAAAATTATGAATTAAGTAAAAAGGAAGTCTCATTATACCTGCACTTTTGCTACGTTTAGTAACTAGCCAGCTGACAACGTTCCTTTCGAAATCTTTTTTGCCCCGACTCCCAAAACATGCCTCAAATATTACTCTTACCATAGTTTGGTGCATTAAGCTCTGTTCACATCACAGAAGTAGGAGAACTGCAACAACAGCACCGGTGTTTCTTAACGAAACCATGTGTTGGTTGTTCAGTTTCACAGTTAAGTGGGCCAAACTACACATAATGTACAGGGACTTGGGTTTGATTGATTGCCCATTTCCAACTACCCTTTACCTTTTCTGCTATCACTGGACTGTCCCTGTTTTAAAAGCATTGGAAATGGCACATAAGGAATCGGTGGTAGTGGAATTGCAATGTTAAATTTCTGGTATGTATGTATTTTTCTCTTTCCCTCTTTGAAGATATTATAAAGCAGAGGCTTGAGGACCTTCTTCATGATTCACTGGAGGGCATTGATGAAGAAGATTTAGCTCAGCAGCCAGCATTGTACAATTGGTGTCAAAGGCAAAAAGAGGCCCAACAATGTTGGCAAGAGGCGCGGCCACAAAACCTTGCCAACTTGTTGTCTGCTGAAAATATTGTCCAAAGGATGTGTAATCACTGTCACATAAGCGAAGCCATCATCCGTTGTGGGGAATGTTTGCCCTCAGAGTGGTTTTGTCCAGACTGTGATCTTTTGGTACATAAATGCCATGCCCTGCACAGTAGACAAACCACCATAAATGGCTTTTATAAATACATTCCTCCAACTGAGTTTGTGAAACTCCATGATGACAAGTACATCATCTGTGAACAAGGTTGGTGTCTCTGTTTCAATGGATGTAAGACAACGTTGTTAAGTTAAGCATTATCTTTTTCAAGTACTTGCTCAAAATCCAAACATTATTTAATGTCATCCTAATTGTCATCGGCTCCTGCAGATTGTTTGCTGCCAGCAGCTTTCCCTCAAATGATTTGCTCCTGTGACACTGGTGAAGTTGCAGTCTCTGTTGGTAGACCCATCATACTGGTTTGCATAAATGGTAGGGTTGCGAAAAAATAGTGTGTTTATAAAGCTGGGGCCACACCACAAGATAATCAGGCTTTAAAAGACTATAAATAGGCCGTACATTTTTTTTATAAGATTCAAAACATCTTTTGTGGCATCAGCTTTACACATTACTTTAGTTCCTTGCTATGTATTTGTCTTTTTGTGCTCTCAGGTCGTTATAATCTTCACGTTCCGGTGCTAACATGTAAACATTGCAATAAGCAATGGGCCCCAGAAGCCAGTGATTTTGTAAGGAGTGGTTACTGGCCGGCAACCATGCATTCGCAGACACTGTTCCACCAAGATCTGTTCCGTTCCTTTGAGGCTATGAAGACCGCATCTCCAGGAATGTCCATGAAAGGCTTCACAGCAATGCTGGACCAAAGAACAGAGCAGTTTGGAAGAGTGAGTAAATTTGAAGCTGAAAGACAAATACATTTAGTATTATTGTCAGAGGTATTATTAGACGCTGTCCTCGACTTTTCCTCCAGAGGGGCACAAATGCGAATCTTGTCAAAACATGTATTAAGCCAAAGATTGTTTTATGAAAGTCCTGCTGCTCGGCCGACATGTTTACAACACCTCTGGGCAGTTATTTACGTCATAGCAAGTCCACATTCTATCTACTTAAATGGGGGAAGGCAGATATTTTTTACATTTCTGGAAACAACATATTTCCTGTCAATAACTAAACCAGACAAAGTGTGACATAACTTTGGCTTGGTAAGCTTAAATTGCACTGTTAAACCCCTTTTTCGAGGTCGCATCATCTACTTCGCATGCACACAGGCTGGTGAGCAACTCAAATACTGATTGACGATTGGCTCGTTTCACTGCAAGGCATGACTTCCTTCGCTAGAGTGGCCATATTGAGCATTGCATTCCCTCTCCATTCATTGTAATGGCAGTGGCGCATCTTGTTAATATTAATATCTTTGATTAAGCCTGTCATGTCAAAATGTTTGTTCGGTTTATCACGTAAACATATGTGCATCACCTACGTGCCTGCCTCCAGATGCATCAAAAGGGTTTATGAAAAAAGAGATACTCTCATTCACAAGATACTAGGGAGACACTCGCTAACACTTAACTCAGAGTACACTCCTGGGTTACTAACAAACTCAAGCGTCTCTTTTATCAAAAACTCTTTCAACGGGTCTGTAGCAGGTACTTATTTTGACGTGATGCACATAGGTCACATGACATTCTGAACACATAGTTTGACATGACAAGCTACACACATAATACGTCAAACAGATATTTAATATTTTTGCCTATGCGGAAGCCAAGTCCCAAGGCATCACTTAATATTATTATTATTCTGGACAGTATGGCCAAAAATTGTGGTTGAGTCTAAGCAAGGCATTCATTAAAAAAAAAACACATAAGTTCAAGGTCAACAAGTGGCTGTAATATTTCAGGCTGTTAAAATAAACTGGACAAAAAAAAACATACTTGACAGCTTTGTCATTTACATCCCTCTTGCATTTGAAAAGGTACATTGACTAGGTATTGTACATAGCAAATTGAAAGCTGTACTATATCTCATTTCAGACTGGCAAAGTGAATGCAGATGCTTTACAGCGGAGCTTTCTGCAATATGTGTACTGCAGCTTTGAAGAGAACCATCTTCTGGGAAAGGAGCCATTTGTGTGTCCTGCCTGTATACCTGAAATGGGGGCTGTCTCAGTGGATGGCAACAGAAAACTGTACAGGTTCCAGAAAACAAACCAGTGAGTTTTGCGCACATTAAAAAAATAACAATGTAGTTAATGCACGTACGCACTATTAACATTATAATAATTTTATAGTTATTTTATAACTTGTTATTTAAAATTAGGCTGTTGCTACTGTTGCAGTTGAATTAGACATGTGTTAGAGTCTGTAACGTATGTTTTTAAACAAATGCCATATAAATATAATGTTGTGTAAAACTTCTTATTACTGTGGTTATACAGAATATATTTTCTTGTAGGAGTGTCCAGACGACCGACAGATGCCCATCCCCAATTTGAGATAACGCCAGCTACAGCTGCAGACTGACTGAGCATCCCAGCCCCATCTAAGGCAATTCCACCACCAGCCAAGAGAAATATGACCATCGGACCATCCCAGCTCAGACCAATACACCCCCAACAAAGAGCAAAGACGGACTATTTGTCTCATTAATGCTGAAGTTACAATATTTGGTATTGAATGCTAAACTTAAATCACATGTCAGCAGTTTGAGTGCAGCTATGACACGTCAGAGGGGATCTGGCCCTCCCGGTTGAGCCCGGTTTCTCCCGAGGTTTTTTTTCTCCATTAATCAATCATTGGAGTTTGGGTTCCTCGCCACAGCAGGGCAGTGTTGGCCTGCTCACCGGGAGACTGCATTTATTTATTTATTTAGAAATTATATATTATTTATTAGTATGATCTTACTCGTTGTATAAATACAATGCACTGTGCTGTGTTTTACCTTTTCTGTTTTTCCTGTTTGCCCTGTAAAGCTGCTTTGAAACAATACACATTGTGAAAAGCGCCATATAAATAAACTTGAATTGAATTGAATTGAGTGAAGAGCAAGGTTTTTTTGATGGAGTGTTTTTAGCCCAAGACTCCGAGGTGTCCAGTTTTGTTGAGGAAGTCAGGGGGGCTGTCAAAAGTGTACGTTTTTAATCAGGCTGAGCAACGGGTCTCTGGCTTATTTTATAACTAATTGTAAGTAAAGCCATAAACAATGTAGTATATTCACAATATTGGTTGCCGCACATGTGTCTGACACATTGTCTGTATTCGAATTGGTTTGTTATCCTCTATAGTTTTACAGGTGAAAGATGGGTTAGGTGGTCAGGCAATAAAAGACACAATCCTGTAAATACTGTAATTGTTGTTGTGTCTGAGTTTACAGTTCTGCTGTTTAATGTCCTTAAATTAACTTCTGACATTTTGAAACTTTGGTAGACTACAGGAAAAGCGATGTGTGGGCAATCCCAATGGTCAGCAGCTAGGGAGACATCAAGGCAGGCCAACAAGTTAGATGAAGAAGGTGTAGAAATCGCTGTTTGCAGGCATGGATTCCTCCTCAAAGGTGTGTGTTGGTCTTGATAAATTGCATAAAAATATTTGTTGATGATCTGAAGCCTTTTCTTCAGTCTGCAATGTGATCTTTACTACATTTTTTTTCAAAAGGTCTGAATATGTATAGAGGAGAAATCTTTGCATATCCAATGTTTCTCCAAAAAGAGTTCCAGAGTGCTACATTTTTGGCCATGGATGTGACCTGCCGTTATGTGCCATACCTAGAGAAGGTGTCAGAGGTCCTGACTCATCTTCAGCCTCTTCAGAAAATGAGACATTGCCTGTCCGTGATGCATGCCAAAGCACACAATACAAAATGCGAAGTGATGCTTTTAACTACTTGACTTCTACATTTCAGGGTGTGATGTAGCCAGCAAATAATGTAAAGTGCCACAAAGAATGACACTGTGACCTAATCAACAACCCAGGAGTGTGTTTTCAGTTGTACATAAATTCATATGTGCAGTCTTTTATAGCTGGTGTCCATATGCATTTATAATGATCTACCCGTTGTCCACACTGTTTAACAAGTCCTCTGCTTCCTGTAGATTCTGTGGAATGCAAGGAATCAGGAAGGTGCTGGAACCACTCTTGGTGAAGAAGTAGAGCAAGTTAATAGTTTTCTCTCCAGATGTGCCCTGACCACAAAGTATATGACCAAGTCAGGTTTGTCCTCAAGTTCCACCCCCCCATGCATGCAAACATACACATTTTTATCAATTTATTGTGATTTTCTATTGTTCTTTATAGTAAGAACCGATATGCTTACTATCCATGCTATTGGGTGGAATCTGCGTAAAGATAATGGCCTCCACATTGCCTTGTCTTCCCGATACAAAAAGGTATGTTCCAGGATTGAAAAAGGACGAACTATTTTAAATGGTTAAATTTGAACTCACAGTCCACCAAAAATGCATCACATGTAATCCCATGTAGATATTGTAGGGGTGCAGGACCTTAATTATGTATGTGTAGTTTAATATGTTATTGTATTAAATCAGACAGGAACGTGAACCTTTTTGTTCATTTTATATTGCTCGTTTGCAGACTGTAGAAAAGACATTTGATGTAACCGAGAGCCTGAAGAAGATGCAGGACCAGTTGCATTGCTGTGATGACATGCTAAAGCAGTGGATTGCTGATGTCAAGCAGTGGGCAAGTCCAGGTTGTTTTCAGCATTCATATATGCTCAGCTTGTATTTCTGATATTTTCAAAGGGCACTTGTTAGTTCACATTCTTGGTGCAAGTATCTCAGTTGTTTTCTACTGATCTAGTTTCTATTTCCAATAAGCAACTATGAATCTACGGATTTCACTTTATTATTAATCCTTAAGAGCACCATGGTTACTTCTGTTCAGAGGATACAGTTTTTTTCATTATTGAAAGTTTGGCCTACTGGTCAATCTAGAATTATAATCATTGGGTCACCTCATTTGATGTTTTATAGGGAACATAAACCCCCATCAATGAGTTTAATAAAGAAAGACTGCCATGAACAGGGACTCTAGAAAAGTGATGATAATAATGAAAACTTCACAGAGAGTAGACGCCTACGCCTCTTTGCTGCTTGGTCCCTAATTGTTGCTGAAACATGCAGTCAGTGGAGGCCCATTACGTTATAAGAAAACACAAGATTTTGCTGTCCAAACTAAACATTGTCCTAAAGTCTTGTCTGTTTCTGCTTTACTATGTGCTATTAACAGATCTTAGGTGTCTTTAAAACATGTTTAATTTTTCTTACCTTTAATTAAGGAAATGCAGCAGCCAGTCCTGTTGATGCCCATGCTTTGCAGATCTCCATCGAAGCACTCTTTGTGAGCATTTGTCAAAAGAAGCACTACCTTTATAGACAAAATGGTATGTATTGGTAAATGTAAGTGATGCAGATAGAAGTTATGTTGGTTATTTTCATTACATGTCATGACAGATCATTTGTAAAACAATTGTTTTCGCTCTTAATACAGATCGCAGCAAACAGCGTCAAAGGATTAGTCAGAAGATTGCCCAAGAAAAGAAACGCTTGCTAGAGGAGATTCAGAAATACAACCAACAACCTGATGTTGACCCCGTGGACACAAACTCAGTTGTGCAGAATCTCTCTAACAAAGCTGCAGAGAGCATGATTTGGCCTTGGCAGGAACAGAACACTGGTATTTATGAAGATTTTACTTCACCGTTTTTAAAAAAAAATGCATCATCTTTAAATTAGTTTATTAATGTATGTGTTCATTCTTTTAGATGGTGTCGAAATTCTGACCAAAAAGAAGCTCTTTGACAAAGTAATGCTTGTTTCACGACTGACAGAAGAAAAGCAGATACTCCTTAAGGAGATGATGCAGCACTGTCACTACCTTAAGGACTCCGTAACAAAGGTCCAGTCACTGATGGCCACCGTTTCTCTGTGCATACAAACAGGAAGTAAGTGTAAATCAAACTTTATGGCTCTATGCACTTTAAAATTCATAGGTCAAACTACTTTCAAGTAAAAAGCAATCATATGTTAAAAAACTTAACTAAATCATGGCATTCAAAGATTATTTTATCCAATTTGCTTTTAGTCATACTTTAACTAGTATTTAAGATTTTTGTTAACATAAATAAGCTCAATCTGATAAAATGTTCAGTGTGACAGTAATTCCATTACTCTTCATGTGTGGACTTTTAGGCTATCCAAATGGATTCACAGAGGAGGGGTCCAAGGGCCTCATCTCTCTACTTAAGAAAAGACTACATGACCTCAGACTCAAACAAAAGACTGTAGCATGCACATACAGAGTTAGTCTTGAACCTTCTCCTAGGCTTGTGGAAGAGAAGGAATGGGACATGGAGGAAGAAATGGACTGGCAAAGTGACATCAGCTCTGAGGATGATGATGACGCAGAGGAGGAGACTCAAGTCACTTGACTCAAGTTGTAATCGCTTTTCCTTGGACTTCGACTACTTTGTATTTACATAATTAATACACATTTATATATAATTTAAATATAAATATAAAAACATGAATGTGTATGTAATGACAAAATTTTGAACTTTTGAAAAATCTACCAAAGTATGTAGGTTTGTACATTTGCTTGACTTAGTATCATCAATTAATTAATGTGCATTAAAGGAATAGTTCACCCAAAAATAAACATTTTGTCATCATGTGCTCACCCCACAGTTGTTACAAACCTGTTTACATTTCTTTATTGTGCTGATTTTAATGATAATATACATTTTATTAACAATTCATCCCATGGTACAAATAAGCCACAAATATGATGTGGAGACTGTCATCTAGATGTTTACAATAGTGTCATTTTCAGAGACACAGTATATGTATGAAACATTATAGACAGTGGGATATTGAGGCTAAAACTTTATATGATCCTGACCTTGTAGGACTATTCAGGTGGTTTGGAGGGGCTAAAACACTTGCTTTGAATGTTATCGCTCAATTCAATGGCCGTTATCAGCTTCATAGATATGGGACAGAATGGGTAGAATGCAGTTTTTGCTCAACCACATGGTAATCACAGATTCAAATCCAAGAGATGACTCCTGATCCAATCAGATTATTTTTATTTATTTTTATTGTTTGTTGGCACCATCAACTTAGTTCAGAGAGTATGCATGTGTAAGCCCTGCCCATCAAGCTCTGTTCCTCAAATCCCTGGAGGTCTAAAGCCCTGCAGTGTTTAGCTCAAACCCAGATAAAACACACATAAGCAAGTTAATCAAGGTCTTCAGGATCACTAGAAAATCACGTGCAAATGTTTTGGATCACTGTTGGAGCTAATTTCTGCAGGGCTTTGGCCCTCCAGGGTAAGTTTTGAGGAACCCTGATCTAGACCTCGTGTCAGTAACAAACAAACAAATGAAAGGCTTCATTTTATATTGAGCCTTCAAAGTGCTCAGTAAAACAAGACCTGAGCCTGTGTCTATAAAATGAGATAATGTTAACTTTGTTGTAGAGCTGAACCAAATACATTGCTCGAAAGGCCTTGACCCGGAATGTAATATACACTCACCTAAAGGATTATTAGGAACACCATACTAATACTGTGTTTGACCCCCTTTGGCCTTCAGAACTGCCTTAATTCTACGTGGCATTGATTCAACAAGGTGCTTAAAGCATTCTTTAGAAATGTTGGCCCATATTGATAGGATAGAATCTTGCAGTTGATGGAGATTTGTGAGATGCACGAAGCTCCCGTTCCACCACATCCAAAAGATGCTCTATTGGGTTGAGATCTGGTGACTGTGGGGCCATTTTAGTACAGTGAACTCATTGTCATGTTCAAGAAACCAATTTGAAATGATTGGAGCTTTATGACATGGTGCATTATCCTGCTGGAAGTAGCCATCAGAGGATGGGTACATGGTGGTCATAAAGGGATGGACATGGTCAGAAACAATGCTCAGGTAGGCCATGGCATTTAAACAATGCCCAATTGGCACTGAGGGGCCTAAAGTGTGCCAAGAAACCCCCCCCCCACACCATAACACCACCACCATAATTGCATTAATGAGAAATTGAACATGTGTTCCTAATAATCCCTTAGGTGAGTGTTTGTTATTATGAAGATTCTACATGGGTCGTTCTTGAAATATTGACGTTTAAAACTACACCTCATTGCACGTTTGAATATGTATAAATCAGCAACAAAAGTGGCTACAGATATGGGATCAACTGATATAGTGAGAACTTGACCTCAGCTATCATGTGAGGATAGTCAACAATTCAATTCAATTCAATTCAAGTTTATTTATATAGCGCTTTTCACAATGTGTATTGTTTCAAAGCAGCTTTACAGGGCAAACAGGAAAAACAGAAAAGGTAAAACACAGCACAGTGCATTGTATTTATACAACGAGTAAGATCATACTAATAAATAATATATAATTTCTAAATAAATAAATAAATGCAGTCTCCCGGTGAGCAGGCCAACACTGCCCTGCTGTGGCGAGGAACCCAAACTCCAATGATTGATTAATGGAGAAAAAAACCTCGGGAGAACCCAGGCTCAACCGGGAGGGCCAGATCCCCTCTGACGTGTCATAGCTGCACTCAAACTGCTGACATGTGATTTAAGTTTAGCATTCAATACCAAATATTGTAACTTCAGCATTAATGAGACAAATAGTCCGTCTTTGCTCTTTGTTGGGGGTGTATTGGTCTGAGCTGGGATGGTCCGATGGTCATATTTCTCTTGGCTGGTGGTGGAATTGCCTTAGATGGGGCTGGGATGCTCAGTCAGTCTGCAGCTGTAGCTGGCGTTATCTCAAATTGGGGATGGGCATCTGTCGGTCGTCTGGACATGGTGGAACTTCTTCCTACCTCGGGATGGGCATCCCGAAGCAGAGGCGGAAAGAGAATAAAGAGAATAATTAGCGTAGCTGCTGTTCATTAACTATGCATTAAGTGAAAGCTTGGCTGAAAAGATGTGTCTTTAATCTAGATTTAAATTGGGAGAGTGTGTCCGACCCTCGAATAGTATCAGGAAGGCTATTCCAGAGTTTAGGTGCTACGTATGAGAAAGCTCGACCCCCTTTGGTGGATTTAGTTATTCTAGGTGTTGTCAAAAGTCCTAAGTTTTGAGATCTTAGAGAGCGTGTTGGGTTGTAACGTGATAAAAGCTCGGTTAAGTAAATAGGGGCTAAACCGTTTAAGGCTTTGTATGTAATTAAAAGAATTTTAAAATCAATACGATACTTAATGGGTAGCCAGTGAAGAGATGATAAAACTGGGGTTATGTGATCGTATTTTCTTGACCTAGTAAGAACTCTGGCAGCTGCATTCTGAACTAACTGTAGTTTGTTTATCGATGATGCAGGACAACCACTAAGTAGAGCATTACAATAGTCAAGTCGTGAGGTCACAAATGCATGAATAAGCTTTTCTGCGTCAGCAAAACATAAAATATTTCGTAACTTGGAAACATTTCTAAGGTGGAAGAAGGCTGTTTTTGTGATATTTGAGATGTGATTTTTAAATGACAGGTTGCCGTCTAATATAACGCCTAGGTCTTTAACTGTATTTGTTGGAGTAACAGTGCAGCCTTCAATTTGCAGGCTGTAATCGGAGATATTCTGTTTACCGGTTTTTGGTGCTATAAGTAATATTTCCGTTTTGTTAGAGTTTAAAAGAAGGAAATTACTAGTCATCCAATGTTTTATGTCCTCGATGCACTCTGCCCGTTTGGATAGTTTGAAGGAATCATCTGGTCTTGATGAGATATATAGCTGAGTATCATCTGCGTAACAGTGGAAGCTAATTTCATGTTTTCTAATAATGTTGCCGAGGGGCAGCATGTATATGGAGAAAAGCAAGGGTCCTAAAACCGATCCCTGAGGTAATCCATAATTTACTTGCGTAAGATATGACGATTTCCCTTTTAAATGGACATATTGATATCTGTCTGTTAAGTAAGATCTGAACCATTGTAGTGCCTGTCCCTGAATACCAATATAATTGTGTAAACGATCTAATAGTATTTTATGGTCTACAGTATCGAAAGCAGCACTAAGGTCAAGCAGGACTAAGAGTGAGATGTTACCTTTATCTGATGCAATAAGAAGGTCATTTGTAATTCTAACGAGCGCAGTTTCAGTGCTATGATACGGTCTAAAGCCGGACTGAAACTTTTCGTGCATGTCATTATTTTGTAGGAAGGTACACAGTTGAGTTGACACTACTTTTTCTAGTATTTTAGACAAGTACGGGAGATTTGAAATCGGTCTATAGCTTCCAAGTTCATTGGGATCTAAGTTTGGTTTTTTGATAAGAGGCTTAATTACAGCCAGCTTAAAGGGTCCTGGGACATGTCCTAGATTAATTGACGAGTTGATTATCAGACTGGGGGATTAACAACTGGGGGCACTATCAAAGATGGTTAAAATTCATTTTTACTGATTTAACAATTAGACATTTTAACTCTGATTGCATGGTTGTTTTTATTATCCCCCTAGACCTCTCCCTATGCTCTCCAGTAAATATTTGCAACTTCCACTTGTTTAAAAACTACAACTCCCTTCAGCCACGTAATGCAGATTGATACGAACCAGCACTACAATTGTAGTTCTTCTGGTGTAGGGTTGTAAAACAGAGTAGGCTTGTTAAATAGGGTTGTGAAAAGATATATCTACCTAATATATCAAATATCTAGTGCAGCTGAACTAGTAATTGCGCTGTATCTAGATGATCTATGTTAACAAAAAGTAAATTATTTCATAATTTTTAGCCAAAACACGAGTAGAATGCGCAAAATCCGCCCACAACACGATGCACTCATTCCGTAACCATTTTTATTGCAATTGAACCAAGTCAATATACAATTAGATTTCCTTACAAATTACAATCAACATTATAGTATTCATATAGAGACAGGAATATACAACTATATATTAAGGAACAAAGAAAGAAAAGAGGGGCAGAGGTTACCGACTACAGCATATTTATTTCAAATATTAAACAAAAATTCTAACTGCATTCCTATCTGTAGATATCTTTCCGTAACCATCTACTACAAAAATCTGAAAATAACTTTATTTCTCAAATTCGAAGGACAAATTATTAAAAGCGATGGCCTTAACGTTAACTTTTCATTGTTGAGATAAGTTGTTTTTCTGTAGGTAAGTAAAATCTTTAAGATATTAAAAAAGCTGGTGTCTGTGAAGAAAATACACCCGGACGGAAGTACGTAATGAAAATTTCATGTGATAGCGATATCAGCGTAATAGCAACTACCATAGCAACGATCTAAAGATCAAAAACAGTCAATGAGGAGAGGAAAAAAATGTCGCTCATTAAACATTACATAGCCTGGATTTGGACTAATTCAAGCGTAGCCAATAACGCCTAGACTAACTTACATAATGTGTGAGACTGTCTGACCAATTGAGACTATACATTTATTGTTATTTGTTAAATAAATAACCTTTTATCACTTCACGTGTGTTTTGTGAATAGCTGGAATGTCAAGGGCTAAAAACATTGCTATACTTCATTGTGGGAAAACTGTATTGTAAAGTCAATACCTGTATGTTGTAGCAGAATCTTCCTGTACACATGTAAAACATATTGAGAGCAAACTCTATTTTACAAAAACAGAGTGTGTGCAATAATATGGTTAGTGTTATCTGTAAGGTTATCCATAACACCTATGCTGGCTACAACTTAAATACAATGCTTTAATGGGATACTTGGGTAGCAGCATCTACGAAACCAGTTTATTGTCCAGAAACTGGGTTTATTGTCTGAGATACTTTGCCTGAAAGAGGCTGTGGCCAGAGGTGAAATTGAAACGTTGTCATAGAACATTAAGGATATTTATGCACTCTGAAGTACTCCAGGAACAATGTTAATACCATGTTTTCAGAGAGGGAGAAACAACAAAAAACACGACAGGACTTATGCAAGTCCAAAAACAATGCAAACTGTATTTTTCCTGGGTGGAAGGTTGTGAGGGTGAAGGTTTTTATCCCAAAAATAATCAAGATTTAGAAACATCAAATCATACTCTGACCCACTACCAACACCCTAATGAACAAATGATATAGATTAATGAACAAATACATTTTATTTGCAACCTATATGTACTCAGTTCAGTGAAACAGAACTTTATTGTTGTCAACATGGCTCAGCTTAACAGGCAGAACTTTTATTGATTCTTTGCAACATCAAGACACATTCATTCCTATGTTCTCCTGTGGTTCCCAAGATGGGGGCCAGGCCTTTTGGCTGAAAAAAAAGGCAAATAAACATTCAGAAATTATATATTTGAGTTCTAAAATATGTTAAGTACAATTATAGTCTCTGAAATGGTTTATAAATCTTGTTGGCTTGTACATATTTTCCTGACATAATGGGGTGTAGAACGCATTTATAGCTTATCCAAATTATGTTTTTGTCACTTTATGATAACGTATTAAAAGTTAACAATATAAAGATTTATAGGTTCACTAGGTTACAAATCTATTTAATACATTTTTATAAAAATAGTTAACCTCATATTGTGCATCTAATCGTATTGTGTGAAAAGCAGACCTTCCCACTCCTACCAAATATGAAATTGTGATAACTGTCCCTTACACTCAATCAAATCAAAATTTAGCAAATCATTTATGGCTCTGTCATCGCTTAGCAGAATGTCACTTAAAACAGCTGTACATATAAATTGTTCTTGTGACAAAACTTAATCTCTCTGATGGGGAAAACATGTTGAGTTGTTTCAGTCCATCCTAATTAAGCAGCCCGCTTCACTTTCCAAAAAGAAGTGTTACATTGGCTCATGTGCTCCTTACAAAACTCTAAATAACTGCCATTCTATTATACGACAGTCTTCTTTATTAGGGTTAACTGTCCCTTTAGGGACAACTCGAATCAGTTCAACATGAAAGCTGATATTACCATGATGGACACGGGAGCCAGTGGACCAGTACTTCTTTACATCCCTTGGGGAGAAGGTAAGAGACAAACCAAAGTCATTTTAACAAGTTTTTCTTTAGACTTCAAAACTTTTGACAAAAGGCAACATTTTCAGCAATATTTTCTAGGTGTGGTTTAGTATCAATTCATGCACATACAGTTGTACAGAATGTTTTTTGTATAGCTACTAACCTTTCTTTCACGTGTCATAGATACACATTGTACTGGAAAAATGTCCAATGTGCTGTGATACTGACATGCTGTGAAGAAAAATGCACAAATTGTGTAAATACAAACCATTGCACCTTAATGTAACAGCGGTATAACCAAAACACCAGAAATGTGGATCAGCGGAGAGATTTTGATGGTTGCCATACTGGCTAGATAGTAATCTACATCCCCATTTCAAGAAATATGTGATTTGTTAATTTACCTTTATTTTACTGAAAAAATACAAAGAAAATATTCTCAATAGCTGTACTAACCACCCCAATTTCGTTTCGTAAATATAAACTAGGTTAAAAATTGTGCCACAATGGATGTTACAGGATTCGCAAAGAAGTCCTAAGTGGCAGAGAATAGTACAGAGTACTTAACCCTGAAGCCCCCCCCAAAAAGGTATTAGATTTTTTAAACCTTTTAAATTATTAATTAACAGTTTAGGATTAGTTATTTATTTAATTTTTTATTAAGAATACTTTATAGCATTTTCCTACCATCATCCTCGGTTTGTCTTCTTTTTCTTCTTTTCTTTTTAGCTGAAATATTGACACCTACTTTCCTATATAGAGGAAAAACAACTGTGTAAATTGCATTAAAAATAAGCCAGGTAAATACTTGCAAGTGCAATGCAGGACAATCTGTTGACACTTTCTCTGATGACTTCACAGTTGGTTGTTGCCACCTTGCATTATGGCCCCCTGGATGCCAAATTGCTGCCATACAAATAACTTCATGTTTTAAGAAAGTATAAAAAGAGCAACTTGTGAATTACTATCCTGTGTCCAGAGTCTAGTGTGGTGTGCTACTTTTCTTTGTACATGGACATATTCTACATAGTCAAGGTTGCCCTTATTACTCTGTATCTTCTATTCTGAATTGGCACTTACCTGTTTGTTGCTACTACTTTCTTCTTCTCCTTAATCTTTCTTTTCCCCACTTCCGCTGTCTGTTCTCTCTCCTTGTCTGCCCCCAAGTCTTTCTGTCCCTCCATCTCTTCTCTCTCCACCATCTTACTATCTACCTTTTCTTCCTGTGCCTGTGCTGTCTCCATCAGTCCCAACTCTTCTAAGTCTTTCCGTCCCTCCATCTCTTTTCTCTCCGCACTCTCACTCTCTTCTCTGTCTTCCTGTACCTGTTCTGCCTCCATCAGTCCCAACTCTTCTATGTATTTTCGTCCCTCCATTTCTTCTCTCTCCGCACTCTCAGTCTCTTCTCTGTCTTCCTGTACCTCAATCTCCTGCATGTCCCTACTCTCAGTCTCTTCTACTTCACGGTGCTCCTTCTGTCCTCTCTGGTGTTCATCTATTTCTCTCTCTACCTCATCTTCTCCTGTCCTTACTTGCTGCCCCACCTCCTCTCTTTCAGGAACACATGCTTTGATAAAAAATACAAAACAAAAACACAAACACACACAATATATAAAATATGAGTACCCAAAGAAATATAAACAGATATAAACCAAACAGAATTACCACCCACTATGTAGAAAAATGATCTTAACTGAGACTTAAATCTGGTCTGGACAGGTACACAATACAGGATCAATCTTAAATTGTCATGAATGTACTGATGTTATCATGTGACCTACCTTCTAACAAACCTTCAAATAGGCAAATGATCTTCTCCATGACCGCATGCGCTAACACTGGCATCTCAAAGGGGCACTGGAGCTGGGCCACCCACTTTTTATTTTGCAGTCTATACTTTCCCCACAGCAGGAGGGGAATAAACCCAAGAGCTTTCAGTTTCTCCATCTTAACAAAGTAAAGCATACAAGCAAACAGAGAGAGATTTCCTAAGCAGGGTTACTATACACATAGTCTTTAGAAATAAAGAGCGGGCAGTCCACTGTCCTTACCCTTAGTATGTGTTTTTATAAGGGGGAGAGCAACCTTTCTTTACGAGAAACTCTCTGAAAGATTCTGTACAACGGCACCAATAACCAATTGGTTAGTGTTCCGCCATAAAGTGCCAGTGCAATTCACGACAAACCAAATTCCCCCCTGGAAGGTCCCCTATCGCCGCCCAACACTTTTCTGTCCACTCTCTTTCGTTCTTTCTAAATAATGGCAAAGCAAATCCTTAAAAAAATTAACTTTAAAGATTCTGTACTGCCCCTGGATGAGCAGCAGCCAGTATATAATTTGCAAAATATAATTTTGCAAACATACATGTTTTTAATTACAGAACTAACTTTTTTTTTTAATGGCTGACTTTGACCGA
Source organism: Triplophysa tibetana (assembly GCA_008369825.1). Taxonomy (NCBI): domain Eukaryota; kingdom Metazoa; phylum Chordata; class Actinopteri; order Cypriniformes; family Nemacheilidae; genus Triplophysa; species Triplophysa tibetana. The sequence goes on from CM017897.1 coordinate 15,245,457, forward strand.
ATAATTAAGAAAAAAACGTCAATAAGAGGACAGAATAGATGGGAACTCCTTTAATATTCTTTTTAAAGCATCTCAGGCTGAGACCTCAAGGAGCTTCTAAAATGACATGAAAACATTTCTAGCCAAAAGGTGACTACACTAAAGATGATCATATATAATATTTTTTAATTATTTTTCAGTGTCACAGTTACAACATTCCCCTAGTACCCTATGTTTCATTTCATAAATTCAGTGTTTATTAATATTCTAAAATGTGGAAAAAAATACAGTACAGTACAGAAATCTTTTCTTTATTATGTCATTTTATCAAGAAGCTTCTTGAGGTCTTACCCTGATATGCTCTTTAAGCAATATTAAAGGAGTTCCCATCTATTTTTTCATTATTCAGGCAAAGTCATCCATTTTAAAAACATTTATCATTAAATAAAATGTTAGTTTTGTCCTTGAAAAACATGTATGTTTGCAAAATTATATTTTTCTAGTCTACTAAACTAATTTCAGACATTTAGGCATACACTTTCAGATCAAAAGTTTTTCTTTAAACAAGAGAAACCTTTTACTGAAGTGTCCCAAAACTTTGGACCACTAGTGTTCTCTACTGCATTACCAGTGAACCAAAAGAAAAAACCTTAGCGTGAAGCTGAATGGATACAAGTTGCAGGCAAGGCTAATTCTGTTGATGACATCATGACACACAACTGCCAGCAAAATACAATTTATGTTGACAGAAAGCTCCCATGGCTAACCAAAAGAGAAAGAAAAAGTGTTCATTACCAACAGGGAACTGTTGTCAAATATTTTGGCCTGATTCCGTGACTTTTTGAGCCCATTCTTTGGCCCTGGTCTGGAACATTCTCATGCGAGCTGTCTGCCTGGACTTTAGGTCGAGCAGCTTCCCACACTGAGTAAGGAGGAGAGATGGATAGAGTGAGGACACATTATGACAGAAAACAATTTTGTACATTGTTTTACATTATTTACCTTGGTGCATCTTCGATTAGCACAGTTGATTTTTTCCAAGCAATGGGGGCACTGCCGAAAAGTTGATCCACCCGGCATTTTTACTAAAAACAAAACAAAGATAAATTATAATTATTAACATGCCGCACAACAAAGTATTTCATACTGAGGGAGGACCTGATGCGAGCAAATCCTAAGCCTTTTCTATTGCATTATAAAGATATAAAAGAGTTACAATTTACTTTATTATCAACCATGGATAAATTGTGTTTGACCTAGGGATGGGTGACATGGAACACATCAGACAAATTGGATATTCAGTAATACAATCATTCTTAATGATAATTAACTGCAAGGCAATAAGTGTGTAAAAACAAAGTTTAACCAAAGTAAGTATTAACCAAAATAGGTTAAGGGTAAGATTACACAGTAACTTAAATAGTAAATGGTAATAACAAGTAACTATTTTGTTATATTAATGTGTCATTTATTGGTTACATTTTGGAAGTTATGTGATTAACATTATAACAGTACTACATGAATGTATTAATATTTGCATTCATTGAATAATATAACCATGCAATTCTTTGGAAACATTGGCTTGTCCCTCTTCTCTTTAATGGGACTTCCATGTTCTTGAGGACAGTTGAGTCTGTGACATTATTGTTACCCTATAACTATTATTAAAATACTAACTTTAATGACTTTGCAGAGTCAGGATTGGTAGATTAATATTGTTTTTCTTTCAGCTGGAGACCATTGATTTTGTTTAAATCGTGCATAAGCAAAACATGATAACATGAGAAATTAAATAACCCGGAAATAGGAGCCAAGATCAACCCTAATGTATCGTGGATCTGCAAGCAACTAGTAATGTCTAGTTTAATTATACCAACGTACCTGTTATTTTCCAGATCTCAGATCGGCCTGTATAGAGATTGCAGGCAGTATGATGCGAAATACTGATCTGGCATCAGCTATAACGAGGTTACCTTTTGGTGTCCACAGGGACACAGTTGCATATAACAGATGCATCAAAATGCCTTTTCCACGGGCACGATGTATAGGCAGTAAACAGGTTGTCCCGTTGCCCACAAGTTGGGAATAAATCCGGTTTAGGAGTCCATGCGGAGTGGTTGGAGCACCTTATTGACCCCCGGGGCCCCGTAGGCTAACGTTACCACTTAAGTTAAAACATCAGCTAACTCAGTCTGTCGAATAGTGGTGCTGTCATCAGCCATGTCAAAACACGATAAAGCACAGTTTTATTTGTTTGTGTATTTCAAACTGCAACATATGCAGGAGATATATACAGTAGAATTGATTTTAGGCTATTAGGCTAATGGCAATGGTAGGCTAACGTTACCAGCTGCGCGAACTGAGCAGCGCGATGTTACAGTAACAAACTTTAACGCACACGCTGCCGTTTTGACGCACAAAAATATAATGAAACTTAATTATAATTCACTTACAAATAACCTTATTTACAAAGTGTGTTGCCTTTACTCACCTGTTTAAAGATGGCGCGCATAAGGTGAACTGGGCGAACCGAGCATCGCTGGTGACGTCACTGCCGTTGAAGACGAAGCGTAATATTTTGACGCTATTGCTCCCCACTGAAGATAATTGAAAGGATTGGCGTATCCCATGCACGCGAAAGTGGAGTTTGGCGTATATATCATACGCAGTTTGAAAGTGTAAAGTCGTGTTATTTATACGCAGGTTGATGAGTACGGCCTCTGTCATAGTTAATCTAGTGTGTGTCGTGACTCGTGGACTACATGCCTCTGAAAAGCACGTCTCTAAGCTGATGCACTACTGTTGTCGCTTTGTTTTTGTTTTGTGCAAGTTCCAACGTCTCCGTTCCATGCAACAGAAACACGAGGAGTAACAGACCCTTTGCGATTAAATTAACCGTGACGTTAAAGCGTGGTTACTGGTGAAAACTACTAAACACATATGCATTTACAGAAAGAAAATATATTTCCTAATATATGAATTACAAATATATTAAAGGACATAATGGTAAATAAGAAAATATACAGAATAATATATTGTGTAAATATATTACAATGTAGTGAGTAATACATAAGGAATTGCCGCTTTTCATTTATTAAATGAATGTGTTTTTTTAGGTTGGAGCTTAACTCTGCAGGAAAGTGGATCAAGAGGTTTAGAGTTGTAGAGCTCTAGTGTAGTGTATTTTAGTTTAAATAGAGGTTTCATCTTAGTTTAAAAACATATAAAACACAAAGTAAATGATTTTGACCAAACCATTGCTAAACCTTTTAAAGTTCAACTTATTAAAACATTTTAGTTGCATAAACTGTAAAGCTATTTGAGCAAACATACTTTTTAAAGTCGGAGTCAAGGTTGGGTCAGCTAGAAAATAACAATTCAAGTAATTCTTTGGAGAAAGAAATTGAATCAACATAAAAATTATATGGAACGGAATAATATTTTTTTTACAGTGTCGCAGTCAACGCAGTATGTTAGTCCCTATGCAGTGACCTGTAGAGGAGTTCAGCTCTGAAAACTCTGACTGTAAAAACATCAACACACACACAAACAAACATGTGGAAAGTTACACACTGACCTGAGAACACCAGCATATGAATCAATCTTTCTATTGCTGGTGGATTTGCAGTATGACATGAATCTGAAACAGTGACAAGAACACAAGAATTAAATCAACAGAAAAATGAGCTGCAAGTATAACAACAGGTACAGTACTTTCAACTGACGAAAACATCCCAGTTTACCTGCATCAACGGACAAGGCTTGTGATCAGACTGTACTGACTTCTGCCAAGTAGGGTGTTCGCTTTTACATCCAGTTGTATTTCCTTAATTTTTTTTTAGGCAAATTTATTTATGCAACATCATTTGAATGATGAGACTTGCAGTAAAAACAAAAAACAAAGGAAAATGGCCAAGAACACACAAGTCGTAAGCATTGCATCATTTGGAATTAAAAATGTTTTAAGTAAGTTAAATATTAAATTCAGATTTCAAAATCATTGAGCTTGGTTGTCACAGTTTCATTGATGTGGTGAAATGTATTAGGTATGTGCACTTTATTTCATGCTCTTTTTTCTTATATAACTCTGAAATCTGATTCTGTATGCTCATTGTCTGTCTCACTTTGTTGTTGGTGCTCAAATCATTTAGATTTAAATCTTGTTGTGCATGTTGAGTTTGGGGCAGTTCCCGACCACACTGCCTGAACTTACTAGGCACAAATGATAGCCAGACAGGCCTAATGCAGTGTGTGCTCTGCCTGTTAGGTTAATTTGATTGAACGTTTGGTTAAAAGATTCATATTTTTTAAAAGAAAAATGGTTCATTTTATTATTTGTATCTACATAACGCATGCCCCGTTTAATGGCCTTCGGCTATAAATGTATGCGTAATGGAGGCCAGCTGGAGTGTGAAAGCTGTTTGTACCTCAATCTTTAGAGGTGTTCTATAGTGATAAAGCTAGAAACTGTTAACTTCTGTCTCATTTTTGGAATCCCGACTCCCCCAAAACTGATTGATGCCATTAAACTGGAACTAGCTGTTTTCTAATAGAGCATAAAATGTCCATGACCTGGATAAATTGCTTCAGTGGCACGCAAATAATAGACTTTGAATGCTGTATTTGCATTAAAAAACAACATGTGTTAGTTCTATTTGACTGAATAGAAAACAGAGCATTCAAATACATGTTGGAAACGCTCCAAAGTGGATATTTCCAGTCGCATGTGATCTACTGAATGCTAAAACTCAATTTGTTTATTTGTCATAAAATATGATGTTTATATAAAAACCTGTACGTCCAGGACTGGTATATTAGATCACTTTCTAAAATAACAGAGATGATTGGGGCACAACGTCTCGTCTTTCATGATGAGAAACACAGTACAAAATCTAGCTTTAAACACTACCTGCTCAGTACAGTACGTGGAAGTGTTGTCAGCATGTGGTGTAAATTTTAAAGGAATCGTTTACTTTTATATAACTTATTCACCCTCATGTCATGTCAAACCTGCATGACTTTCTTTCTTATGCAGAACACAAAAAATAGATTTTTTCAGTTAGCGAACCAGCAAATGTATAACCCACACTGAAGTCCGTTATATGGACATTTCTCAAAAAAAGTTGTTATTTTGTGTTCCACTGAAAAATAGTCAGATTGACAACCACACGCGGGGAATAAATAATGAATAAACTGGATGAATTTTCCAAATATTACTAAAACACTTTCAGTGAGGATTTCTTCACGCAGCTCTTTTTAAAGGACGATCTGGAAACATTGTACAACTTATTTTTAGCCCCTATATATAAGCAGAATTATTAACATGAAAATTCAACATAATTAAATCTTGTAAGGTCTATATAAAAATAATCACATAATCCATGTTTAAATCCATTCTTTAATGCAGACAAAAATATTTCTTAGACCCGAATCATCAAATTCTTGTGTCCCAATTTATAGAAACAGCATATATCACATTTATGATATATTACAATACACTATTGTGAGAATCTGGATTTCGTCCTGTCCTCTACAAATATTGAATCTGTGTTTAGTACAAAGTTCATATATCATATGTATTCATTCATATTCATTCCTATTAGTATTAGCTTCTATTCACATAAGATGTGCCTTACTTTCTTGTTGTTTAACCTCGTTGAAAGTTGTATCATGTCTTATGCTGTCATATGCTGATATAAGTATCTGTTTAATGAACAATTGCTTTGATACTGTAATGATGAATGTATATTGAGTACGTATATTGAATACGTACTTTGTGATATCATATCTGATTGTTCTCAGGAGGAATAAGACCAAATAGAAAGTCTGGTGATTTGCCAATCTGGTGGTTTTATATGACACCTCCTGTTTCAAGCATATAAATATTAGTCCTTAACATAAATAAACTTGGGACTCTGATTGTACTAGACTACTGTGTCTGTGTCAAACTTTGTCTCCAGGATCCTGAAACTCTGTGTGTTCCGTCGACTAGACTCTCCAACCGTAGAATAATGTTTAGACAAGGGGACATAAGAAGTTTACATTCTTACAACTAAAAGACTCTCTACCATCCACACTGGACCCATACCAATTTGCCTACCGTAGCAATAGGAGCACAGATGATGCAGTGTCCATGGCGCTGCACTCCGTGCTCACACATCTGGACAATAAGGACACTTATGCACGCATACTGTTTGTAGACTTCAGCTCTGCATTCAATACCGTCATCCCTTCCAAGCTAATCATCAAACTTGGAAACCTAGGCATTAACAACTCAACCTGCAACTGGATGATGGATTTCTTGACGAACAGGCCTCAGCTTGTTAGGTTAGGCAACATCTGCTCCACCACAATCACCCTCAACACTGGTGTACCACAGGGCTGCGTACTGAGCGCCTTTCTCTACTCCCTTTTCACACTCGACTGCAGGCCTGTGAATGGATCTAACTCCATCAAGTTTGCAGACGATACAACAGTGATTGGTCTCATCAGCAACAAGGATGAGACTGCTTACAGGGAGGAGGTCCGGCACCTGGCCACATGGTGCTCAAACAACAACCTGCTCCTTAACACCTCCAAGACAAAGGAGATCATCGTGGACTTCAGGAAGGCAAAAGGAGGCACACACGACCCCATCCACATTAATGGGATGGCTGTTGAACGTGTTTCCAGTTTTAAGTTCCTGGGGACCCATATTTCGGAGGACCTGTCCTGGACCACCAACACCTCATGCCTGGTCAAGAAGGCTCACCAGCATCTCTTCTTTCTGAGGACACTGAAGAAGAACCAACTGTCTTCAAACTATCCTGGTGAATTTCTATCGCTGCACGATAGAGAGCATCCTAACCAACTGTGTCACAGTCTGGTACGGGAACTGTTCTGTTGCTGAGCGCAAGGCACAGCAGCGGGTGGTGAAAACAGCCCAGCGCATCACAGGGACTACACTCTCTTCCATTGAGGACATCCAGAAGAAACGCTGTCTGCGTCGAGCTCGCCGCATTCTCAAGGACTCCTCTCACCCCGCGCATAGACTGTTTACTCTCCTATCTTCCGGTAGGCGCTTCAGGTGCCTCAGGACAAGAACCAGTAGACTAGGAAACAGCTTTTTTGCCTGAACTGTTTCATTATTGAACTCTGGCCCCCACTGATTTCACTACCCTCATAACTTTATCTTTAATGCTGCTATTACATTGTTTACATCGCACTACAGGGCTGCCATGCATGACCGAACTGTACACACCAGTACTTCATGTATCTGCTCTACCGGACTGTTTACACACACACAGCATCATTTGCACTCTATACTGCTCACTTGCACACGAGGAATATTATACTGAATGCTCATTTGCACTAATGGACTACTCTCATAACTGCATTACCTCATCTACTGCACTGTAACTTCAATAACTCCACTAACTTAACTACTGCACTGTAACTTCAGTAACTGCATTAACTCATCTACTGCACTGTAACTCTATTAACTGGATCTACTCATCTATTGCAGGGGTTCCCAAACTTTTCAGACCACGACCCCCAATATTAGACTACTGACGACCCGCGACCCCCCCCTCCTTTCTCCTCTCTGTGTTTTCCTACGACAGCTTGTGAGGATTTGCGATTTGGTTACATAATGACAGAGCTAAAACAAAAAGGACCACAATCTCTAAGCCAGGCAATTTTATTAACAAATTATGGACAAAAACAAATACATTCCATAACTGTGAAATGTGTACAGACAGAATACGAACAAGCTGCCTGTAACACGCATACAACAATAACTTTGTATTCAGAAAAAACACCTAATGTGATGGATGGGCGCTGTGCGCGGAGCAAAGCATGTCCACTCTAGGTTCAATTTATGGAGATCGCCACCCGCAGATCATCTTCCACGTTAAGCCGTGACCTGTGTTTATTCTTAATGTTAGTCAGCGCGGAGAATGTTTTTCGCATAAATACGTTGAGCCAAAGTGCAATTTGGTGTTCAGGTGTGCATTTTCACGGGCTTCAGACTCTCATGTGCGAGGATTTTGGAGCACACAGCGCATTGAGGGTGCTGTACCTGTATTATAACAATGCACGTGAAACCATAGTTTATGTATTCTTTTCTATATTTTCTGGCTTTCGAGGAGGGATGGTCCGTTTGCGGGGCACGGGTTTGGCGGGCTGCCATAACCCGATCACTGTTTAGCAAAACACCAAATGTGCATCTAGATAGCTAGCGCATGTTGTTGTGCTGTAAATTCATTGTGATTGACGCCGTCACACTGTCATAATTAATCGGAGCAAACAAAGTTTTATTTCCAGCTTATTTTAATTATCCTAAATTTATACTCGCATCATTAGAACATTTTTAACATATAAAAAAAATAATTATGTTTCTGTAAATCATCTCGCGACCCCCCGCACCCCACTCCGCGACCCCCACTTTGGGAACCACTGATCTATTGCACCATAATTTCAATAACTGCATTAACTCATCTACTGCACTGTAACTCTATTAACTGCATCTACTCATCTATTGGACCATAACTTCAATAACTGTATTAGTAACTCAGTAACTCTATTAAGTGCATCAACTCATCTATTGTACCATAACTTCAATAACTGTATTAACTCATCTACTGCACTGTAACCTTAATAACTTCATCTACTCATCTATTGCACCATAACTTCAATAACTGCATTAACTCATCTACTGCACTGTAACCTTAAAAACTAATGTCTGTAATAAATGCACACTTAAGTCACTTGCACTATTGTATAGTCTAAATTGTTATCTGTTCATAACCACCTGCACATTAATTTTCACAGTATATATCCTTCTGTATATATTGTCCATAGTACATACCGACTATCATATTGTCATAGAACATTTGTATAGTATTTCCCTAAAATTGTATTCTGTATTTATTCACACTGTATATCTGCACTTGCTAATTGCACTTCTGGTTAGACCTAAACTACATTTCGTTACACTGTACTTGTATATGTGTAATGACAATAAAGTTGAATCTAATCTAACCTAATCATAGAAAAACTAATCTTAGGTCAGAAATATATGGGAAAGTTCAGTTACTGTGTGCATACTGTTTGGCTTGTAATGTTTAGTCAGAATTAGACCATTTCATACTAAATTAGATTTAAGGGCAAAGTTTTTTTCAAATGTGTGGGACACCCCGGATCCATCAATTACCATAGATCCATAATTTTAACGTTTTAAATTTTCGCGCTTTCTTCCCCTCAGGTAACTTAAGGTTAGCTCCAGCCTGCATTAGCTAAAAACTATGCCCCTTAACTTACTTTAATAACGGTAAACCACGTCGATATTACTGGTATTATGGTGGTTTTTCTATTATAGTGTTGAGTTTTCTTATAATAAATAATACATTTAGTTAGTTATAGGGTTCATGTATTCTTATGAGACAATATTGGGCCTCATGTAAAGTTTGAGCTCTTGAAGACCTGCATGAACAACAAACAGCTTATCTGAACTGCACGTACACCACACATCATTTTTAATAAGGAAGTTTGGGTTGTTGCATAGAGTCAAGGACGCTGGTATCTCTAAACAGTGAGCTCATTTTAACAAAGTTAATGTTATGAGTCTGAGAACTTGAACATCTGCACACACACCAAATATCTTTTAGAACTAAGACGTACAACCCACACAATTTTGTAGGGAAGTCTAATTAAATCCCATACAACCAAGGACACTGGGTAGCTCATTTTCGCTAAAACATGAGCTCATCTTGGATAGAAACATGGTTAAATCATGTATCGTCCGAAACCCCCAGGAAAGTGTCAAGATAAAGAGGCACCTGTTTTTTAGTGGCGCACGCAACCATTAAATCTTAATAAGGTAGGCCGGAACATTGAGCGCAGAGGGAGTGTGAGAAATTCCTGTTAGGTGCAGGTCACGTCTAGGGACGTGCCGCGTAGGTCGCGAAGACGCTCTAGGGAGTGTGAGAAATCCTGTTAGGTGCAGGTCACGTGGAGGGTATGAATGCATTGTGATATATTTTTATGTTATTGTATATTGTATTGTGACGATAGAAAAATCCAGGAGTGAGGGAGAGAGAGAAAAAAAAACCTCAGCCTGTGAGACTCTGTGAGTGTGTGTGTGTGTGTGTGTGTGTAACAGAGGGTGTGAGTGTATGTGCAAGAGTGGGAGGCAAAAAGGCCCCGTAAGTGTGTGTGTGTATGACAAAGTGATTGAGAGAGAGAGAGAGAGAGAGAGAGAGAGAGATGGAGCAAATAAAAATTGCTGTATAATGTTTGTCCAGTAAAATGTATGAGAAGAAGGATTGTTAGGTTTTGTTGATGTTTAAAGAGGCATGCGTTTCGAGACTAGGTGCAAGATTTTGCTGTGTGTCTGTGCCAAAGTTTCATGTGGTAATAAAAGTATTTGAAAAAAAGCTAAAAGCAGAATAAGGTGTGCATTAGGGTTTAATAGAAAAATTATTTGAGCACATGAGAGAAGCAAGAGTGTGTGTAGAAGATAAAGAGGTAATTTATGGAGTCAGATAAAGATTTGAAGGACATAGAGTTTGTGTGAGTTGGGCTCACTCCGAGCGAATGAGACTTAACGGCAGCCAAAAAATAGAGCTGCTTTGATTAAAGCAAGAAGAGCATTGTCAAACAAAAAAAATAGGAGATAGATTTTGTTGATTACAAATATGTTTCAAAAATTGTGAGCTACTTTTATGGTATAAAGTCGATAAAATATACCCAGGAAAAATCAAAATCTCAGACCATAAGGCCTGAGTGTGTGTGCTGGAATCTGTGAGAAGTGATTTATTAGACAGCAGAAGGGCCTCTGGAGTGTGTGTGTATTCTGTCTGCTGTGAGCGTATGAGACCAGAGTGCTGCTGTGAAGAACTGTTTAACATTGAGTGAAAAGCGGTTTTACATTGAGTAAAAAGTGAAAAGCATTGCTAGATTGTGAATTGTGAATTATTTTCATGTTCTATTGATGTTTTAAAGTCATATGGCCGGAATTGAACTGCTAGATGAGGAAAGCTTACAATCATATTTTGAGAGACTAAGAGTAGCCAGAACATTGACTGAGAGGGAATTAGTGATCATTTCTGGAGAGAATCATTTTATAGGGACTTAGCAGGCATTTAGAAGCCACTGACAGAAGAAAAGAAAAATTATTTCTTGGACGAATTAGTAGAAGTTCAGAATTTGGAACGAGTTGAGCAGGAGTGGCCATATGTGAATTGGAGAGATATAGTAGGCAGGTGTTGTAAAGTAGAGATATTGAGAAACTACTTAGGAGTTTGCTTCCATAGAATTAATAGATTTGGCAATCTAGGCACCGCGTTACAGCGTGTCTCATTGGTAATAAAAATCCCAATCCACAACCTGGTAGAACCCTATTTACTGCAAAGAGTAAGACAAGGTTATCCACGAGGTGGAGGGAGAAACTACAGATTAATCAGTCACCCAGAAATAAAGGTTTATGCAGAAACAAAGATACGAAAATTGGGAAAGTAAGATATTGTGTACGACCAACAAGCAGAAAGAAATAGAGCCGCTGCAGTTTCAGGCCGCTAAACTGAAGAAGCTGATCGTGCAGATAACACCAGAAAACCTAGGGCCATAGGTCGCAATAAAACAAAGAGGCGCCCCACTATAACAGAATAAGTGAAGATAATAAATTAAGAATGGCCTCCACTCCCGTAGAGATACTAGGAGCTAGATATCCTGTGAGCAGAGAACTGATAGGAGAAATTTCTAAGAAATGGGCAGAGAGAACAAAAAAATTAAGAACTTCATGGCCAGAAAGTGGAACTTTTGATATGACAGTGTGTGAAGAAATGGAAGGGTTGATAAGAAATCATAAACCCAGGGACAAAAGCACCAAGAGAGAAGTTAAGAGAAGAAGGGAACAAGATGTATTAAATTTGTTTAAGAAGGAAGGAATTAATTTCCTAAAGAACATAAAGAAAACAAGGGAGCTCCTGAAAGAGGATGAGGAAAAAGTCAGCGAAAAATTGAGGAAGGCTATGAGTACACCCCCATATGAAGTACTAAGGAGCCAGCTGTCATTGATTGTGGAAGATAATGAGCTGAATAATCAAATGCCTTTGGTGAAAAGGAGAATTTAAGTTTACAGGAGAGCTGGACCTCCAAGGGGAAAAAGAGAGGAGTCGAGAGATGATGAACTTCTAAGAGACACATTCGCTGAGAGGCGGCAGGAGTAATCTTCCATCACGCCAGAGTACCACCAGAGAGGGAAAGCAGAGTGGAATGCTACACCCGTCTATAAATCAATTTATCCTGGGGTATCTGCAGAGCTAGAGGCTGCTAGAAGACAGAGATATGAACAAACAGCTCGAGAGCCGGACAAAACATCCACAGCACTGAGAAGAAAAATACTAAGATATAGCAAGGTGCCAGATGTCATGTCGGAGAAGGGGCCATGGAAGATGACGCAACACTGCCCAGTCTGGAGAATAGACATATCTCAAGTTACATTGATGAAACGTCATGACGGCATAGCAGAAAATATATACCAGATAACACCAGCAGAGGGACATGTCTGGTGACCGAACAACAGGAAGAAGCAAGATATTAAAAGATTGCCCAAGGAGAGAATACAAATGGATGTCTGGAAACATTTGTTTAGAAGACATAGATGAGGAACAGCCACAGCCAGCACGGCTCAGAGAAGGGGGGAGACTGAGAAGATCAGCATCAGCAACCTTCACTACAAACAAACCATTCAAAGAGATATTGATAAAAAATCGACACAAAAATGATGTGCCTTGGGCCACACTGGAGCTGGATGGATTGATCGCACGATTACCAGATCTAAATGAGGGAGCTGGAAGATGGATACGGGTCCTGGAAGAAGAGACGATTGGGATACTACTAACTTAGGGAAACATTAAAGCTTTGCTAGCTAAATGCCCGGGTGCATCTTAAATAAATGAACTGCTGAAGGACTTTAGATTGAATCGAGCAATTGACTCCCCAGAATAAGATGCAGAGCTCTTTGACAAACAAAGATAGGACATGTGGCGAGCCCTAAGAAGAGAATATCAAACCAGAATTGATCAAAAAGAACTGAAGGGAGATCAGATGACAGAAAAAGAGAATCAAGCCACCTATATGCAACGACAATTAAACAAGAGCTGGAGAAAAACCCTGAAGAAGACCCGGTTATGGCAGCACTCTGCAGAGATGCCATTGTTTACACCCTGCCACCGCCAGTAAAAGCAAAACTGGAAGACGTTGCAGGACTGAACTCTAAACCACATAAAGAATTTTTAGAATATATTGTAAACTGTGTTTTACCACACAGGAAGAGCGAGATGAAGCTGAACTAAAGAAAAAGAGAGTTACAGAGGGCTCAAGGACTAGCTAAACTAAATTATTAGAAACCTTTTCATTTATATGTGGCCAACAGGAAAGAAGGTTCACAATTATTATCATAATTACTCAAATACTGCTTAAGATATGTTGATATAAGATTATAATAGAATTAATGCATAATGCTTAATGTGATTAATATGAAGCCTATAATGAGGTATGGGCTTCACCTGTGATAATGAGCTTTGAATTAGATTATCTAGTTGTAGGATCTTTGAATTATAACTAAAATATTAGGATATAATCAGATATTTAAAGAGTACCTGAAAAATAATGGGTTGGATTTGAACACAAATAGAGGCAAAGGAAGAGAAAACTTTCTTTTTATTTTATAAATAATTTCTACAGCTCATATTTAGTAATCCTTATGGTCTAAACAATAAATAATAATCAAACACCTATTTTTAAACGTATCTGAGAGGTGCACCTTATAAATCTGTCTTTAATGAACCATCATATGTAAACCAAGAAAATTAAAAAGTTGACACTGTATTAAACAGGGAGACTAATGCCATTATGTTATTTAAGAGACTCTTATGAAGGATATTTTTTTGAACAGTTGCATGACCAATTTCTCTCGAGTCAGCTTTAATAACAACCAGCTTCACTACAGTCAAGTGGACACCACCAAACTGACACATGCTGTCGGGAACTGACCGAGTATGCAAGACAGTAACCCATTGCAATTCATGATGAATCTCATACAGTAAAGGGACACATTTCACACTGCCAAGTGAGCTAAAGAACCTGATCTAAATCGCAGCAAGTGGTGGTGCCAACGGTACAGGACCAGTGACTGTTAAATCTGAAGACAGCATCGTCCAGATGGTTTTCATCTGGACCAGTTCGAGTGTGGGTCCCAGGGCATGCATAAGGCGATGCAACGCGATGGACCAAAGCATCTTGACGAGTCTACAGGACCACATCGAATGTCGATCCCGACAACAGAAAATAACTACTATCTTAGAGAGAACCAGATTTACTGACACGACTAGCAAACACCTGGTGATATATCCCTGAATTGAACTGCAACAAATGACACTGTGAAGCTTGATGCAACGATTGACGAGAGAAAGAACTTTGACAAACTGAGTGACACTACACTTCTGTTATGAGCAAAGGATCAACAATTAGCAGCAAACGATAGATCTACGATGGATTGAGCGCTACCTTAAACACATTGATGGACCACCCTGGTCCTCAAAAACATCATGCAATGAACATGTGGTGGAGACTGACAAACCGACGGCAAGAATCTACAGGAACTAGTATGTTTGTGCCATGTTACCCAAAAATACCACTTGAGGGGACTGGTGGGCTAATCAGAACTGTGACGAAGAAATTGAAATGACTCTCGGAGAATCTGATATGTTACGCAAGGTCTACAAGACGTCATCACTTGGGAAGAACCCTGAGACAAAAGTGTTAACATATCTATGAGGAGACAAAAACCAACTGCACTACCAGAGAGGCGTGTCTGAAATAGCTGAGAAAAGTGTAGGTTAAAGATCATTGTCAATGTAACGGGTACCGTGGCAACGGCACCCGGAAGGGACAGATTATTCTCCTGTAACACACAGGAGAGAAACGAGGAGACAGTGTCACGTTCAAGCTCTCTGGAGTAATTTATTCACAATATTATTAAACAAATATCTGTCTCTCAAAGTCACATTATGCTTCACATATCACTTTTTCAATGTCTTCTTAACATTATAATGACTTTCAATGTTCATGTCAGTTCAAATTCTACAATAACATAAACTTTTTTATTTCACATTTATGTTCACTGACCTTGTATTTTTATATTTCACTCTATTCATCAAAAAAAGAAATACAAAAACCATAGTAATATACCTCAATTACTTCTATTAAATGATTAACCATTTCTATTCACAATATTTTACCAGTATCACATTGATACAATGCTGCAAATCACTCTCAGAATTATTAATATACTTAATATATAACTTTAAACCTTATTTAACACATTAACCATTATCAATCGACATTCAATACACATGTATAGTACATTAAACAATACTTATTCACCTTTAAAGCTTATAGAATACCTTCATGTGCATTTGCATAAGGAAAAATGTATTTTTTAACTGACGTGCTCACCAACGTTACATGTGCGTTTTCAGTAGGCTGCTAATCAGTCGAGCTTTTCTCTCTCGCTTCAATCAACTCGAAAACAATCTCTGACGAACATCACTTCTCTAAAACAATTCACTTAATGTCTAAACACATTTCAGCATGGTTAAATTAAACTTTTAAATGCTTTTATACATTTACCCACCTGTAACACACAGGAGAGAAACGAGGAGACAGTGTCACGTTCAAGCTCTCTGGAGTAATGACAAACTCACGACTCGCACAGCTTAACACCGTTCGCTCGACTCTGCCCCTAACGGTCAGGAGTAGCATTGCACACTACTGATTACAAGGAATCACATTAAAATAAAACCCTTCTGAAGGTTTCTTTTTTTCAAAATAACACAATAACATTTTCAAAATGAAACCAAAAACTTTAAATATACCTAAAGTACAATTAACATACTTGTGTGATCGTCACACACTTCCCAGCAAAAAGAAATGGGTCCCACCATTTTCTTCTCTACTTATCTAACTCAAAGCCTCTTTTAACAAGCAACCGGAACTGGCATTATATATGGTGTGGCTGGTACCGTATAAGGCATGTATGTAAATAGGGGGTAAAGAGTAGAATAAGGGTTAAGTAGACATGTTGGGGTTGAATAGGGCATAAATGGGTGCAAAGGTTGAGTAGTCTGAGGTACAGGGTAAACAGGTGATTGTAAGTGTGTGTTTGTCACATTAACTGTCGCCTGTGTTGTCTGTGTAGGCTGGCCAAAGTTCTCATATGTGAAGATCTGTTTAGGTCGTCGCTCCCGACTTGACCTTCTGACCCGAGTCTGGTTATCTGGCACTGCACTGACTGGAAACTGTTCCTCTTGACTGAACTCTGGATCCTCATCATATCCATCTTGTTCCTCAGGTCCCGCAACAACAAACTGATCTTCATATTCTCCGGGTTCCTGCATCTCTGTTTCCCTCAGGTAACAAATCCATTTCAGGTAAGTGGTGCATCCTAAATTCCTCCTCTTCTTCAGCAGGTATTGGAGTTGGCTGGCTCAGAGAGGTTACTGGTCGTTGTGGCGGGGCTACCACGGGTATCTCCTTTATCTTTTCTACTGGTACCCTCAACCAATAACGAGGACCATCTGAGTCATCTCCAGAATCTGAGTCTGAACCTGATACTTCCTGTAGACTAGTACGTTCTGAGACATTGGTGCGTCGAGTCTGGTGTTTCCTTTTCTGTGTTCTCTTTTCAGGAGCATTTTGGCATGGAAGGGCTTCAACTGGAAGGTCATTTGCTAATAACAACAGATTACGATGTAATGTCCTGGTCTTTCTCTTGTCTCCAAACTCAGGGTAGACTACGTATACTGGGTTATCAGCAAACTGTTCTTTCACAATGTAGATCGATTTCTCCCAATACGACCGTAGTTTTCCTGGTCCACCACGCTCACCAAGGTTCCTGACCAAGACTCTATCGCCAGACTGTAGTACCACTCCCCTTGCTTTCTTATCGTAAAGCACTTTGCCCTTGGCACTGGCCTGTTTACTATTCTCGTTAGCAATTCGATAAGCCTCGGACATCTGCTTTGCCCACTTCTGCGCATATCCCTTTGGCGAGTCAGGCTCTGTTTCTCCAACCAACCCAAACAGTAAGTCAACGGGAAGGCGAGGATGACGACCATAAAGAAGGAAGAAAGGTGAGTAGCCTGTCGACTCGAGCCGAGTACAGTTGTACGCATGAATGACTTGTGGAATTCGATCTTTCCATCGTTCCTTTTCTTTCTCTGACAACGTTCTTAGCATCTGGAGTATCGTCCGATTAAACCGTTCCGCCGGGTTCCCCTGGGGATGGTATGGTTATGTTCTCGAATGACGAATACCTGACAACTGTTGCAACGTACGAAAGAGCTCGTTCTCAAATTCACGGCCCTGGTCGTGGTGTAACTTTGATGGGTACCCAAAGCGGAGGACGAAATCATTAAAAATGCGCTCAGCTGCCGTTTTCCCACTCTTGTTCTTTGTCGGATACGCTTGGGCGAATCTTGTAAAATGATCGACGACCACAAGGATATATTCGTAACCTCCACGGCTGGTCTCTAGGTGTAGATAGTCGATACACACCAACTCCAGTGGCGAGCTTGATGTGATACTACCCATTGGGGCGCGAACATGAGTAACTGGCTTCTTCGATTTTATGCATGGGCATTTTCTTGTGATATGTTCTTCGATCTCTCTAGCCATGAAGGGCCAATAAAATCTCTCTCTGGCAAGATTGAGGACTCTTTCTGTGCCGACATGGGCCATTTCATTATGGAGTTTCTTCAAGACAATGTCTTTGTACTTAGCAGGAAGCACCAACTGCCTTCTTTCATTAGCACGCCTGTACAAGAGACCATTCTCCAAAACTAACTTTCCCCATTCATGAAATAGTCTTCTAGTGGCTCCACTAGCCGCTCTCCGTATCTCGTCCGTTAAAGGTGTACCCGCCTCTTTTAACTTGATCATTTCACCAATGGCTTCATCTGCATGTTGTGCCTCCACAAGCTCATCGTGGCTGATTGCAGTCAAGTGATCAAATGAGGAGGATGAATCGGCTTGGGAAGAGATGTTGAGAGCCGCCACCCACGGTACATCTTTCAGTTTGGCTACTTTACTTCGATCCCATATCGCACGAACCACGTCTTCGGTACACTCTTTGGTACAGGACTCAGCATAGGCCTCAATGTTT
This sequence comes from Triplophysa tibetana, assembly GCA_008369825.1. NCBI lineage: Eukaryota > Metazoa > Chordata > Actinopteri > Cypriniformes > Nemacheilidae > Triplophysa > Triplophysa tibetana. The sequence goes on from CM017897.1 coordinate 15,263,644, forward strand.
AAAGGAAGACGCGACAGCGTATCGGCATCGATGTTAGCCTTTCCTGGTCTGTACTTTATGTCGAACCTGAAATCGGAGAGTTCTCCTACCCACCGATGGCCTACTGCATTTAGCTTGGCTGTAGTCATAACGTAGGTCAGGGGATTGTTATCGGTGAATATAGTGAAATGGGGTGCATAGAATAAGTAATCCCTAAACTTTTCACACACGGCCCACTTCAAGGCTAGGAACTCTAGTTTTCCACTATGCAGGTGGTAGTTTCGCTCAGCTGCAGTCAAAGTCCTAGACCCGTACCCAATGACTCTTAACTTGCCATTCTGATATTGATAAAGAATCGCGCCGAGCCCCTGGTCTGAAGCATCGGTATGTAATACAAAGGGTGAGTCGAAGTTGGGGTATGCTAGCACGGGAGGGCTAACGAGGAGAGATATGAGTCGGTCGAGGGCTTTTTGATGCTCGGTGGCCCACTCCACAGGTGTTCTGGATGGTAGTTGTGGACCTTTACTTTTCCCACGTGCTACAGCTGCTTGTCCTGGCTTGACTTGTAGTAGCTCATAGATGGGCTTTGCTATCCTAGAGAAGTCCTGAATGTAGGAACGGTAATAGCCCAGGAACCCGGTGAGCTTTCTTACATCTCCCACTGTCTGTGGTGTCCTGCTGGTTAACGACCGCACTGCATCCAGGTCTTTGGGATCAATTCTCACTCCCTGAGCTGACACAAGACGACCCACATATCTTACTTCTCGTCGGAATAACTCACATTTTTCAGGTCTCAATTTCACCCCATGTCGCTGAAGAGCTTGGAGTACTTTACGGACCCCTTCCACATGCTCATCAAAGGTTTTTGCGTAGCAGAGCACGTCGTCAAGGTACGGAAGACAGCAATCATCTCTCAAGGAACTCAACATCTCTTCCATACTCCTCTGGAAAGCTGCTGGGGGGTTGGAGAGGCCAAAAGGGATACGGACCCATTCATACAGCCCCCAGGGGGTAATGAAAGCAGTGAGGTGCTGGGAGTCCTTGGCGATAAAGCCCTGATGATAAGCCTTTCCTTGGTCGAGGATGCTGAACCAGGAATAACCACCGAGGCTATCAGTCAGGTCTTGTATCCTAGGTAGGGGATGTCGATCAGGGATGGTCTTCTGATTCAAGAGACGATAATCGATACAGAGGCGGAGTGTACCGTCTTTCTTTTGGACACAGACCACTGGAGCAGCATAAGAGGACTTTGACTTCACAATCCAACCTTTCATGAGCAGATCTTGAACATACTCCTTCACCTCTTTGAACAGTGGTTTGGGCACCGAAGAGTAAGCTCTCTGCACTGGAATCTCGTCTTTGAGTGAGATAGACATCTGTAGACTAGGAATACATCCAATATCATGACTGTCTTGTGCAAAAGCAGCCGATTCTTCCCACAGCATTTTCTCGACTTTCTCTTGTTCCTCATCACTAAGGTGGCTGAGGTCCACACGGGGCTGCCATAACGCTGGAACACTCGGTTTAACTGGGGCTGTTGCTGCTTTAACGACTGTTACTCTGGGCCTGGGGCTCTCTAATGGATTATTCTCAATCACCCTAGCCACCGTCTGAACGCTACCAACGGCTGTCTTCCTTGGTATTGTAACAGGATGCTTCGTGTTATTTCTCACTGGTATTATGACATAAGGTCTCTTTGCAGTCTGTAGTTCTAGTAAGCCCTCCTCAAGCTCGGTGAGATGGCCACTGTTCTCGTTAGGTTCAAACAAGAGAAGCGGGTCTGACTGGTCTACAGCGGATGGGACCTGACACTTCACCCAGGCTACTTGTCCGGCTGGGACTGTAGTCTCATAATTACCAGTTCTTATCAATCTCTGATACATGGGGGATTTGTCAGTCTGAATGAAGTTCATCAGCAGCTCAACTTTCTCTGCAGGAACCGATATTGCGTCAGATAGAAGCATGGTAAGTGCTGGAACAAGTTCTTTTGTTCGATTCTGAATCACTTCCTCTAGGACATTAAATCCAAGTAGTGGCTGTGCAAGCGGAATGCTACAGATGAGGAAAGGCACCATGATCGACTGGCTAAGTGCACCGTTTCCACTGAAACTGACTGCAATAAGGACCCAGCCATCAAAAGGGAGGATTTCTCCATTCACCGCGTGCACTTCCAGCTCTTCTCGCTCATCAAAGATTTCACTAAGCGGCCTAATGGGTGTGTTTGGTAGATACTTCTCTTTCCAGCTTTTATCTATCATGCTCACCTGGGCTCCAGTGTCCAGTAAGGCATTGACTGTCAACCCATTGAGGTCACATCGTGCGAGGGCTTTGGCTCCTATGAACTTGGCCAGACGTCTACTGGTTTGAGTGGGTAAAGAGAGAGAAAGTTGGTTATTGACTTGTTCATTGATTTCTTTTGGTCTCTGATTAACTGAACTTGTCTCTGGACGACTCTCAGAGCTCCGTACGCTACCCTCAGCACGGTGGGACTGAACGTGAAGCCCGGTCACTGCCCGTCCCGTGGCAGAAACCGGCTCCAGTTTTCCGGACGCTTGGGTTTTTTCAAACAGCCTACTGCTCTGTGACCGTCCTCACCACAGTAGAAACAATGAGGGCAACCTGGGCAGTTCTGTTCGAGGCAATTAGCACAGCTATTTGGTCTGGTTTTCCTTTGATCCACTTTAACTTGGCAATGATGGCAACATTCTGGGTTTTGAGTCTGCTGGGGTCTTTGCAGTAGTTCAACTTTATTCATTAACTCCTCTACTTTCTCAGTTAACTGCTGGAGTACATCAGTCTGTGACTGTTAGTCTGGAACATCTTTCTTTGTACTAGTACTACTGCCTTGTACTGCTGCCGCTTCAAGCTCTGTGCTATTCACACTTATTTGCTTCTGCTTCACAACCGACCCCAAACGTCTCTGTCTCTCATTCTCAATGTTTGTTATCTTCATCATTTGCTTTAAGATCGTCTCGTCAGACACGCTGCTATCTGAGAGAAATGGTTTCAATTCTCGACGTATGTCGTTATGCTTATGGCTGAGACCCTGATACACGGCGTGAAGGAAAACATCTTGAACTGTGTTCGCATTATACTTCACTTCTGTGTCAGCGTATTTTGAAGCGAACAGGATCTTTTGTTTGAGGCCTATCACTCGATACAAGAATTGTTGTGGAGTCTCACTGTCGTTCTGTTTTGTGCACATGAGCTCTTGGAAAAGTACGGTGTTGCTTCGCCCACCTAAATGGGATTGCAGAAAGCCCTTCAGCTCGTCTATCGTCAGATCGTCTTTGTGTATTAGCATGTCTTTAAAGTTTCCCGTTTAATGGCTCTGAGAACGCCTCTCAATATTTCAGTCTCGCTGAATCGCTCTTTAACACCCTCATCGATTTGTCTGCATATGCTATTGTAGCTTAAATCTGAGCCCTGGTCACCAATCTGTCCACCTTGGATCTTGAACTCGCGACGAAGCAGTGAGAGGTCTCGAAGGGGAATTATTCGGTCGTGTCTTCCATGTGGCTGCTGTTCTGGTGTGGGAGTGTTGTCATATTGTTGAGTAGGTTGTAATGGTGGAGGTGTGGGTGTGAGTGAGGATGTGGGGCTGTTTATGTATTGCATGACTTTATTGCTAAGCTCAGCGTAACTAGAAAGCACTCTCTGTAACTCTGTGTCAGCGTTCCGTGTGCTTTTGACTTCAGTAGGTGTGAGTGGGGGGTTGTGCACACTAACTGCAGCTGTGTGAGTAATATTCGAACCACTGGCTGTCACGTTATCAGTATCTGTCGCTAGTTGACCTACTGTCCTGTTCTCACTCAGTACTGGAATTGACATTGTCTCGTTCACATTCTCCCCAATACCTAGTTTAGGTTGAGCGTGACGCATCTGAACGAGATTATTCACAGTATCATTAAGCTCTAACAGCACTGCCATACCTGAATCCTCAGATTCCACCAACATGTCACTGTTCATAAAAGTTAGAATGTACTCAAAGCAACTCTCTTCTTCGCCAACCTGAAGTTTGGATGAGTCCTTCCCTGGCACCGGACCAACTCTCTGGGTTAGTTGGAAAAGTTCATCGGCCGTCAGCATGAGTAGACTTTTCTTGATGCTCCACACCAAGCCTTTTCTCTCACCATCCGCCATGACTGCTTTTCTCTCTTCCCCACTGTCGGTTGCTCGTCTTGGTCACGCTTTCACTTGCCTCTGCTGGTTTCAAGCCTGAAGAGACGTCAGCTCCTGGAACATGTCAACTGCTGATTCTGGTCGTGCTTGTAGCCTGCGCATCTACTGTCATTCCCCGTACGGGCCACCAAAAATCTGTAACGGGTACCGTGGCAACGGCACCCGGAAGGGACAGATTATTCTCCTGTAACACACAGGAGAGAAACGAGGAGACAGTGTCACGTTCAAGCTCTCTGGAGTAATTTATTCACAATATTATTAAACAAATATCTGTCTCTCAAAGTCACATTATGCTTCACATATCACTTTTTCAATGTCTTCTTAACATTATAATGACTTTCAATGTTCATGTCAGTTCAAATTCTACAATAACATAAACTTTTCTATTTCACATTTATGTTCACTGACTTTGTATTTTTATATTTCACTCTATTCATCAAAAAAAGAAATACAAAAACCATAGTAATATACCTCAATTACTTCTATTAAATGATTAACCATTTCTATTCACAATATTTTACCAGTATCACATTGATACAATGCTGCAAATCACTCTCAGAATTATTAATATACTTAATATATAACTTTAAACCTTATTTAACACATTAACCATTATCAATCGACATTCAATACACATGTATAGTACATTAAACAATACTTATTCACCTTTAAAGCTTATAGAATACCTTCATGTGCATTTGCATAAGGAAAAATGTATTTTTTAACTGACGTGCTCACCAACGTTACATGTGCGTTTTCAGTAGGCTGCTAATCAGTCGAGCTTTTCTCTCTCGCTTCAATCAACTCGAAAACAATCTCTGACGAACATCACTTCTCTAAAACAATTCACTTAATGTCTAAACACATTTCAGCATGGTTAAATTAAACTTTTAAATGCTTTTATACATTTACCCACCTGTAACACACAGGAGAGAAACGAGGAGACAGTGTCACGTTCAAGCTCTCTGGAGTAATGACAAACTCACGACTCGCACAGCTTAACACCGTTCGCTCGACTCTGCCCCTAACGGTCAGGAGTAGCATTGCACACTACTGATTACAAGGAATCACATTAAAATAAAACCCTTCTGAAGGTTTCTTTTTTTCAAAATAACACAATAACATTTTCAAAATGAAGCCAAAAACTTTAAATATACCTAAAGTACAATTAACATACTTGTGTGATCGTCACATCAACTTAACATGGACCAGTGGTTCGAAGACCTGACTAAATCAGTGATTTCGTACCAGTATCTGGTTACAACCAAGCAGAACAGGAGCGATGAGCAGCAAATTGCTCTAAATGTTCCGGACGAAAGAGGCGCTGGAATCATAGAAGACAACTACTGGCTGTGTGGGTACTGAGTGTACTTATACAGAGGAACTGGACAGGACTGTGCTCTTTGGGACAGGTACATCAATGAGCGATCATCATAACAGATGACATGATGACACGACAACAGAGGACACGCAGAGGACTGTTTGAATCTGATAGCTCTGTGTCAAAGAATCATCACATCTGGACTGTGGCGGAGAAATTCTCAGATGCTTTAAGTCCAATGTTAGGAGTCGGCTCTTTAATGAATGAAGTTGAGATCACCAGATTTGAGTTTACGTCATTCATGAACGGATTTTTGCAAAATTGCCTGGTCTTGGACCAGTTTACCGCTGTGAAAGGAGGACTTTGTGCTGTAATTGGAGAAACCTGTGGCACCTACATTACAGAGAAGCATGAACATCTCATAGGCAAGGAAGGAAGATCACCTCTTTAATGATTGAGACTTTCACCAAATCTGAGGTTGACTCAGAAGAATTTAATTGGGACTGGATGACAAGTGTGTTTACTAACATGAAAAATTTGATGTTGATTGTGGCTTGCTTTCTTGCATGCATTATATTGACGTTATGCATTAAGTCATTTCAACGAACAGCTGCATCCACTGTTCCCAGTCAGATGATTGTTTATGTTGTATCACAACATAGCATGAATAATGATCGCACATATGCCAATATTGACAAAAAACTATCAAGAAACTGATGCATATCACAGGGTTAAAAACAGAAATAATCATGTTTGAAATATTTACAGAAGGGTGGAAGGAATTATTTAATTTATTTTTTATTGCTTGCTCGTAACCAAAGTATTTGAACCTACATATCATGTCAACTTACGTAGTACGTTATCTTAAGTATTTTATAATTAACTGAATGCACACGCACATTATTAATCAATTTGAGCACTATTGAATTTTTTGATATTTTAGATATTACAATTTATATTAGTCTATAATTTCCTTTTTACAGATAACATTTTGTTGGAGTGTGAGGCTTGTCAGCCTCAATGGGGGGATTATATGGTGGTTTTTCTATTATAGTGTTGAGTTTTCTTATAATAAATAATACATTTAGTTAGTTATAGGGTTCATGTATTCTAATGAGACAATATTGGGCCTCATGTAAAGTTTGAGCTCTTGAAGACCTGCATGAACAACAAACAGCTTATCTGAACTGCACGTACACCACACATCATTTTTAATAAGGAAGTTTGGGTTGTTGCATAGAGTCAAGGACGCTGGTATCTCTAAACAGTGAGCTCATTTTAACAAAGTTAATGTTATGAGTCTGAGAACTTGAACATCTGCACACACACCAAATATATTTTAGAACTAAGTCGTACAACCCACACAATTTTGTAGGGAAGTCTAATTAAATCCCATACAACCAAGGACAATGGGTAGCTCATCATCGCTAAACCATGAGCTCATCTTGGATAGAAACACGGTTAAATCATGTATCGTCCGAAACCCCCAGGAAAGTGTCAAGATAAAGAGGCACCTGTTTTTTAGGGGCGCACGCAACCATTAAATCTTAATAAGGTAGGCCGGAACTATGAGCGTAGAGGGACGGGCTAATGAAAAAGTGATGTCATATGAAACCTGATTGGAAGAAGACGATGTCATGCACACATGATTGGTTTAAACTGTGATAACAACTTGAGAACAACATATAAAAGATGGAGTCAAATATGTATTCGTTGGATCACTTCAGATGAACTCTGAATATCCCACTTTGCTTGCCCGGGCAAATAGAGTTTAAACTCTTGGCACCTGGAACCCTTGTCTCTGAGATTTCTTTCTGCGATGGAAGGCCGATTCGCCACGACAGTATTTACTATTGTTTACTGAAATGTAATGGTGTCAGGGTTGGGCGATTTTATAGATTTATTCGATTCATTCGAATTTGGGCTTTACACGATATTATTAAATTTTTTTAATTGATAAATCTCGATTTTAATTAAAAACGTTAGCAAACATTATCAGTCATGTTGACAGTCAATGACGGCCTTTGAGTGAAGAAAGTAACGAGACTGCATGATGGCGCACGTGATTAACCACTCATGTATGCTGCGCTCGCGTCTCCGAGAAAACATTAAATCTCCAGGTCGTGGAAGTACAGTAAGTGGTGTGGTGTCTCTTGCCTTTTGCTGCATCATACCACTCGCCAGTGTGGATGGGAGTTGAACTTTCTTTTAACTTGATCGCGTTCTAAGAATGTGTTTTATGCGCAAGACTTTCATGTTGTATGTAAGAAATTAACATAGGCCAGCGGTTGTTACTCGCAGTCCTCACGATATTTTCAATACGATCTTAGTTACTCTGCAAAGTGAACATCACTGAATATTCTGCCATGCTGTAAGAGCTTATGTAAGAATCAAAGGGCATTAAAGTGCACAAGACGTGAGAAAATCTTATGATTTCGGTTAATAACCACTTGCATCTATGTAGTACGGGTGCCTTGCCTCTTTGGGTTCATCTTCAAAATTGAGTGTCTATCTCTGACCCAGAAATATTTAGCATTTATTAGATTATTATTTTATGTGATGTCTGACCATGTAAAATATGTTTGGGTTAAGTTTGTGCAATATTTAATGTAATAGCAAAGATATTTAACATATAGCAAGTCATTTCTTATATTCACACCACATTGATCACTTCATGATGAGAATAACCAGATGGTTATTAAAAAGAATTGTCACACTTTGCTATAAGGTGCTTTTTGTTAACAGCAGTAAATGCATGAACAAAACATGAACTGAAAATAAATAATATAGTTTTTAAGCATCTATTAATCCTTGTTTATGTTAGTACATGCCAATACAATTATTCTTCCTAGTCCAACTTGTATAAACTCATGTTAATAGTGACAAAGTTTGATTTTAAAAATGAATTAGTAAATGCTAAAGTTAACATGAACAAGTATTAATACATTTTTAGCTTTAGAAGTGTTGTTAACAAATAGCACCTTTTTGTAAATTGTTACCAAAAGAATGTTACTTGAAACACGTTAGTTATGATTTTAAGTTGACTAGTTATACATTTTTACAAAATCAACATTGTGAATCGGTCAAACATTCTGAAAAAAATGTAGATTCAATTTTTGTAGATAAAGTTAGATTTAATCTCTTAATCTAAAATTTCATTCTAGTTAAGTGAGATTCTTGCTGGTGAAGATGGACAGTTTTTTAATAGAGAAGTTGAAGGAATGGCAGCTTGGTACCCTGGTTGACATCTTTGATATCATTAAAAAACGACAGTACATCTCCCCTCAGTGTATTTTCATTAAATGCACATAACTTAAATGTTAGTTATGTTTCAATACCAAGTGTCATATATTTAACAGGTGAGGACTAACATGGTGGAGTATTTACAAAATCCAGAGACCAGCGAGGTATTCCTGCACATTTTGTGTCTTGGGGACGAGGCAACCAACTCTCAGACCTTCGTCATTGTTTCGGGCCATGCCATCGAAACTGACTCCTTGCTTGAGACAGTTGATCTGTGTTTCAAGTCCTTTTTTGTCCTTGATGCTAACTACAGTAAGCAGTGTCTTCCTACCTGGGAATTTCTACTGCATGCAGTGTATCGTTTGGATGGTCATGAGACTTCATGTGTGAAATTTTTAAGAGCACCAGTTTTTTCTGGACACATGTTTCAAGTTGTCACATGTATTGTCTGTTGTTTGGAGTCTTTATTTGGCCTAGTTTTAATGGCACAATGTTTTGAATGATTCTCACCGATTCTAAGATTCTATGTGCAATGTAGACATATATAATTGAAATCTACAGTGTCTAGTTCACACAATTTTGTGTTTTTAAAGAATCTACAAAAACTTGTTTTATCTGTGTCTGTGTTGGTTGAAATGTATGGTAATTCCACCCATTCAATGGTTATAAAAAGAAATGTAAAAACTCATTAAACTGATATTTAAAATAGATTTTGTGTTGTGTAATTTGTATTACGGAAAAAAAAATTTTTTTATCAATATAATTTGTGATTATTTATAATTTTTGGTAAATATAAAGGTAGCAATGCAATGAGACAACATATAACCCAATCTTTAGGTTTTGTTTAACCCAGGAACACAGTTAACCTTTCCCACTGGTTGGGTCAAATAAACAACCCAGCATTCTGGGTAAAATGGTTAAACCCAGCACTTGGGTCAAAATAACCCAGCGAGTGTTCTGTCCCATAGTTACCCAGCAGCTGGGTTAAGGTTGGGTTATTTTCTAACCCAGCCATTTTTAGTGTGTATTGTCATTTATGGTGATATGAGTCTCTAATGGTCTCCATCTCAAGGTTCATAATAACGTCACGTGACAATGTTTTGAAGCACTGAACGAGTGGCATAAGCTAACCTTTTTAATCAGTTTTGGTCAGACGGAGTTGGACGTAACTGGACTGAGCATTGTAGAGCACAACTGAGAGCATTCAATATTTACTGTGTCATTTTATAAAACTCTTCGTCTCCTGCCTGCTGTTCTTCCCCTTGTCTTTGTTGTGAGTTTACACTTCAAATCAGAAACAGAGTTGATATTTGAGGACAGATGTGGTCATTTTCTGACAGAAAGAGATCTGTAACATTTGCATGCCAATCTGTCATTCTGGAGGATTAATCATCTGCGCGACTCCACCGAGCAAAGACATCGGCAAGAGACATCAGTAGATTTAATGTGCCTTTGCTTTTTATTTAATTGTATAATAACATTATTTGTTTCAGGTTTATTCCGGTACTCCACCATAGCCAGTGTTCTCATCCAAGATGCAAGGCACGACATCCTCACGTGCGTCCCATTCACACCTCCCTATCTACACCTCTATCTCTCTCTGTTGGTCTCTGGAACTGCCTGTCACCTGTGAACAAGACTGACTTCATCCATGCATTTGCAAGCCAGTCTGACATTCACATTCCGCCTTTACTGAGACATGGATTCATCCTGAAGACTTAGCCACACCCGCTTTTCTCGCCACAAAATACTCCTTCTCTATATCTCCCTGCCAAACCGGAAGAGGAGGAGGCACATGTTTGCTTAACAACAGTAGTTGGAAATATTCCACACTATCTTCCCTATGTAACAACTATTCATTTGAATACCATTCTAATATCAACTTTCCAGCTCAGCGTTGTTGTAGTTTACAGCCCCCCAGGTCCTTTTCAGAACTTCATTGAAGAGCTAGATGTGCTGTGCTTCATCATTCCTGGAAGATGGTGGCCCTCTTGTAGTCTTTGGGGACTTTAACATCCACCTGGAGAAACCCTTTGCTTCTGACTTCCACTCCTTCACCGCCTCATTCAACCTCACGCGCATCGTCACATCCTGTACTCACATCTGGATCTCATCTACATCCGTAACTGCACCACAGATAACATTCAAGTCACATCTCTTCACATTTCTTACCATTTCTTCATCACTTTCAACATGCTCCTTCCTATATGCACTACACCAAGACCCGTTTATTTTAGACAGAGCCTTCTCTCTCTCTCCCCTAGCACCTTCTACCACACTCTGACTCTGAATCCAGCAATCTGAGTTCAAATCTCGATGAGACCTCTCAGCACAACACCACACTTTTTCGAGGGGTCCCTGCCTGGGATTGTTACCGCCCCACTCTTTCAATCTATGTCCTTAAACTTTTGCGCTGTCAGGCAAGCACGAGTGAAATTCATCTATGTTTACGTGCAGGAATAGTGTTGTACTTCTGGAACGATGAACCACAGAGAAGATGGAGGGTCTTTGTCATGATAAAGTAAGAGAATGGTAGGTTTACAACTAGGTTTCAGTAAACCTCAAGTTAGAGTAGCATTTGCTGCTTTTCACACTGACTGCAGGCCAACGGTACACATTGCGCCAAAGGTCTATACACCCAAGGGAAAGCGGAAAATAAATATAACAAATTGCCCATGTCTGAAACGTTAATGTGATTGCACACACACACATAACACTGCAAGAAAACTTGTGGAATCTTAAGTGACAACATGATTGTCTTTGAACCTGAAATGTCCTGCATCACGAATGAACATATGAGCAGGATACAACAAGAAGACCTTTTTTCTGCAGCGGTGAGACTCGAATGTTTGCATCAGTCCCACTACCTCTCGCATGCTAAGCGTGCACTCTACCATTTAAGCTCATTCCCGGGCATTCTCTGCAAAAGAAGCGCGTTGCTTTGGCTCAATGAAACGGGGCACACAGGCGGGGGAAATACCTTTCGGGCTGGAAATCTCAACATCGTCTCGTTGGTCTAGGGGTATGATTCTCGCTTTGGGTGCGAGAGGTCACGGTTTCAAATTCCGGACGAGCCCTACTTTAACCGTTCCACTTAACGTTACGACACTCAAGGTGGCACTATGGCTATCTGGATCGTGAAAAGAGGATTCCCTTGGCCGGTTAGCTCAGTTGGTTAGAACGTGGTGCTAATAACGCCAAGGTCGCGGGTTCGATCCCCGTACCGGCCAAAGACTTTTCACTAGCATTCTGTCCATCACTCAAGTCTACAGCAGCAGGGCTCATTTGCAAACTACGATGCACATGTCAAAAACTTGCATAAAAGGCCGAAATAGCTCAGTTGGGAGAGCGTTAGAATGAAGATTCAAAGGTCCCTGGTTCGACCCTGCGTTTCGGCAAGCGTGCCTCTGGCCATTAATTTGCTCTCGTTACCTGCGAAGCTCTTGCCTTCACAACACCGATCGGGTCTATTCTTGGGGATCTCGCAGGTCGAGAAAAGCTTGACATCTGGTTTCATGGTGTAATGGTTAGCACTCTGGACTCTAAATCCAGCAATCTGAGTTCAAAATCTCGGTGAGACCTCTCAGCACAACACCACACTTTTTCGAGGGGTCCCTGCCTGGGATTGTTACCGCCCCACTCTTTCATTCTATGTGGATACCTGACTGCGCGATTCACGATAGGCACCTGAGGGGTCTGATCGATCACAAAGCTCCTCCAAACACACCATTGGAGTGGACTGCGGAAGCAGATGAATATTTCAATGCCTTGAAAGCAGCGATCACAACCGCACCAGCATTGGGCCTGCCAGACTACACCAAGCCTTTTCACTTGCATGTTAGGGAGGCAGAGGGTGCAGCTTTAGGGGTCCTGTTGCAACAGCATGGCTCCATATATAGACCAGTTGCAAATCTGTCTAAGAAGTCACAGGTATGCCAGCATGTCTTCGTGCTGTGGCTGCAGCTGCTCTGATTTTACAGATGGCTGAGAAAACTGTGCTGTCACACCCCTCAACATTATATGCATCCCATCAGGTAGGTGCAATTTTACACAACATGCAAACACAACACATGACAGCGCAACGACGCTCAGGTTACGTGGCTACTCTGCTGGCAACGAAAAATCTAAGCATTCAAACGACAGCAAACATTAATCCTGCTTTTGCTTGGGTATGGTAGACATGGCAGATTTTAATGTTGAACATGATTGCATCTTTGAACTGACCACCTCTTACTCTTCTAGGGTCGATCTGTTGGATACGCCCCTAGAGGGGGGAGAAAACATTTATTTTGATGGGTCTTGTTCAAGGCCCTCTGACGGCGTCTACCTCTGTGGCTATGCTGTGGTTTCCGATTCAGGAGAGGTAAAAGAAGCTTTTGGACTACAATTCGGCTCAAGCAGCAGAGTTGATAGCATTAATACGGGCCTGTGAGCTGATGACAGGAAAGAGAGTAACAATTTACACAGACTCTAAGTATGCGTGGAGTGTTTTCACCATTATGCTAAAATGTGGGAATCAAGAAGTTTCACAACTGCTGCTGGAAAAACAATAGCACATGCAAATCTGATAGGACAGTTAACTGAAGCAGTTCAGCTTCCGCTCGAAGTGGCCATAGTAAAGGTCAAGGGTCATGCTTCGGGGGAGGATGAACAGGCTATAGGCAACAGAAGGACTGATGAAGCCGCAAAGGCAGCAGCCCAAGCTCAGATTAAATCACCATTTCATCCAAAGGATGAAACACAGATAGCAATGAAAGCGCACATAACGAATGTACCTGTTTGCACTCCTGACAAAGAAGGGATTATTAGAGATGTACAGGGTAGGATAGCACTACCAAAATTAGGGTTAATTATCCTAATTAGACATTACCATGGTTTGTCTCACACCAGTTGTGCAAAAGTAGTTCAAGCAATTAATCAATTGTATTGCATTGCCGATGTTCATAAAACAGCAAAGCTTGTTTTGGATGCATGCTTAACATGTGCTCAGGTAAATCCGCACAAATCAGCTAAGCACGATGCATTGACACATCCGGAAGCTCCTTTTCAACATCTACAAATTGATTTTACGCACATGCCGCCGATAGGTAATCTAAAATATATTTTGGTAATTGTCGATCGATTCTCAAAGTGGCCTGAAGCATTTCCATGTGCAAAAGAGGATGCCAAAACAGTGTTAAAAATCCTAACCAAGGAGATATTGCCCCGTTGGGGAATACCGGGCACCATAGAATCGGACAATGGTACGGGGTTCACGTCAAAAGTAACACAGCTCTTATCAAAAGCGTTGTCTATTGATTGGCATTTTAATATTCCTTATCATACGCAAAGTGCAGCAGTCGCTGAAAGATGTAATCGAACACTGAAAACACGACTAACAAAAGCGGTACTTGAAACAGGAAGAAAGTGGGTTGATTTATTGCCCGCAGTCTTGACAGAAATAAGAATGACTCCATCTTCCACGACAAAATTGTCACCTTTCGAGGTACTAACAGGTAGACCTTTCCCGACCCCGTGGGTCAAAGGCCGGTCTTGTATTTCTTCTTTAGGTGATCTGGAGGTGATCCAGGAGGACTACGTGACTTCCCTAGTCGAAGAGCTAAACTCTATATGTGCTGATGTTTCTTTGTGTCTTCCTCTTCCCTCAGAACAGCCTACTCATAACTTTGTTCCAGGACAAAAAGTCTTTGCGAGGAGTCTGGAGCCAACAAAGGTTGGAGAACCAAAGTACCACAGACCTGTGACTGTGATTGCCGTAACACGGACAGGAGTTCTGACGGACTATCAGCTGCAGTGGATATACGCTTCCAGACTGAATTGGGGTTCTTCAGGAAAGCAGGCAAGCTCCAATTTAAAATATAATCTCAAGGGGGGATACACTTTACTACACCTCAGGGTGGAGAAAGCACTGACTAAGCTGAGGAAGGAACTACCTTTCATGAGGTGGGGGCCACCCAAAGCAAGAAGATAGAAGGCCCATTGAGCCAACAGTGCTGACTCTGTAGCCACCTCTGAAGTGCACCGAGTGTCAAATTTTGTTCTAAAAAAGGAAAAAGAGAAAAACTTAGATTGTTAAATAAAGATTGTTAAATTACAACATAGACCAACGTAGGATGGGAAAAGCTGTATATATTGTGTCAACACAATGCCTATTCCTGCTGAGTTTTTACCTTCACTTATTGGTGAAGCCGACAGGGAAATGCATGCATGGGTAATGACATTTACATTTAGGCATTTGGCAGATGCTTTTATCCAAAGCGACTTACAGTGCTTTATCCTATACATTTTACATAGGCATTTGCAAACCCCTGGGATCGAACCCACAACCTTGCGTTGTTAGCTCAATGCTCTTACCACTGAGCTACGGGAAAGCATTGTTATGAATGTTGCCATAAAAGATGTTACGTTTCAGGATGAAGGAATTTACTATTGCGCATGGGCCTTAGTAGGTAAAGACCGTTATCAGGAAGTTCAAATTAAAATAGAACCACACAAAAATACGCAAATGCAACCATCCTTTTATTAAAGATTTTTTATATTAACACCTTTTTTCTACTCTATATTTGTTCTTTAAAGGGACACAGGACTGCTTGTAAGACCGTTTTTCTGAGAGTGGCCATTGTGAGAATTGGATTTCGTCTGTGTCCTACACAATATTTCGTCTGTGTTCCACACAATATCTAAAATATTTACATACTTTTGTCACAGGTCGGGATGGGTCAAGCCAGACTACGCCCACCCCTGAACCAGGACCACCTCGAGGAGCGTGTCAGAGGGAGGAATCGGAGACAGAATAAATTCAACAGGTTTTATTTAAAAGTAAAAGCAATTTGAAAATCCTAGTCTAAAATCTTCTTCCTTCTTGCCCTCAGGAATCGAAGGTGAACAGTGCAACAACCAGGGTCTCTCCCGCTCTCTTCCTCAGTGCGGGCCCTGTAATGGATGGGGCAGTGGACAGGTAAATTGTCAGGTAGGTCTTCCCCAGGTGGAGATGCAGTGAACAGGCGAACGGTCCGGTAAGTCTCTTCTGGTAAGTAAATATTTCCAACTTCCCTTCCTTCTTTCACAGGTGCAAGAATTGAGGCAAATGGTTATCAGTCGAGTACGTATGCAGCAGGTACACGGTCTTATGGTGGGACGCCTGGGGAGTCTTCCTTGGGTAAGTAAGTGATTCCAACCTTCCTTCCTCCACAGGTACGAGATCCGGAGCAGATGGCCGTCGGTCAGGTACGTATACAGCAGATTCACACTCTGATGATGGGGTGGCGAGGGAATCTTTACAGGGTAAGCGAATAATTCCAACCTTCCTCTCTCCACAGGCACAGAAACTGGAGCAGAAGAATACTCCAGACAAAGTGTACCAACCACGTTCGTAACAGAAGGACAGCCACTTCTCTCTGCACAGGTGACTATAAGGATACAGTAGACTCGAAGTCGACCGGTTGCACAGGGCTCCTACTGGAACAGACAGAAGGGATACTTCAAGTAAGCATACAGTTCACATGAGTTGGAAGGGGACGAACACTTCTCACGATACAGATGAATTGCGGGAATTCCATAGACTCAAGTCGACAGGCTGAACAAGACCTCTTCTGGCCTAGATGAAGTGGATATTCCAGACAGAACGGGCCGGCTTTACGTTCACAGCAGAGGGACAGTCACTTCTCCCCACACAGGTGGGCTCCCAGGTTACAGCAGACTCAAAGTCGATGGGCTGAACGGGACCTCTACTGGAGCAGACAGAAAGGGTGCTTCACACAAGGTATACAGTTCATACGCATAGAAGGGAGTGAGCACTTCTCACAATACGGCTGCGTTGCAGGAATACAGCAGACTCAAAGTCAGCGGGCTGAATGGGACTTCTACGGAGACAGACCACGAACAATTCAACAGGGCATCTCGTCTCTTATTCACTCAAACAGAGGGGTTAATTCAAATTCCAGATGATAATTCCTCAACATCCACTCAGTTAGAACAGATCAATGACACAGAACTCTCACTATTGACAGTAGACCAGCGTAGCACAGGGAGAGTGCACGGCAAAGGGAATGTATCTTCCACACACACAGCAATTCCACTTCTAGCATATAATGTGGGGGAAACGTCAATCTTAGGCACTGCAATCTCACTTCACGACGTGCAATTTAAGGCCCGCACTCACCCTTGGGTCTCTGTCCGAGGGGACCGCGTTCATCAATGCTGCAAAGGATATTTCGGGATGTTTTTCTTCACAAACACAGGCAGAGTTCACATCACCATTTATAATGGAGGAAGAGATAGGAGGTCGGTAATGAATCAGTACAATCCACTCAGTGACGTTTATGATCGTGATCCACCCACTCCAAACCACATCCAATTCAGTGTCGAATACATGCAATTACGAGACTCAGTTCTCGATTACTTAGCTCCTCTCCAATGCAAACAGGATATTTCACTTTCCCTCTGTTGCCCTCGAGTCCCTCATCAAGTCAACACTCTCCTCTTCATTCACCCGCACTCCAATAACTGCAACCACTCGATAAAACGACTTCTCACGGGAGAGAACCACACCAACAGTCTCTTTCTCTTGCTTTTTATACTCTCTCAAGTGCTGACAGGACCTCACTCCAATCCCCAAGGTAAATTCCCCACACCTGTTTCCAATCGGTCATTTGGGGTTGTCATGGCAACAGACGCACACACAGGCCTGGGACCGGTGTTACACTCAAAGTGTCCCAGCGGGAACACGGCTTCAACGGGAATAAGTTCCATATACCATTTGTCACACCGTGACACTTTGTGATAGCATATCCGATCGTTTCATGAGGAGTAAGACTAAACAGAAGGTCTGGTGATTTTCCAATCTGGTGATTTTCCATGACCAAAGTTACTTCCTATTTTATGCATATAAATATTAGTCGTTAATACAATAAACGTTGGACTCTGATCTCTGATCGTCATTCTTGGTCTCCTGGATCCAGAAACTCTGTGTGTTCCATCGACTAGACTCTTCAACCTTAGAATAATAATACTTAGACAAGGGGACAAAATAAATAATATTCTTACAGTACGCATACCCCGTTTTTCGCCGACAATTGGCAACATCAACCCGACTCCTCATGGCGCCATCGCCAGAGGCAAAGCGCCTTGAAAATGTTGAGTCTGGAAGGGCCAAACCGAAGGAGCAGGTGCTGGTAGAGGCCAGTACTTTTGTCAGCTCAAACGGTGGAGACCCCAGTGATCAGTTTTTGGTACTGGCTCACTGCAAACTTCAGTTTGGGAAGTACCAGGGCCAGAGATTCAGATGGCTCCTGATAAACTCGCTGAGGTACGCAGTTTATTTGGTACTCAGCATTTGCAATGAGACGTCTAACACAACCCCCCTGTCTCAAAATAAACAAGTGTTCCTACAGTACACTTCTCATATTAGAGAGATGGCAGAAGAAGTGGAGAAGTACTAGAGGAAGCAAATAACGACAACACATTTGAAGTGCATCGCAGAAGATTGTCTACCTATCTGAGCAGGTGCTGACAATAAACTCGCAACAAGCGGCGTGAAACCAGGAGTCCCAAAACAGCTAGGAGACAACGATGTGCAGAAGCAATCCAACAGAGGCAGATTCTTAAACTCTCTGGTTCTTGGCACAAAAACGAAGGCCTGCTGTGAACGGAGCCTTCCAAAATTACATTAAACTCACGGTGGTTTCACTCTGCGGAAATCTTTTTCATTAAAGGTGGAAGATTTTTGCGTAGATCAAGAGAAACTCGAGCTACACCCACCAGCTCTCGGCCCAGTGTGCTTCCTATGTTGTACCGCAATGTTCAAGGGGCTAATATTTGGTTGAGGCTCCTCCATGATCATTCCCTCTGGGAGGGGCCAAAGAGACACAGTGCTCTTCCATCAACAAATTACTGCAAAAGCCAACTCTGAACAGATTTTCCTGAAGCTAGCATCCTGCCGACCACTTTGACGGAACAGTCAGGCAGCTTCTTGGAAAAATACAGAGCACTTGTCGACTTAACCGTTATGCTGCAAAAGCGGCTCTCAGAAAACAGGAGCTATATTTTTTTGCGGCGACGTTCGTTGTTATGAATTTGCAAACCTCTGCTGTTTCTTTCCAAGTCAAACCGTTGATCTGTCCGAGAAAAACAAATTTAACGTCCACATCAGCCGCCGTCTCTCGGTGGCTTTCGTGCAATGTCCGTCTGTCTGGCGCCATCGTTGGCAGTTGCCCATCGAGAGGCCTCGTGGCGCAACGGTAGCGCGTCTGACTCCAGATCAGAAAGTTGCATGTTCAAATCACGTCGGGGTCAAGGGTTCTTTCTGCCTGGAAGGCTTTTTAACAATACCGTGGGGCTGATGTCACACACCGATTGCTGCTAGAAAGTCGTTCACTGAGATTCCATTTTAGAACCGAAGGGAGATTTTTGTACCCACATGACTGCCCACTTTAGCTCTTTTGGATGTTTAAGATTTTTTCTATGTAGAGGTGAGGTTAAAAATGTCAAGATAGTGTAAAGACATCTCGTAAAAATTGTCCCAGCTGTACCTTCTGTCTTTTCAGTTGTCGGCACCGTGAACGCAGCACTTTGTGTCAAGCATTTGTTGCCTGAGACCTCAGGACACACAATAAAATACAAGGTAAATACTGTTAGCTCACTTGAATTTGGATTGTGCAAGGAGTTGGCGAGTCTGACTCCAGATCAGAAGGTTGCGTGTTCAAATTACGTCGGGGTCAAGGGTTCTTTCTGCGTGGAAGGCTTGTTAACAATACCGTGAGGCTGATCTCGCACACCCATTGCTGCTAGGAAGTTGTTTTTACCGAGATTACGTTTTAGAACCGAAGGGAGCTTTTTGTACCCACATGACTGCCCACTTTAGCTCTTTTGGATTGTGCAAGGAGTTAAAATGTAGAAGCTGCCAAGAAAGGCTGATAAACGAGATACGTGGCTATTTGTTTGACCTCCTACACAGCTGACTCGACAGAGCCTCACTGTGAAACAGCAGCTTTTTCATTTGAAAATAACCAATTGAGAAAATGGTAATTCCCATACCGGGAGTTGAACACAGGCCGCCTTGGTGAAAAACTAGGAATCCTAACCGCTAGACCATATGGGACGCCTTAGCTGTCGTCTTCCGACCTGGATGTTAAGTGCACTTCAACTGTTTTCCAGCACAGAGGAAGCAAATAACCACCACACATTTAAAGTGCATCGCAGAAGATTGTCTACCTATCTGAGCAGGTGCTGACAATAAACTCGCAAGAAGCAGGGTGAAACCAAGAGTCCCAAAACAGCCTGGAGACAACGATGTGCAGAAGCAATCCAACAGAGGCAGATTCTTAAACTCTCTGGTTCTTGGCACAATAACGAAGGCCTGCTGTGAACGGAGCCTTCCAAAATTACATTAAACTCACGGTGGTTTCACTCTGCGGAAATCTTTTTCATTAAAGGCGGAAGATTTCTGCGTAGATCAAGAGAAACTCGAGCTACACCCACCAGCTCTCGGCCCAGTGTGCTTCCTATGTCGTACCGCAATGTTCAAGGGGCTAATATTTGGTTGAGGCTCCTCCATGATCATTCCCTCTGGGAGGTGCCAAAGAGACACAGTGCTCTTTCATTAACAAATTACTGCAAAAGCCAACTCTGAAGAGATTTTCCTGAAGCTAGCATCCAGCCGACCACTTTGACGGAACAGTCAGGCAGCTTCTTGGAAAAATACAGAGCACTTGTCGACGTAACCGTTATGCTGCAAAAGCGGCTCTCGGAAAACAGGAGCTATATTTTTGTGCGGCGACGTTCGTTGTTATGAATTTGCAAACCTTTGCTGTTTCTTTCCAAGTCAAACCGTTGATCTGTCCGAGAAAAACAAATTTAACGTCCACATCAGCCGCCGTCTCTCGATGGCTTTCGTGCAATGTCCGTCTGTGTGACGCCATCGTTGGCAATTGCCCATCGAGAGGCCTTGTGGCGCAACGGTAGCGCATCTGACTCCAGATCAGAAGGTTGCGTGTTCAAATCACGTCGGCGTCAAGGGTTCTTTCTGCGTGGAAGGCTTTTAAACAATACCGTGGGGCTTATTTCACATACCGATTGCTGCTAGAAAGTCGTTCACTGAGATTCCGTTTTAGAACCGAAGGGAGATTTTTGTACCCACATGACTGCCCACTTTAGCTCTTTTGGATGTTTAAGATTTTTTCTATGTAGAGGTGAGGTTACAAACGTCAAGATAGTGTAAAGACATCTCGTAAAAATTGTCCCAGCTGTACCTTGTGTACTTTTCAGTTGTCGGCACCGAGAACGCAGCACTTTGTGTCAAGCATTTGTTGCCTGAGACCTCAGGACAAACAATAAAATACAAGGTAAATACTGTTTGCTCACTTGAATTTGGATTGTGCAAGGAGTTGGCGCGTCTGACTCCAGATCAGAAGGTTGCTTGTAAAAATTACGTCGGGGTCAAGGGTTCTATCTGCGTGGAAGGCTTGTTAACAATACCATGAGGCTGATCTCGCACACCCATTGCTGCTAGGAAGTCGTTTTACCGAGATTACGTTTTAGAACCGAAGGGAGCTTTTTGTACCCACATGACTGCCCACTTTAGCTCTTTTGGATTGTGCAAGGAGTTAAAATGTAGAAGCTGCCAAGAAAGGCTGATAAACGAGATACGTGGCTATTTGTTTGACCTCCTACACAGCTGACTCGACAGAGCCTCACTGTGAAACAGCAGCTTTTTCATTTGAAAATAACCAATTGAGAAAATGGTAATTCCCATACCGGGAGTTGAACCCAGCACCCCTGGGTGAAAACCAGGAATCCTAACCGCTAGACCATATGGGACGCCTTAGCTGTCGTCTTCCGACCTGGACGTTAAGTGCACTTCAACTGTTTCCCAGCACAGAGGAAGCAAATAACCACCACACATTTGAAGTGCATCGCAGAAGATTGTCTACCTATCTGAGCAGGTGCTGACAATAAACTCGCAACAAGCGGGGTGAAACCAGGAGTCCCAAAACAATCTGGAGACAACGATGTGCAGAAGCAATCCAACAGAGGCAGATTCTTAAACTCTCTGGTTCTTGGCACAATAACGAAGGCCTGCTGTGAACGGAGCCTTCCAAATTACATTAAACTCACGGTGGTTTCACTCTGCGGAAATCTTTTTCATTAAAGGTGGAAGATTTCTGCGTAGATCAAGAGAAACTCGAGCTACACCCACCAGCTCTCGGCCCAGTGTGCTTCCTCTGTCGTACCGCAATGTTCAAGGGGCTAATATTTGGTTGAGGCTCCTCCATGATCATTCCCTCTGGGATGGGGCCAAAGAGACACAGTGGTCTTCCATCAACAAATTACTGCAAAAGCCAACTCTGAAGAGATTTTCCTGAAGCTAGCATCCTGCCGACCACAGGTACTAGGATCTGGATCTGCCAAGAAATAAAATACAAATCTTCACTCTCCGACAACTCTAGCTGAATCAGAACAATGGTACTGTTTAGCATGTTGAAACATGGTTTATAAGCTCTTCTATGATGGATAAAAGCATTTGCCAAATGAAAAAATGGAAATGGATAGGGTACAGCGTCCTTCTTTCTCTATTGAATTTCTTTTTACAAACAAGTTAAAGTGTGATGATGTGGTGAGAATTCCACTGAGGTCCAGAGAAGGATTAAGAAAGTCTGCACAACACTCTAAATGAGTCAAGCTTGCAGCCTTCCTCCTGCACACATCCAAAATCAAGAAAAACAAATCTTTTCTAATGAGAATGCTATGAGATATCGGCTGCAGTTCGGCACAACAACATTTCCGCAATTGCAAGCCAGTCCGCGTTAGTATAGTGGACAGTATCTCCGCCTGTTACGTGAAGACCGGGGTTCGATTCCCCGACGGGGAGCTTGAGTGTCTTTGTGGGTCATCTCTGTCAACGTTTTGCTTTGTCAGCCTTTATGTGCAGCAAGGTATGCCCGGCCAGCCCTGTGAATATAGCATGAGACTCTTAATGTCAGGGTCGGTAGAGGATGAGATACGGCGTCGTGTGCTCGAGCCCCACGTTGGACTTGCAAGTGACTTGTGTTTGTGGTGACTTTCACCTAGGCCTCGGGTTCCCAGGCTTAGTGACGGAACAGTCAGGCAGGTTCTTATACAGAACACTTGACGACTTAACCGTTATGATGCAGATAGTGTAAAGACATCTCGTAAAAATTGTCCCAGCTGTACCTTCTGTACTTTTCAGTTGTCGGCACCGAGAACGCAGCACTTTGTGTCCAGCATTTGTTGCCTGAGACCTCAGGACACACAATAAAATACAAGGTATGTAATAAGTATGTGTGTGTGCATTCACATTAACGTTAACGTTTCAGAAATGGGCAATTTGATATATTTATTTTCCGGTTTGCCTTGGTTGTATTGACCTTTGGCGCATTGTGTACCGTTGGCCTGTTATCAGTGTGAAAGTAGCAAACGGTACTTTAACTTGAGGTTTACTGAAACCTAGTTGTTAACCTACCATTGTCTTGCATTATCATTACAAAGACCCTCCATCTTCAATGTGGTTCATCGTTCCACAAGTACAACACTATTCCTGCACGTAAACATAGATGAAATTCACTTGTGCTTCCCTGACAGCTTAAACGTTTTAAGACAAGGCTCAAAGAGTGGGGCGGTCACAATCCCTGTTTTACCCCCCTCGAAAAAGTGTGGTGTTCCACTGAGATTTGACCTCGGATCGCTGGATGCAGGGTTCAGAGTGCTAACCATCACACCATGAAACCCAATGTGAAGCTGTTTTCGACCTGCCAGATCCCCAAGAATAGGACGCTCGGTCTTGTGCATGTATGAGCTCTGCTATACTGAGAGCAAATCATTGGACAGAGCCACGCTTAGCGAAACCCGGTATCGAAACAGGGAACTTTTCGATCTTCAGTCTAACGCTCTCCGAACTGAGCTATTTCGGCTATGGTTCCATTTTTGACTTGTGAATCGTAGTCCGCGAACGACCCCTGGCGCTGTAGCCATGAATGATGGAAAGAATTTTAGAGAAAAGTCTTTGGCCTGAAAGGGGACCTGCGACCTTGGCGTTGTTAGCACCACGCTCTAGTCAACTGAGCTAACCGGACATGGGTCTCCTCCTTTCACGATCTGGATTGCCATAGTGCCACTTCGAGTGTCGTCAGGTTACGAGGAACGCTTAAAGTAGGGCTCGTCCGGGATTGGAAACAGGGACTTGCCGCACCCAAAGCGAGAATCATAGCCCTATAACAACAAGCTGAGCGGTGTGCAAAGATTGGGAGTTCCAAATGGATAGGTATTTCCACTGCTTGTGTGCCCCGTTTCATTGAGCCAAAGCACAGCGCTTCTTTTGCAGACAATGCTCGGGAATTAGCTCAAATGGTAGAGTGCTCACTTAGCATGCGAGAAGTAGCATGAATGACGGACGCATTCTCCACATTAGTGGGGTTGCTCATCCGATTCTTAAGCTCTTGGGAACAGTTGCAGTCCGAATTGCGCTTGCTGAGGTGTCATTCATGGTCAAGCAGTCAGGACCCCTGGTTTTACCCAACCGGCCCGGGTTTAACTCCCGGCGTGAGAAGCCAATTTTCCTTCCGTGTCTTTGCAACCCCGTATTGTTTTAGAGTAAGACTCTGTTGAGTATGCTTCACTGGCGGGTCAGAAAACTGCAGCTGCTTGCCACAAAGCTCTCGTCCCTGGGTGGGCTTGAACCACCAACCTTTCGGTTAACAGCCGAACGCGCTAACCGATTGCGCCACAGAAACGGTAGTAAAGGATTTTGCTTGGACACGTCGCTACGTTTGACTCGGAATTAAAGGGCAAAAGCGTGGCAAACTAAATGAGCGTCAAGCTGGTTTTCAAAGAACCCCCTTTGGAATCATAAGGGTGAGGAAGTTGCACTTGTCTCAACAAGATCCCAGCACTAGGTCTGCTGGTCGGGGCCCCTTTTAAAAGGTCCACTGACTGGGGCAGCACTGGCGCCGAACGTGGGGCTCGAACCCACAACACTGAGATCAAGGGTCTCATGCTCTACCGACTAAGCTATCCGGGCTTGGATGCCACGCACAGCCCTTGTCTGTCAGTACTTCCAAACGGTCAGGCGAAGTTGTAGGGTGCCAGCAGTGGGAAGGTCCCTGTTCGGGCGACGGTTGCTGTCTTTAGCGCCCACCTCCTGGTTTTGCTGCTTTGGGTTTTCGCCTCGCTGAGAGGCAGTATCAGCAGCAGCGTAGAAACGAATGCGAGAAGAAAAAAAACAAGTGTAGTCGTGGTCGAGTGGTTAAGGCGATGGACTAGAAATCCATTGGGGTCTCCTCGTGCAAGTTCGAATCCTGCCGACTACGTTTGTGGTGTATTTAGCTCAGCTGCTGATTTGTATCTGTAGAGGCGAAAGAGCAAACTTCATCTCGGCCGAGCCCATATCAGCCATCTGTTAGCTTGCCTTGATCGTGTGGTTGGTTAGTACTCTGAGTTGAGGCCGATGCGAATCCGGGTCGTGGCCACTCTTTGGGGGTGGGCTTGAGGAAACTGCTTTCCGTCGCTTTGGTCCTGTGTTGGTGGCCAACGCAATCCAACAGGTGAACGAATTTCGATTTGCAAACAACGCACTGCAATTTGTTGAAAAAGAGCCGTGCCAAGCACTTCTTCAGCTGTTCTTTAGAATTTTTAAACCCAGCTCATCCAAGCTATTGGACAGCGGCAAAGAAAAGGTTTAACTCCCCGTCGGGAAATCATTTTGGAGGCATGGCAGAAGAACTTGGCAGGCACCGACACAAGCCCAGAAAGCTCAGCTCGGTCTGGGAGGAGCCTCCCCATCAGTTCGGTCTAACCGCGAGACATGCGGGGATACTGTCCAACCTACTAACGAGGATTATACTTCTCAAATCGTAGTTCTTCTTTCTGTTGTTCACTGCTAGTACACGTGCAGAGAAATGGAAAGTCTTTCCGACATAAATTTCAAAATGTTGGGTCGCTCGTCCGATTCTTAAGCTCTTGGAAACAGTTGCAGTCCGTATTGCGCTTGCTGAGGTGTCATGCATGGTCCAGCAGTCAGGACCCCTCGTTTCACCCAAGCGGCCCGGGTTTAACTCCCGGCGTGAGAAGCCAAAGGCATCTTTTCCTTCCGTGTCTTTGCAACGCCGTATTTTTTTAGAGTAAGACTCTGTTGAGTATGCTTCACTGGTGGGCCTGAGCAATTTGGGGTCAGAAAACTGAAGCTGCTCGCCACAAACCTTCGTCCCTGGGTGGGCTTGAACCACCAACCTTTCGGTTAACAGCCGAACGCGCTAACCGATTGCGCCACAGAGACGGTAGTCGAGGATGTTGCTTGGAGCCTCAAAAAAAAATGTTCTCAATCAGGCGACAACAATCTGGCCATTGGGCAAGTGGAGCAGTGGTTGTGAGCGCGTGCCTCTTCACACTCTCCACCCCTGGACTGAACTCCTGCCTCTTTTTGGAGGACCTGAACCTCCCTGTGTCCACCCTGCTCTGATGTCTGGCAGCGAACACCACCCGCTGCTTGTCGTAATCCAGCAGGTTCTGCCAAAGAGCAGCAACATTGCTCGCCTAAGCAGAGAGAGCATATAATACATAGCAAAGGAGAAAACAAAACATTGTCAAGTATAGACATGTATGACAAGTCAAAAAGGGAAAGTAGAGAAAGTTAAATGTTCCTGAGCTGCTGGTTGGTGAGGACTAGAGAGGGCTGGTTCCTAAGCTCCACACGATACTCTGCCAGGCCGTCGACTCTGTCCATATCGGAGTTATCCACAGCCTAAAAAAACAGTGATTCACAACAATTTGTGGACCATGGAATAAGTCATTGCACAGACACTAATATACAGTTATACTGTATATAACCGAACGCCTCATTGGGTTCTAAATTGCCCACAGAACAGACCACAAGTATTTGAGCTAAAATCTTAAAGTTTCTATTGACCAGTTTGCAGCATTTTGTCAGATTAATCGTTTTTCAGACATGTGAGTGATATCTATAAGACACAGGTGATTGAACAAATACAAATATATAATTATGCAGCAAATGTCACGCATTATAAAAGAGTTGTTCCCAGTTCTTGATTGTGATTAGTCAATAGCTGTGTTTTATTCTAAATTCAGCCTTTTATATAGATCAATATACATTCAATATGCTATTTACATACCGCAGACAGATCAGCAGATGTTGAGGCACCTGACTGTGGATTGGAATCAACAGCCAACGTGGAGGAGTCATCAGCCAGGGTGGAGGCAATAGGCTGAGAGGACGGAGTATCCAGAGTGGAGGCAATGGGCTGAGAGGAAGGAGCAGCCAGGGTGGAAAAGTCAGCAGCCATGCAGGAGAAGTCAGCTGGCGGGGAGGTTGAGAGAGACTCAGCAGAGGGCAAAAAGTGTGAGGAAACAGAGAAGCTTGGGTCATCTGAGAGACTTGACACAGTAATATCAAGGGTCTGTTCTTCACTGAAACCCTCATCTTCCTCGTTCTCTCCTTCATCCACATCCTCAAGCATGTTCTCTGTCTCCTCTGAGTCGGGATCAACCACAAGCGGCTGTCCAGTCTGACTCAAAAGGTTGTCAACACCAAGCAGCTCTCATACAAAAAATAACTGAAATGCACACAAGCCATTAATTATCTAACTATTCAATAACTATAACAATAACTATTCAATATAGATAGAATGCAATTGTAATTAGACTTCTGTATTTGCAATTAGAATAATAAATCTAAATACTTAAAGGGATAGTTGACATGGTGTTTCTGCACACATCACATGTGCTCCATGCGCAGCTCATCCAACAGTGGCACACCCATAAGGTCGCTTCCATTTGCCCCACCCAGCTCCTGGATTAGCTTGTCTATGAGGCGTATTGTTGCCTCCTCTCCGTGTGTCCTCCTGCGCCAGTAAAGACTGAGCTGATTTTAACTGATGCTCCTGTCCACCAGAAGGTCAGTAATAGCTGTAATCAGTAATCAGTTGCCATGTTTTTGCCTGTCGCAACAGGGTGAGGTCTCCTGCATCCCACTCAAAGATGCAGGCGGACAGGCATCCCATGACGGTGGGGTAGAGGGGATGGGCATCTGTGGTGGAGCTTACTGCCACACTCCTCATAAAGTGCAAGTTGTCCAGCCGTATTTGGAGGTCTGGCCACTTACCGAATCTGTTTTGCAGCTTGCTTGTGTTACAGTCCACATACAGCAGGACTGGGGGCGGAAAGGCTGCGTGGCGGTACCGCTTAATGACACCTGCAACCATCCTGTCCAGTCCTGGCACCTCCTGCACTGACAGGACACTGGTGAGTATCTGTCCGACCTCGCTGCCAATGGAGGTTACCCAGAGTGCTGTCCCCCGTCCATGAACAGCCAGCTTCTTTGTGATCTGTTATTTACAAATGTTACAACTTATTCATGATCGGCACAGAAGGTGGATGAGTAGGGCTGGGGCTCCTCCGATCAACTAAGTTGGGTTTAAGTGACTGGGACCCGCCAAAGCGTTAATTACGCAGCATGATGGAAGTGACATGAAAGTGTATTGACACAAACAACTTTAATATATTATAAAGTACTCAGATGTATATTGTTATTTGCCGTTTTAACTCACACTTCACCTACCTGATATTTTGAATAAAAATTGGAAACTATGTAACTTTCTGATTTGTATATAGTTTTTGTACATTTGATTGGTTTCAGAGTTCTCCAAATTGAGTTTTTGCCGAAACCAAAAGAAGCTGTTGATTCTCATAGGTGCTACATAATTCTTAAACCCAAACAATAACTGTTTACCACACTTATATAAGGGGCCAAATATGGCTAAATATTATAACTGACTAATAAGGACATTTTACTTGTCCTCGTTAGATATAAGGTCTTTCACAAATATGAAAAAATATGTGATTGTTATGTCTTGGGTTTTTTGATAGAAAATAACAAAAAACCTGATCGAATCACTTGAAGTCTATGCAATGTCCTCACTACAGTCATACAAAGGTGTGTATGCCTGTCTCGGACTGATACATTTGCAGAATTACACTAGAGTCAATCTGAACTTGGAGGGCTGTGCTTCCCATCAAACAATATACAAAATAATTACAAGTCCAAATTAACTACAGAGAATATATTCACCATTGACAAACTTGGAGGGGGCCTCAAGAATCTGCATGGGGCATTTCTTAATCTGAAAATTAAGAAAATTGATAATTAACAATATCTAAAAAAACTGATAATTAAAAACTGATAGTTAACAATATCTATTTTTTGCACCACAGTAAGGTGACCTCCATACTACACGCTATCTAATAGATACAGGTAAATATGTGACGATCCTGTCCTTTCTGTTCTTGGATTTCGTGCCTTGGGACAGGGTTGTTACAGTATCATGTCTTGTGTGTATGTTTTGTTTTATGTGGAGACACGTGGCGGTATGTTTTGATAATTCGCAGCGTGTCCTCCTGTTTTTTGTTTAGCTCCGCCCCCTTGTTTCTCCGTTAGTGTCCCATTAGTGTTAAGTCTTGTCACCTGCCCTTCTCCGTCCCTGCGCAAACTCCTCTCGTTATTATGTCGCTATTTAGTATCTCTGATTTTCAAAGTCAACAAAAAAATTTGAACAGCAATGTAAATTTGACACATCTGTTTAAAATAATAAAATCAAACCAAACATTTACCACACACACTAATGCAACTTTGACATATCAGCCTAAAAAAATATAAATAGTAAATCAAATCAAACATTTAACGCAGTAGTGCAATTTTAACATATCAGCCTAAAAAATTATAAATAGTAAATCAAAACAAACATTTACCACTGTAGTGAAATTTGCAAACATTCACCAAATATATAACTAAAAACACCATGTGCTGAAAGAGCAATTTTAAGGAGCTGGAGGGTTGTCATTTCCTGTTTTTTTCTTCCTATAACCTCGTTGCTTCAGCACCGCCCTCCATTCATCATATGATTGAGTCTCAGACTCTTTGCAGTACCAGTTGCCAAAGTACTGAAGATGTGATGGTGGCTTTCTCTCTTGGTTACACTTTCTGCAAATAATGACATCTGTTTCCACACATATTTTCTTGTGACAATTCCAGTGTCCACCTCCCTCCTCTGTTTTCTCTTTCTGTATTGCTGAGTGGAGTAAGGAACAGCTTGACTGGATGTTCCATCACTGGTAAGATGAAGACAGGTTTTGATGGTACAATGACAGGAAGTCCTTGAAGTGATGGGGGGACCTGGGAGATGGCCTGAGATTGCGAGCTCCCCTTGAGTTTTGCCTCCCCTGCAATGTTTGGTGGCGGGATGAAAAGGTGCGGATCAGCCAAATTGCGTGAATAGAGTGTTGGTCCTTTCTGCGGAGCTGCAGGAAGTTTCTCAGGTCCTGCCATGGGTGCGTCTGGGGCTTGGATACCCTGCATCAAAATCTCCTGTTCCTGTGACTTGTAACGCCTGCTGAAACTGGGAAAAAATAAAACAACCAATATTAACAAACATTTAAGTAATAATAAAAAGGAGCATTGGCACATAGCAATTGATCACAACCTCGTCTTGTGTATTACTGCTTTTGTAAAATGGCTACTAGATTGAGATTAGCATTGTTTTATGGATTAAATATTCTTGTTGACTTGTTTCTAGACCAGTCAAAGCACCTCATTGTTACATTGCTACAAGTCAACCGTGTCAATAACTTGAACCCCCTGTGTAGCCCTCAGATGCTTTAAGTTTTGGTTTAGCAGTAACAATGCTAATTTACTCACCATTGTGTGACTGTTGCAGCGTTCACTTCTGGGAGCTGGATGGTGGTCTCGCTCATCACCTTAGCATTGGTGAGGATGCACTCTCGGATGTGCTTGTAAGCAGGTGATACCAATGTGAAGCGGGATTCCCGTCAGGAATCAGGCAGGGGGCGCCCTACCAGGATATGCAGGGGGCACTGTTATGTATGGAGGAGGTGTGGGGGTCTCTTTAGAGGTCTCTATAGAATGGCCATTTCTCTATTAAGACGGGGTTTCAACATAGCGAAACCGCATCTCAAATCAGCTGCGAAAAATATACTTACTGATGTTGTCAGTAATACAATGTCGAGCGCATTTAACAACAACAATAACAACAACAGACGTGCACTGGACGGATCAGGTCTGATGGTTATGACTCGTTAACGCCTGTTACGCCCGCCAGGTGTCAAGAGGAAGGGTTCCAAGTTTAACATATCAATGCGTAAATCTAGGAAAAGTTCAGTTGTAAAAAATAAGTGCAGAGTGTCGGTAAAGCGTAAGAGATCCTTAAAGAGATCCTCTAAAACCATATTTTAGATCATGGCTTTACTACATAGTATGTCAGAAGAGTGTGTTAAATCAGAATTTGATTTATTCACAGTACCACCAACTCAAACAGCTTTGAAAAAAATGCATGTATCGAAGTCCAGCCCCTATCGGCCATATCCGACAAAGCACCCCTGGAGTTTTTTATAGCGGGGAATGGAGAGGATTACATCGATCTTAATAATACAATGTTGTTTTTGCGACTCAAAATCACAAATCCTGACAGCGCAGATATCGCAGATGGGGCTCCAGTGGGGATAATTAATTACGCTGGTGCCACCATATTTTCACAGGTTGACATATCGATTGGGGATAGATTAATATCACAGAGTTCTAGTACCTATCCTTACAGATGTATTATAGAATGTCTTCTTAACTGTGGAAAAGATGATCTTGAAACGACATTTTCAGAGGGTCTCTTTCACGAAGACACCGCAGGACATATGGATTCTACAGATCCGGCTGTGGGCAACATCGGTCTGACCAGCTGCGTACACTAATGCTAGCAATGTTGTTGAATTACTAACACCCATACACAATGATATATTTTTTCAGGAAAAACGTATGCTTAACGGAGTGGACATTA
Source organism: Triplophysa tibetana (assembly GCA_008369825.1). Lineage (NCBI taxonomy): Eukaryota > Metazoa > Chordata > Actinopteri > Cypriniformes > Nemacheilidae > Triplophysa > Triplophysa tibetana. The sequence continues at coordinate 15,295,237 of CM017897.1, forward strand.
AAGTCTGCATGACTGAGGAACGATGCTATAAATTATAAAATAAATATTCAGTCAGCTTCGCTTTTTGTGAAGAAGGTGTCTGCTTTGCTGTCAGCCACGGCCAAATATCATATTGAGCGGGTGATATTAAAAACTCGCTGCCGGCTGGATATCGCGTAGTGACCCAGGAAAATTTGTTTCTAGGTACCCTCCCCAAAGCCCTAGTTATAGCAATGGTCGATAATGATGCATTCACGGGTGATTATGATTCAATTCAATTCAAGTTTATTTATATAGCGCTTTCACAATGTGTATTGTTCCAAAGCAGCTTTACAGGGGCAAACGGGAAAAACAGAAAAGGTAAAACACAACACAATGCATGGTATTTATACAACGAGTAAGATCATACTAATAAATAATATCTAATGTCTAAATAAGTAAATAAATGCAGTCTCCCGGTGAGGAGGCCAACACTGCCCTGCTGTGGCGAGGAACCCAAACTCCCATGATTGAACCAGGCTCAGCCGGGAGGGCCAGATCCCCTCTGACGTGTCATAGCTGCACGCAAACTGCTGACATGTGATTTAAGTTTAGCATTTAATACCAAATATTGTAACTTCAGCATTAATAAGATAAGTTGTCCGTCTTCTTCTCTTGGTTGGGGGTGTATTGGTCTGAGCTGGGATGGTCCGATGGTTATATTTCTCTTGACTGGTGGTGGAATGGGCATCCCGAGGCAGAAAGAGAATAAAGAGAATGATTAGCGTAGCTGCTGTTCATTAACTATGCATTAAGTGAAAGCTTGGCTGAAAAGATGTACTTTAATCTAGAATTAAAATGGGAGAGTGTGTCTGACCCTCGAATAGTATCAGGAAGGCTATTCCAGAGTTTAGGTGCTACGTATGAGAAAGCTTGACCCCCTTTGGTGGATTTAGTTATTCTAGGTGTTATCAAAAGTTTTGAGATCTTAGAGAGCGTGATGGGTTGTAACGTGATAAAAGCTCGGTAAGTAGGGGCTAAACCGTTTAAGGCTTTGTAAGTAGCCGAAAATCAATACGATACTTAATGGGTAGCCAGTGAAGCGATGATAAAACAGGGGTTATGTGATCGTATTTTCTTGACCTAGTAAGAACTCTGGCAGCTGCATTCTGAACTAACTGTAGTTTGTGTATTGATGATACAGGACAACCAATAAGTAGAGCATTACAATTGTCAAGTCGTGAGGTCACAAATGCATGAATAAGCTTTTCTGCATCAGCAACACATAAAATATTTTGTAATTTGGCAACATTTCTAAGGTGGAAGAAGGCTGTTTTTGTGATATTTGAGATGTGATTTTTAAATCACATTATACACAAATTCCCCAGAATCAGTCCATGATGTGATATCTTTAGAAATACTCATTTTATCTAAAATGTATCGAGTGTTTTTCAAACTCTGTTGTGGCACATTCTTTAATACATCAATTATTACAGTATCATCTGATACAGGGTTTTCGACGATCCGGTACATAACCACTTGATTCTTTAATAGGCATGTTAAATGTTGTCATATTTGTGTCCCGATCAGTCTGCTTAGCAAATGATAAATATCTCTGTAAAATATTTGTGTAACGTTTAGCTTTTCATGAGAGTCCATATCAGAACTGTGTAGAATAACCCTTATAGCCGAATCCCATTCATTCGCCCCAGACTGTTGTATAGATTCGCGAAGTGTGCCTGATTTTAGTTTATCGAGCTGATGCTGTGGAACTAAAAACATTTTCTCTGCATACTCCATTGTTTTTTCTTTAATCTAGATGTAATCAGGCTGGAAAAAAAGGTATTGCTATACTTAGGAGGGGTAGTAGGAAATCTCCCTGTTGGTTTATCATATGCCTCTTTCTTTTAATATCAATTTTCTTGTTCGTCACAAATTTAAGTAGTGTGTTCCTACGTTTTAGTTTCTGGTATTGTTGTGATGTGAGCGGTATGTTGCCATGAAGTACATTAAGGGCGACCTCACACAATGTTACAATAAGTTCATCGGTGGTAGATTGTAAAATAGCTGTATCTGCTGGGATGTGGCGTTTAAAAGCAATTTCAATACAGGCAGATTTCTATAAAGTTTGACAGAAATGTTTCAGAACAGGTGCTAGGAATCAGTGTTTTCTTCTCTGCAGATACACTACTGGACATGGTGAGAGTAAGTCTGTTCTGAAGCGATAGTGTTCGGGTGTTTTTGCTTTATAATCAATCATAAGGTAAGCGAAAGGTTTACTGCTTGCGTCCTGATAAGATTCCATAAAATATTTGACTTTTCCCGTATACATTTGTCTGGCTAGTATAATTACCTGTGTGGCATCTCTGGGTTTTTTAAATAAGACCAAGCAGTTTGTATTCAAACTGATCGTACAGCTAACTTTCCCTTGACAGAATAAATTCTGCACAATATAAATAGCACTAAGATTTCTGTGGTGTACATACTGCGTAAATACCTTCTCCACCTCATTGTTACCACTGGCTTCTTTCATTAAATCATCCGATATAAGTAAATTCGTATTATTGACAGGAAATAAAGTATCCTCATTCAGAGACTGTGGGATACCTTGAATACATTTTATTTTATACATTTTCAATAAATCATCATACAAAGGTTGCCAGCAATCATAAATGTAAACAATATTATCAACATTTTTAGAAATCAGTTTTACAGCATTATGCAACAACATTTTTACAAAAAAACTTTTACCAGAGTTAGATGGCCCACTAATCACACATGAAATCGAAAATCAAAAGTATTAGTGTCCTACACACCTCTATGTCCAGAAATATTGTCAATATCCATAAGGTAATGTAGTGTAATCACCAAACAGAACTCTTTTATTGTAATTCACACAAAAACGTTTGTCTAATGATCTATTATGGATTGTGAACCGTTTTTTATCCATCACGATGCCGTCCATACGTGTCAATACATGACGGCTATCGCCGTCCCCCACAAAAAGGTTATTGACTAGACCAATCAGGGTGTCTAATTTGATAGTCTCTGAGTTAAGAGCAGCTAAAGTAATGCCTTAAGCTTTTAAGCAAACTTTCCCCATATTTGTACGGTACCCGTAGGTCTTAGGTCCGCCTGATGCGTATTCTGTGATGAACGAACCTGACCTGAGTTCATCGCTGAGATTACTGAGATATGGACCTAGTGATGGCTCCCAGTCACCATCTTTGGAAATGTAAATGACACTGTCTGTGTCACTGTACAACAACCTTTCACCTAACCTTTCCATTAGATTGTACAGTTCTAAACGAGCATGCGCAGTTGCAAATGCTCCTAAAAATATGTTTATATCTCTTGTCTGACCCCCCTTACCATCAACGTAACACCATTGAATTATGGCAACGGTGTCTGAAACAAAGAAGTGTTTAATGTCATATCTGTTGCCAAAAATATGCTGTGCAAACTGCTCAGGGTCTGAAAGCAATTCTGTGGTGGGTAGATTCTCCCTCATTGAAAATCTCCCCCACAAGCTGTTACGCAAAAGTTTGGTAATCGAACGGCGTGCCGGGTTGTGACATATTTTATCAGGATTCAACTTAATACCGTCTTTTTCAAAATAGTCGTCGATGTATGCTTGTTTGTCTGCATCTGTTATCGCATTGTAGTAGAGTAGGTGGGGCGAGACCATGGTTCGAGGCCGGTAAGTTATTGTTAATTAGCGCCAGTGGTGCGCGCACCGGCCTCGCATCACGTAGGAGATTAGGAGCATATAAAGAAACAATGGCGACCGGACTGTCGAGGAGAGAGGTCCGGGCCCGAACGTGTGTATGTTTGTATTTATGTTTATGTTATTGCGCCGGCGGTCGTCCGTGAGGGGCCGCCGGCTGTTTATGTCTGATTATGATTTTGATTAAATGTTTAAATGTTTGCCGGTTCCGGTCTCCTTCCTGCCCTAACTTGAATCTTGTTACATTGGTGCCGAAACCCGGGAGGAAGGAGAGACATGCTGTCGGAGAGTCCTCGCCGCCGAGGGGCCTCGCGGTGCCGGAGAGTTCGGGCAGCGCGGACGAAGGGCGTCCGCCATTGGCTGCCCGAAGCGGTGGCTCTGGGAAACGGAAGCGCACAGTGCGGCCACCGTCAAAGCCTCGGTGGAACGGCGACCTGTGCTGCCGCGCCCCTGGGTCTAGGTGGGGTGGCTATCGTCCAAGCGGGAGCAGGGGAGTTGCCGCCGTCCGCCAGAGGCCGGAGCCTGCGTCCGTCCCCCTAGGGGGAGGTGCAGGGGGCGGGATTGCCGAGTGCGGGCACCGCCTGCCAGAGGCCGGAGCCTGCGTCCGTCCGCCCAAGGGGGAGGAGCAGGGGATGGGGAGCCCGCCCCGACTCCCAGATAAAGGAGGAGCCACCGCCGGCCGCCAGGGGGCGGACGGTTGAGTCGCCCACCGAGGGCCCAGGGCCACCGCGAAGGAGAGTACCCTGGCTGGTTGAGGAACGAGCGGCAGCATGTCAGGGAACCGGACTATAATTTTTTATTTTTTTTTTCCTCTCTCCCCTCTCTCTTTCCGGTCGCTCCGAGGGCTCCCGTCTCCGTTGTCTCATCTCGTCGCTGCATACCCCCCACCCCCCCCGAGGGAAGGGAGCTTGCACAGTCGCGGGGGTACCCGGCTGTTTATGTTTGATTATTATTTTGATTAAATGTTTAAATGTTTGCCGGTTCCCGTCTCCTTCCTGCCCTAACTTGAATCTTGTTACACGCATGTTCTGGATACCCGCTGGCTTCTTGTTTGTATTGTAAAACTTTTTAACATATTCACAAAACAGTGTCTCTGAGCGCTGTGGGAAATGCCACACCTCGGTTATATCAACAATAACATAGCCCTTCTGTTGGGGATTGCCCACGGAAAAACTGGTGATTAATGTATTGATCACTACGGTACTCTGATCAGGGAGTTGGAGACATCGGATTGAGTTTAGCCGTTTATTGCACTATTGACCATATATATATTTGAGGTAGGTAGACAAGTATGTATATAGGTAGTTTCTGAAATAAATAAAATAACAGAAGTAAATATCTTGATAGGATAAATGAGATCACAACTTAAATGACATATTAAATAAACAACATGTGCATTATTTAAATACACAATCTTAAACAAAGCTTGTCCATTCTACTCGTAATAAGTTACATAGCTGAATGCAATATAACATTTGAAATCTGACTTGTATGGCAATATAGAACATTCACACATACATGAATAATGCTAATTACTGACAAGTATCAGAGCACCAAGAACATTAAATAACTAGACACGTGTTTAGCACGAGCCACGATGTTAGCGGGCTAATATGCTGTAGGTGCGAGTGTAAACATAAACATTATCTCGTAACAAACATCATTATCAAGAGAGAGTCCAATCACTACACAAACTGTGCCATTGATAGCAAACATAAATGTTAACTTACTGTGTTATAAACTTTAATAGCGCATTAAAACGGAACAAGCGCTAGTCTGCTGACGGACATCTGCATCTGCGTCTGCTTAACTATGAATACGTCGCTGCGCTAAATACGCCTGCACTTGAAACACTGCATGACGTAAATTACGTACCTCGTAACCGCAAGCGTCACACTGATAAAAAAACACATTATACTTGAAGGGGAAGCAGGGAATTCACAACACCTTCTCTACAGCTTTTAACAATTCAATACTGACCCAAGTACCTCAGTGTGTCTACACGTATTTGTCTGATTTTGTTGTTCGGTGCACGTCCGACAGTGTGAAAATAATAATTTTCCTCCGAATCTCATGGGGAGAACCGGATATAATAGTTTACGTGGTGGTTAAACGCAGCATTTCACAAGGCCGTAATAATTTTCTAAAGGTTCAAAATCTTTGAAAAATATCTGAGGGTGCCCCACGGGAAAATCTTTTCTGGCTTGACAGAAAGGATACAGACTTGTGAAATCGACATATCTTATTTTCTCACCTTCAGCGGTTTTGTGATAGATTTTTTATGCATTGGTACGTCCACCAAATAAAGTATCACTCGATCTCGATCTCTCAGGATGTTTAGATGTGGACATAAATGCAATTTCATCGGGGTCTGTCTGCTTGGCAGCTTTCCAATCACATTCCCACATAACCCATACATTCATGCCGTGTGTCCGTTTCAACACCTCAATTTTTTCATCCGTCTGTCTTCGAAGTTCTCCATAGGTCAACTTTGATAAGGGATTCGTATGATCAGATCTGAAACATGAAACATAGCCGTGCAAAAAACATCCAAAGATTTCCAGACATGTCTTTATATCTGCCGTTTCAAAATAGCCATAAACATAATACTTACCAACTGAGACCTCGCCGTAGTTTAAAGCATGTCGAATTTCTACACCTTGCGTTTTTCCGACATACTCAAGCCATTCGATGGAGACATCGGAGTAGGCTTTGTTTTGCCTAGTGTATGCATTGTTGTGTGTCAGAGTGTCTTTCGGCAGTGCGTTTTATAAACTGCCATGCAACATGAGGCTAGTGTTGCACAAAACGGATCAAGACCTGTACACTGCATGAATTCATCTCGGTATTTCATACAAGCTTCCCTCAACAACACTACATCACTCCTGCCTTAAAGGGCTAGTTCTTTTCTAAAATCAAATATCTTATTACGGACTGTAACATACCATTCGTTGAACGAAACTCTGTCTTTATCAGACATAGTCTCATAACCGTAGAAATGTTTATCCGGATATGGTCCCACATAAGATTCGTTTTTCTAATCTGTTAAAAATGTGTGGAAAATGTCCCTTGTCATCACAGGTTAGGTTTAACGCAGACGCTGTCTTGGCCAAACGCATCGGAATGAAGGAATAACTATCGATATAACGCTGTTCAACTCCTTTGTCATACATTAAAATTATCCGACACCCCTGCATTGTGATATTAAGGGTGAGTCCTACTTTTGTGAAATGTTCCAAAAGTATAAAATTATCAAAGCCAGATGCATTATCTCAAACACACGCACGCACGCACACACACGCACACACACAGGCCTACGTACCAACAGCTCTTCTTAAATATCCAGTGTTTTGCTGTGTTGTATGGTTACTCGGGGGTGTCGATACTGTAAATAAATTGAAAGCACTTATTCGTTATATATTTTACCAAATGCTATGACCCATATTAATGTACCATTTTTATATCTACATACGACTTGCTCCATTTAGTTCGTTAATTTCTTCTTTAAGCCAGGAATAACGGGGGTCGTTCAGAGCACCTATTTCATTACACACAACCTGTTTTAAACAAGGCACCAATACAATGACTACATATACTTTTTGTTTTTATGTGTATCAAAGAGAAAACAAAAATCACATACCGTTAATGAATCTTGCCATTTTAGAAGATTGGGTAGTTTTTCAAAAACGACAAAGAGCTGAATGTCTGTTTACCGCGACTCTGTCCGACCGTCTTGACACACAGAATTCCGTAACGAAAGAGCTAACTTTTTTTCAACCTTATAAAGACTTACAATTGCAAAACAATTACATTAATACAGAAAACAATACAGAAAACAGTGGCATTGTCCATCTTGTCTTTCATTTGAATAGTTTCTGCACAAAAAGCCAAATAAGTTAAACACTCATGTCTTACTATTTACTAAGCTTACAATGAGAACATTTGAAAACTGTTTTAGCAATGTTTCAATGATATGTTAATGTCAGTATATTTCATTCTAATAAACATAATAAAACAATATTTAAAGTACCATTTAGCCAAATCTTGCCGTTCATACTGTAAATTAAAAACAAAAGAAATGACTTGCAAACTATTCAAATCCCATATAAACTGTCCGTGTGGTCCAGAGTTTAAATTTACTTTGCAGAATCTGGAAACTGTTAAAAATTGAATCTATTGAAGAAAATGGGGCTGGCTATTTCAGATAACATATAACAAAATGAATTATAACTACATTCATAAAAGTAAGCCAGTTTCAAAGTTTACATTCACCTGATTCTTGTCACAGTAGAATGCTATCTTAACAATTAATGAAACCTTTTGTGATAGCTGTTGAAGAGTTGTTTGATCTGAGCTAATCAATTGTCCAGTGGTCTTCTGAGAAATCCTCCAGATCCTCCACAACATTTGTTTTTCAGTGTCTTCTGCATATTTGATCTCTGTCCACTTATGATTGTATGATGTTTAGATTAATCTTTTCACACTGAGGAATATTGAGAGACTTATACACAACTATTACAAAAGATACAAACATTCCCTGACGCTCAAGAAGTTCACACAATATATTTGAGGTAGGTGGGTGTAAATCACTGAAAATTATAATTTGTCAAACTTGTTTTGTCAATTGAATTTTGTCCTTCCGCAAACATTTTATAGCTTTTGCAATATATATATATATTTTTTTTAATTATTTTAACAAAATAAAACAATTGAAACTGGTCACCCTACCTAAAGTTTTACATGCACCCGACTTTTGAATGTAGTGTTGACTTCTTGAGTATCATGGAATGTTTGTATATTTTGTAACAGTTGTGTATGAGTCTCTCAATTCTCCTTAGAATAAAAAGATGAATCTCATCATTCAGTCACTGATGAAAAAGGGTCAATAATGCAGAAGATGCTGAAAAGCAAAGATTGTGAAGGAGTTACACCATTAAACTGTCCACAGTTTGATCAACAACTATTACAAGACATAGAAAATTTTACTGATGGTTCAGGTAACGTCGTACAGTATTAGGAACCAGTCGTGCAGGTATGTTTAGTCTTGAACTGGCTTACTTTTAAATGTAGATAATTGTTTGTTAAAAACTTTATGAAAATGTCTGTTACGTGAAATAACAGGGCAGTAAGAATTCAAAAACAGACTTTTCATTAATTTCCAACATTTTCTCTGCAAGGGATGTGTAAACTTTTGAGCACAACTCTACAGTATATAGGATTTTAAACTTCTCATTTTAATTTTGATGCCAGCAACATTTAAAAATAATATGGGACGAAGATAAAAAAAACTCTTGGGTACTTCAAAAAGAAAAACAGTTCTCAGAACAATCTTTCAACAATCAGAACTTTCAATATACGGTACCAGTCGAAAGTTTGGAAACACATGACTGAAATGATTTTAAATATCTTAAAAAATGTTTGAAATTACTTTTCCAGATAAAAATATAATTGTGCCAACATATCAATTTCTTTCATTAGAAAACAAAAATTGTATTTATATACATACACACATAGATGCTAAAATATAAGGTAGTGTTGATTTATTTTAGATGCTTTTAGTCACAACATAATTGATAGTTACAAATGTGTAGTTCAGTGGTTTTAATAAGTTAACTATTACTATAAAAGTAAAAAAACATAAGCGTTTGCAAATTTGAACCAGTACTGTATATTTAAAAGAATTATGAAACAAAGATTGACCAACAAGGCCCAAAACTGATTGGCAGCTAAAATCATATACAGAAAACTGCAGCTAGAGGTCTGGGCATCTCTACTGTCCCTGTCAATACTATGTTATACTAGTTTGAAGAATGGATGTTAATACAGGTGTTGGACTCCTCAGCTCCAAAACACTCAAAGTGCTTACGTCAACCATCATTGCTGCTTCATTGGTGATGGAAAATGGGTAAACTTTGTTGGCTCTGAGTCTTTTGAAAATTTAAGTAGTTGTTTTCCAAGTGTAATGCAAACCCTCCGTCTGACTCGAGAACTCAGTAAAGGTGATTCCTCGTCTATACAAAAAAATTGTGAGAGAAAATCCTTACAGTATTTTATATTTTCTTGACAATCACCGAAACAAACTCTTTTTAGCTTTAAATTGTTTAATATACAGTAGAGAAAGCACTATTGTGTCCCCTGTAAATATTAGGTAAAGTTAGTACACACTCAGTGCCAAAAATATAAATAATAAGAGACCCAATTTGAAGAAATCCCTCTAGTTATAAACCAAAGTGTGAAAGCAAAACATTCTAAGATTGGAGGCTAAACTTGCTAGATAAAATACTAATAATTTAATACAAGTATATTCATATTGCCTATGTTTAATGAAAATCATTTGTAATGATGAGTGGCATGTATGAGAGAGTGGTCCTGCAATTACACAACCAGCAATAGAGACAGTAACAGTAAAGTCAGTGGAGTTGATGTCATCCATACATAGTTGTCATAACTTATATTTGTATATGACATTTCAAATGATAGAAAACTGATTCAAGGTCTATATGAAATGACATGAAACTACAGTGATGTTCATAACTGTCACGAAGACAACCAGTAATATCACCTTCTAACAACATCAAAGAAAGAAACAACAGTTGAGTTGCTGGCGTGTTAATGCACAAACTAAATGGTTAAATTACATCCATATATTATGTATGTATTTGTTTTAGTGTTTAGGGTACACACATAAGAGGCATACTACTCAAAAGTGTGAAAATGTTTGAATATCCATTTCTCCAGAAACCTACAACCCACAATTAGCTCTAATAAAAAGAGAATAATAAAACAACTACAACAAAGAAACTCACCCTTTGCAGGCTCTCTTGTGGAACCTGAAGTGAAGACAGATATTAATGTTATATAATATTCCTAGACAATTTCTCAATTCATTTATTCAATTAACTTTAAGTAGTGGTCAGGAGAACAGACATTTGTGAGTTTGTATTTTAAGAATAATGAAACTAAATCAAACATAAGACTGTAATTGGGGAATGCAATTAACTTTTCTATTAAAGGACAAAAATTGCGATTGGAAGTGATTTCCAGAAACATGTCTTCTTCATAAGGGCATTATGTTAATAACCTTATTAAATGTAAATTGACATCTGCATTTTATGTCAAATACGTATATTTAATAAATTAATTTGGCAAATAAGAATAATGAAGTGGTATAGACAGTAATATATTATCAACATCAAAAAAGCAATCTTTACACTGCAGAAGTTGAATCTGTTTTGGCTCATTACAAATACTTTTTATCCCATCATAAGAAACGAGTCATACTTACATCTTAGGTCTGTCTGGACTCTGTTGTTAAACTTCTGATTGGCCATCACCTCAAGCGCTGTCTCTCAGGTGTTGTAATACTCAACGCTACAATCAAAACACGGAAAATAAATCTCTTTTCATTGACGTTACTTTCAATGATCAATGTATTATTCACATTATAAATTCTCCCTCAAGCATACACACACATTCAACATTGGATTAAATATTCTCTTGAACGTTACTTGAGTGAATGGCTCGCAAACTTTAATATCATTTACAGTTTACAATTACAATCACAATGCAGTGCAGTGTTATCACTGGGCCTTGTCAGCGGAAGCCCTCGTGGCACGAAATGGAGCGGAGGGGCAACAAGCAGCCAGGAGTCGAACCTAGAATCTTCGGATCCGTAGTCAGACGCGTCATCCACTGGCCCTCCCTGACGGCATACAGGAAGAATGCAATTCCACAGCAGGCAAAGAGGCTAGCAGAACTCACGCTCGCAGGAACAAACCTGTGCCTGGGAATCAATCCCTTCAGAGGATTACTAGCAACTTCAAGGCAGATGTGGATTGAAACCCTTACACTGTCTGACATAAGTTAAAGCACGGCATTTTCCGTGTAAAGCCGAGCCTGGAGTCTCCAGTGTGTGCAAAGCAATGTCAGAAGTGGGATTTGAACCCATGCCTCCAGAGGAGAATGCGACCTGAACGCATCGCCTTAGACCGCTCGGCCATCCTGACTGTGGAGGCATCCAGCGTCTAAGCAACTATACACCAACGACTGTCTGAATGACCCGTGACTGCAGACGTTCAATGGCATGGAGGCAATTTGGAAATAACGTCCTGCCAGGAGCGCAATTCCCAGATAGAGGGGACCTGTCCTCCTCACATACTCCTCACGCCTCCCACGGGGCAGCATGGTGGGAAATTCTTTTGAACTGACAGACTGGCTCTATCAAGGATACACATCTTGCTCTCTCAACGCCGCGGCACAACTTTCACTTTTACTCCACTACATTTCCTAGATAAAATGTATACTTTTACTCCGATATATTTCCACTAAGCATCTTCGTTACTCGTTACAACTAAATAAAATAATCAGAAGAAGAAATAATTATATAATATTGCGACTGCAATAAGGGAGGTTTGGCGAATCACTTCTCCTAGATTACATACGCACGCTCCGCACGCTCTATTTCAGCGTAATGCTTATTTGTTGCCAAAAGCGGAGGAAGCACAACTGAAACCGCCGGCGCCATGGAAGCACCTACTGGAGGACCTCCTGTTATCTTAGACGACCACCCCGACGATAGTGGTGAACTCGGTGAACAGGGTGAAGATAACGTTATACATCCGTGGCCGTTTTTGCAAGAAATGTTTCTGTACATTGGAGTGAAAGATTCTTCCTTCCGGATTAAGTGCCTCTTATGCCTACCCGAAAGTCACTGAAATTTTGGCATTCAAAAAATCCCCGTCCAACCTGAAGAAGCACATCGAGGCAGGTTAAATTAATAGTTATTCAGTTAAGCCACAATGTCAATGTGATTCAACATTAGTTATCATAAGCCGTATCAGATATCTGGCTAACGTGATGGCCAGGCTAACGTCTGCTTGTTAACATTGCTAAGTAACGTTAACTGACATGGTGCACATGTTAGAACCCCCACAGCTGTTCTATATCTACTGTTTAATGTTGACCTTATGTTGAGAAGTAATTTTACGTCTAATTTCCGCTATATAAGTGAACTGTTTGTTCGATAGGTTTAGCTAATAGATGAGCTGATCATCAAGAAAAGTCGCGTTTTTCCTTGTAAATTTTTAGCACTTTGTAATTTTACTATAAATCCTTGTTCCATGGCCGTGTGCAAATCAAGTTAGAAATCATGTTTACAATCATAATTTGCATAAATCGGGTATAAGTTATATTATAAGAACTGCTTAGCTTCCACATCCTCTCTTGTGCGGTCCTCCCGGGTAACGTTATCTCCTCTGCCTCTCCTCGCCCTGCCTGCATCTCCAACACCCCTACCTCTCCGCCCTCTTCCTCTTACTAACTGTGTTAAGTCCTCTGATTGAATCTGTGATGATGAGAAAAACATCTGCTAAGATTTTCGCGGTTAGATTACACGCTTTTAGCATTAGCAAGCGGTTTCAATAGGCTGTAAATTACGAACCAAGTTACCGTGCCAAAAAATGCCATGCGAAATAAGCGAATAAATCAATGATACAATTTTAAACAAGTAACAATAATATTCACTGAAACGATTAGAGTAAATAATGAATTAAGTAAATTTTATTTAATTTTCTTTGTAAATAAGCCTTGTCACTTGTCTTGCAAAGGTTGACTTGACTTGCACTCTCTGCTGTCTCAGACGACGACATCTCTGTCCTGTGTCCGCAACTTCAGTCTGTTATTCACCTGTGAGACGTAGATTACAATTATCAACACCACCGATCAAGGCTGCTATCATTTACAGAATCCTTTTGTCATGTGATGGCAACCGTAGCTTCTCTAACGGGAGGAGGAGGGGGGTGGCGGAGCTCTAGGTTGCAATTTCCTACATCGCCAATAGTGGCCTCTGAAACTTACACACAGAACCTTTAACAGAGTAAGGATCACACATTGAAAACAATCTTAAATAAATAATATGTATCCTGCTATAATTTATAGGTGTTTCATTGGGGCATATAGTCCTTCACAGTGGCCTGACTGCAACCAAGTGGTAGAGGCCATCTTCACAAGGCTCTGTACTCAAACGCAGTGCGCTGTGACGGAGTAAGGGTGTCCCGCTTCACAATGGTAGCACCTGCTTACAAGCACATCCGAGAGTGCATCCTCACCAATGCTAAGGTGATGAGCGAGACCACCCTCCAGCTCCCAGAAGTGAACGCGGCAACGGTCACACAATGGTGAGTAAATTAGCATTGTTGCTGCTAAACGTCTTGGTTACGTATGTAACCTCAGTTCCCTGATGGAGGGAACGAGACGTTGTGTCGAGAACGACAGATGGGGGTTCGCCCTTGAGAACCAATCAACTCTGACTACTATAGAAAAGGCCAATGAAATTTGGCGAATGAAATTTGCATGCCGGGCTCCGCCCCCGGATATCCGGTATAAAAGGAAGCCGGTGTGCAGCATTCATTTACCTCTTGTTCTGAAGAGCCTGAGAGCCTCTCACAACTGCAACAGAGACGATACATGTTTGTGGCATAAGGGACACAACGTCTCGTTCCCTCCATCAGGGAACTGAGGTTACATATGTAACCAAGACGTTCCCTTTCTGTCGGTCTCTCGGCGTTGTGTCGAGAACGACAGATGGGGTTATCTATGGAAAACGCCACAAACGCTGTATCGCGTCACAATCTCAGCGAAGCGACGGTAACGAGCCTGGGCGTGTCAGCTCGAAGCTTTCGTGAAACTTGTAACCTTCCAGTGTGGTGGTCGGGGGGTTCCAGAGCTTTCCTGGAGAAAGATGGGTACAGCCCTGACCGGTAACTTTCACGGACGGGGCCTTAGCTCTCTACAGGCGAGAGGCCGTCCGGTTCGGTTTACACCGGGAAAGCGCAACTCTTAATCAGAGAAGCGCTGCAGAGGCCACCTCCTACCCGTGGGGAGGAATATGGTGGAGATATATGTATGGTCTCGTCCTTGGAGGAAAACGCATGGAACGTGCGGACTGGGTAGTTAACCACGAGGTGGAGGTCCACCTGGGGAAGCTCATGGGTTACCAAGTGTAGGAACCATTGTCATGAGGGTATAGCAGACGGAACAGCCCACGGTGGGGGTGTTACTGCGTCTGATAGCACAGGTCCGGTTAGAACTATGTGTGATAGGTCATAAGGTATCCCGGCCTAAGGGGGAAGGCTGCTCTGCCCAGCCAACCCCCAGGAGGTGCTTACTTAGTGATGGATGGAATGCCTGTTCTTAACCAGAGCCTGGGTAAGAAGGAAGGTTGGTGAGGTACCAATTTTCTTAGCCATGTGTCTGGGTAAGAAGAAAAGGGTAGATAGCACACTGACCCAACCTCTTGGAGGGTGGGAAGGTGCTTTCGCAGGCATACGCCCCCCCGGATGCCAGTCCTACATGTCGCCACGCAGGACGCGGGCTGACACCGGGTTTACGCGAAGGCTGTTAACCCTTGCGAAGGTGTTTTGGCGTAGCCCAACCCGCAGCTCTACAGATGTCTGCTAGAGAGGCGTTTCTGCCAGTGCCCAGGAGGTTGCTAAACTCTTGGAGTGAGCCCTCACTGCCAATGGGTATGGGAGAGTCTGAGATCGGAATGCCGTCGTAACGGCATCCACGACCCAGTGCGCCAGCCTCTGCTAGGAGACAGCCTTTCCATTCTGCTGTCCTCCAACACAAACAAGGAGCTGGTCAGAGCTATTGAAGCTCTGCGTGCGGTCCAGGACACAACACGGATGGGGTTGGGTCTTCCTACCCGATGGGGAGCGCCTGCAAGTCCACCATTTGTTCCCCGAAGGGAGAAGTGGGAACTTTGGGCACGTATCCGGACCTGGGTCTCAAGATAACGTGAGAGTTTGCCAGGGCCGAATTTAAGGCAATCCGGGGACACAGAGAATGCTTGGAGGTCCCCTACCCTCTTGACGAAGAACGAGCGCCAACAGGAGGGCCGTCTTACAAAGGTGAGGTACTGATCAGTTATTAAGACTGACCGAGTTTCTCTGTTGCAGTGGTTTTAACGTTCACATCACTCGTGAAAGGCCCCGGATCGTAAATGGTCAAAATCAGACAGAAATCGAACAAGACCCTTGTGATACTTTTGACCAAAATCAAACCAAAAATCCTTCCCGAAACATGAGTACAACGCTTTTGTGGTCTGTTTTAAACAAGCGCGAGGTAGACGACGTACGCAGGAGCTGTCCATGTTTCTGTAGTGTAGGAAATATCACGTTCGCTTTACACGTGAAAGGTCCTCGGTTCGGAACCGAAGAGAAACATCGCCCGCTTTAAACCATTGAGTGGAATAATTACAAGCTAAACAAGCCTTTAAGGATTCAATGCCCGGTTTCGTAGACAAGGCTTGAGACTAGTCCCAGACTAAGATGAATGTTTGAGATGTCTTAACTGAAAAAACTTGCCCTGAAACACCTTGAAGTTTGTGACTGGCAAGTTTTATGCCAAACTCAGAGTTTCTGTAGTGTAGTGGTTATCATGTTCGCCCAACACGCGAAAGGTCTTGGTTCGAGACCGAGTAGAAACATTGTGTGTCTTTTGACGCAGGTCCACTTGAATGCCATTCTTGCGAAGCACTCCTTCTTGCACTTTTAGGGTCACCCGTAATGGTACTGATCAGTTATTTAGGCTGACCTTGTTTCTCTGTTGCAGTGGTTTTAACGTTCACATCACTCGTGAAAGGCCCCGGATCGTAAGTGGGCAATATCAGACAGAAATCGAACAAGAACCTTACAGGGTCATGCTTTGAGGAGTTACTTTTTTTATGTTCTCTAAATATTGTTCTTTTGGTACATTCTATACAGAGCGGAATTATACAACCCCCTTGTATTGACTGTGCCCAGTCCCTGCTGTCCCGAACCTCCCTGATTTCTTGCACGTGATTTCTTGCACTTTGTGTCTCAGTTTTCGAACTGCAGGAGCTGGAGCAAAAGGGGCAGAAAAGAGGCTAACCCTGATAGCCTGTGGAGCAGGAACCAGTAAAGGTCCCTGTGAGGCCACTGACATCAGCTTCACCAGTTGAGCACCTGAGGGTGAAGCTGGAAAGAGTTTCGCTGTGTTGGGGGTTTTTCAGCAGTCGGTGACAAAACTGCTGGGACTGAAGGCATCTTCCTCTTCCTTCTCAAGTGAGCATGGCCAGCGGTGCTACTGGGAATATGGTATTGGTGAGTGGGGCCTGGCTGGGAGGATGCACAGTGCCAGGGAGTAGTATGTCAGCCGCGACAGGCAAGCAACTAGGTAGTTTACCCACTTACACATAGTTGCAGGGTGGTCTGCTGCATAACATATGCATTGGCCAGAATGCAATGCCTGATTTTCCTGCAGTCCTCCAGGATGAGATCCCATCTGGACACTGTCCCCCTTTCTTATTGGGACTCCAGTGAATGGCACAGAGTCTGACAAAAATGGTTTCAATCAGGCGACAACAATCTGGCCATTGGGCAAGTAAAGCAGTGCTGCTCTGGTGTCTGGCAGCAAACACCACCCACTGCTTGTTGTAATCCAGCAGGTTCTCCCAAAGAGCAACTCCATGGCTCGCCTAATCCGAGAGAGCATTTAAAACATAACAAATGAGAAAACAAAACATTGTCAAGTAAAAACATGTATGACAAGTCAAAGAGGAAAAGTAAAGAAAGTTAAATGTTCTTGACTTGCTGGTTGGTGAGGACAAGAGAGGGCTGGTTCCTAAGCTCCACAAGATACTCTGCCAGGCACAAAAGAGTTATCCGCAGCCTGAAAAAAACATTGATGCACAACAATATGAGGAACATGGAGTGAGACAAGGCACAGATACATAATACACTAGTGATGAGCCGATTGCAGTTATATCTGGGTCGGGTGGGTAAGGTGATAAAAAGTACATTCTGATTAATAGCTTGTCGGTGGCGGCTGGGTAAGATCTCAAATGAACTTTGCCAATATTAACTACATTTTCTAAAATATGCATGTGTTTTAAATGCATTTCCATCAGGCTGACAGGCACTAATTTGCAAACTCTCTGTTGAAAAAAATGTGCGTTGAGAGAATGGGACAGGGGTCCATTCTTAAAGCAGAAATTGAGGTGCAATTGATTTAAGAGAAAATGAAAAAAGAAGAATTTAAATAAATCAGCGTCAACTACACCGTACTTGGCTCCGATGTGTATTCGATTATCCAGTCATTTCTTGGGCTGAACATATGGTTTGTGTGTAGCAATGACAAAAAAAGTCGATATTCCCATTCAAGTCTGAAAGTGGTAATAAATCCTGTGTTTGTTTTATAAAAAAAGGTAGGCAGATCTGGGCAAAGCCAAACTTTTGTTTTATAAATAAAAGTGATTATTTAAAAGCAGACATTTAAGATGATTAGATTATACACTCATCTATGTATATAACCGGATGCCTAATTGAGTTCTAAACTACCGAACTTATCTCAAGAAAACACTACAATTATTTGAGTGGCCTTCTTACGGTTTCTATTGACCCATTTGCAGCATATTGTCACATTAATAGTTTTACAGACATGTGAGTGTTATCGATAAGACACAGGGGACTGAACTAACACAAATATAATTATGAAAGGCTCATTGACTTTTCTCCAACATCATCTCCATCTCTCAAGTCTACAGCGCCAGAGGTCGTTCGCAGAGTAGGATGCACAAGTCAATCGTGTACCAACATGGCTGAAATAGCTCAGGAGCAGGAGTAGTGTTGTAATTGTGGAACGATGAACCACAGAGAAGATGGAGGGTCTTTGTAATGATAAAGTGAGACAATGGTAAGCACAAATCCACACTTTTTCGAGGGGTCCCTGCCTGGGATTGTTACCGCCCCACTCTTGGAGCCTATGTCCTAAAACTTTTGCGCTGTTAGGCAAGCACGAGTGAATTTCATCTATGTTTTCGTGCAGGAATAGTGTTGTTATTGTGGAACGATGAACCACAGAGAAGATGGAGGGTCTTTGTAATGGTAAGCACAAATCCACACTTTTTCGAGGGGTCCCTGCCTGGGATTGTTACCGCCCCACTCTTGGAGCCTATGTCCTAAAACTTTTGCGCTGTTAGGCAAGCACGAGTGAATTTCATCTATGTTTTCGTGCAGGAATAGTGTTGTTATTGTGGAACGATGAACCACAGAGAAGATGGAGGGTCTTTGTAATGATAAAGTGAGACAATGGTAAGTTTACAACTAGGTTTCAGTAAACCTCAAGTTAAAGTAGCATTTGCTGCTTTTCACACTGACTGCAGGCCAACGGTACACAATGCGCCAAAGGTCAATACACCCAAGGGAAAGCGGAAAATGAATATAACAAATTGCCCATGTCTGAAACGTCAATGTGATTGCACACACACACACATACATAAAAAATACATTTTGGTGAGAGATATTTTTCATGCCCTGGGCTAAGGACTTATTTAGACAAATGCCCAACAATAACGGAGGATAAAGTTTCAGGAAACTTTGGTGAAAAAGTTTTGCAACAGTGTAGCAAAAGTTTGTGATTGGTGGAAACAAGGGGGATCCTGGCCCCCCTGCAGAAGAGAGATCGTCGTGACATACCAATATATGCTGTGGATATGTGCTGTGGGGGTTGTTGATTTTGGAGAGGAGAGAGGAGTGTTGTCCAACAACCCAGCATGCTGTATTTTTTGTAATCTGGTTAATAAACCTCATTTTATTGGAAATCGTCTCCCTTCAATTTTTGAATATGCAGGACGCCTAAAAGTCCAACAACGTCCACACTGGTTTATTGAAAATGCAAGTAACAAGGTAGCATGGTGAGGGCTAAGACGCACAAAGAAGCTCCAAAAGCCACTGATCTGGAGAATGCTGGCGTCTGTCCCACTACCTCTCGCATGCTAAGCGAGCACTCTACCATTTAAGCTCGTTCCCGGGCATTCTCTGCAAAAGAACCCAGATAGCAAAAATCATCTGGACCAGATCTGGTCCAGACCCTTCATAAGTTCTGGGCCAGATGTGTAAAACGGACATGGGCTGGTGTCGTTTAGCACAACGGGCCAATACCGGCACAGATCCGCTTTCCTCACTTGGGCCAGCACTTGGCCAACTCTGGAACAGCTCTGGTTTTTCTATAGTATTTCGGTCCACATGCGGGACAGATCTGGTCCAAATGCGGGACAGATCTGGTCCAGATGCGGAACAGAGCTGGTCTGGAGCGGGCCCAGATGAGGAAAACAGATCTGTGCCGCTATTGGCCCGTTGTGCTAAAAGACACCGGCCCAGGTTCGTTTAACACATATGGCCCAGAACTTATGAATTGTTTAGAAAATTATTGTACTTAAAAACATTCACAGTAAAACACCACATCATAATTCAGTGTTATCCACTACTTTAATGTAAACATACATTCATAATTAAATTGCACATTACAGTAAATTGATTTATTCAAGGGATTTGTCTGTTGATCCTTCTTTCATTTATTTAGCATATTAAAACAATTACATTAATACAGAAAAAAATACAGAAAACAGTGCCATCGTCAATCTTGTCTTTCATTTGGATAGTTTCTGCACAAAAAGTCAAATAAGGTAAACACTCATGTCTTACTATTGACTAGGCTTACAAGGAGAACATTTGGAAACTGTTTTAGCAATGTTTCAATGATATGTTATGTTAGTATATTTCATTCTAATAAAACATAATGAAACAATATTTACAGTACCATTTACCCAAATCTTGCCGTTCAAACTGTACATTAAAAACCAAAGAAATGACTTGCAAACTATTCAAATCCCATATAAACATACAAGCATACTGTCCATGTGGTCCAGAGTTTAAATTTACTTTGCAGAATCTGGAAACTGTTAAAGATTGAATCTATTGAAGAAAATGGGGCTGGTTATTTCAGATAGCATATGTTTACAAAAAGTATTTTATAATGAATTATAACTACATTCATAAAAGTTAGCCAGTTTTAAAGTTTACATTCACCTGATTCTTAATACAGTTTGGTGTTATCTTAACAATTAATGAAACCTATCAGTTTCTTGTTTGATCTGAGCTAATCTATTGTCCAGTGGTCTTCTGAAAAATCCTCCAGATCCTCCAGATCCTCCACAACCTTTGTTTTTCAGTGTCTTCCACATATTTGATCTCTGTCCACTAATGATTGTATGATGTTTAGATTAATCTTTTCACACTGAGGAATATTGAGAGACTAATACACAACTACTACAAAAGATACAAACATTCTCTGACGCTCAAGAAGTCCACACAATATATTTAAGGTTAGGTGGGTGTAAATCTCTGAAAATGATCATTTGTCAAACTTTTTTTGTCACTTGAATTTTGTCCTTCCGCAAATATTTTATAGCTTTTGGAAGGCGTTACTAAATATATATATATTTTTTTAATTATTTCAACAAAATAAAACAATTGAAACTGGTCACCCCTACCTAAAGGTTTACATGCACCCGACTTTTGAATGTAGTGTTGACTTCTTGAGTATCATGGAATGTTTGTATATTTTGTAACAGTTGTGTATGAGTCTCTCAATTCTCCTTAGAATAAAAAGATGAATCTCATCATTCAGTCACTGATGAAAAAGGGTCAATAATGCAGAAGATAATGAAAAAGCAAAGATTGTGAAGGAGCTACACCATTAAACTGTCCACAGTTTGATCAACAACTATTACAAGACATAAAATATTTCACTGATGGTTCAGGTAACGTTGTACAGTATTAGGAACCAGGCGTGCAGGTGTGTTAAGTCTTGAACTGGCTTACTTTTATAAATGTAGATAATTATGTGAAATAACAGGGCAGTAATAATTCAAAAACGAACTTACTTTTCATAAATTTTCAACATTTTCTCAGGAAGGGGTGTGTAAACTTTTGACCACAACTCTACAGTATATAGGTGTAGTGGAGTATGCGAGGCGAGACCGTGGTTCGAGGCCGGTAAGTAATTGTTAATTAGCGCCAGTGGTGCGCGCACCGGCCTCGCATCACGTAGGAGATTGGGAGCATATAAAAGGAACACGCGACCGGACCGTCGATGAGAGAGGACCGGGCCCGAGCTTGTGTGTACATGTATTTATGTTTTATTTGCCGGCCGTCGTCCGTGAGGGGCGGCCGGCTGTCTATTTATGTTTATGTTGTTTGTTAGCCGGCGGTCGTCCGTGAGGGGCCGTCGGCTGTTATATTATTTATTAAATGTTTTTTATTGTCTTCCGGTTCTCGCCTCCTTCCTTCCATACTTGAATCGTATTACATTGGTGCCGAAGCCCGGGAGGAAGGAGAGACATGCTGTCGGAGAGCCCTCGCTGCTGAGGGGCATCGCGGTGCTGAGGAGTTCGGGCAGCGCGGACGAAGGGCGTCCGCCAGTGGCTGCCCGAGGCGGTGGTTCTGGAGCGAGGATTCGGGTGGAACGGAGAGCTCGCTGCCGTGCTCCTGGGCCGAGGTGGGATGGCGGCCGTCCAAGAGGGAGCGGAGGAGTCAGCGCCGTTGGCCGTGAGCCGGAATCCTGCTCCCAACAGCCATGATGGTGAGGAGCAGGAAACGGCGGACTGACTCGCTACCCCGGTGCCCTCACACGGAGGAAGAGCCTCTCGGCTGGTTGAGGAACGAGCGGCAGCATGTCAGGGAACCGGACTATAATTTTTTTTTTCCTCTCTCCCCTCTCTCTTTCCGGTCGCTCCGAGGGCTCCCGTCTCCGTTGTCTCGTCTCGTCGCTCCATACCCCCCGCCCCACCCCCCCCCCCGAGGGAGGGGGAGGGAGCATGCACAGTCGCGGGGGTACCCCCCGGCCTGTGAGGGGCGATGGGGGTATGTAGTGGAGTATGCGAGGCGAGACCGTGGTTCAAGGCCGGTAAGTAATTGTTAATTAGCGCCAGTGGTGCGCGCACCGGCCTCGCATCACGTAGGAGATTGGGAGCATATAAAAGGAACACGCGACCGGACCGTCGATGAGAGAGGACCGGGCCCGAGCTTGTGTGTACATGTATTTATATTTTATTTGCCGGCCGTCGTCCGTGAGGGGCGGCCGGCTGTCTATTTATGTTTATGTTGTTTGTTAGCCGGCGGTCGTCCGTGAGGGGCCGTCGGCTGTTATATTATTTATTAAATGTTTTTTATTGTCTTCCGGTTCTCGCCTCCTTCCTTCCATACTTGAATCGTATTACAATAGGATTTTAAACTTCTCATTTTAATTTTGATGCCAGCAACATTTAAAAAAATACATGGGACATAGGTAAAAAAAACTCTTGGGTACTTCAAAAAGAAAAACAGTTCTCAGAACAATCTTTTAACAATCAGAACTTTCAATATACAGTCCAGTCAAAAGTTTGGAAACATATGACTGAAATGATTTTAAATATCTTAAAAAATGTTTGAAATTACTTTTCCAGATAAAAATATAATTGTGCCAACATATCAATTTCTTTCATTAGAAAACAAAAATTGTATTTATATACATATACACATACACACATAGATGCTCAAATATAAGGTCGTGTTGATTTATTTTAGATGCTTTTAGTCACAACATAATTGATAGTTACAAATGTGTAGTTCCATGGTTTAATGAGTTAACTATTACTATAAAAGGTGAAAAAACATAAGCGTTTGCAAATTTGAACCAGTACTGTATATTTTAAAGAATTATGAAACAAAGATTAACCAATAAGGCCCAAAACTGATACGCAGCTAAAATCATTTACAGAAAATGCAGCTAGAGGTCTGAGCATCTGTACTGTCCCTGTCAATACTATGACCCTGATGGACTTACTAGTTTGAAGAATGGATGTTAATACAGGTGTTGGCCTCCTCATCTCCAAAACACTCAAAGTGCTTACGTCAACCATCATTGCTGCTTCATTGGTGATGGAAAATGTGTAAACTCTGTTGGATCTGAGTCTTTTGAAAATTCAAGTAGTTGTTTTCCAAGTGTAATGCAAACTCTCCGTCTGACTCCAGAACTCAGTAAAGGTGATTCCTCGTCTCTAAAAAACAATTGTGAGAAAAAAATCCTTACAGTATTTTATATTTTCTTGACAATCACCAAAACAAACTGTTTTCGGCTTTAAATTGTTTAATATACAGTAGAGAAAGCACTATTGTGTCCCCTGTAAATATAAGGTAAAGTTATTACACACTCATATGCATAAAATATAATTAAATAAGAGACCCAATTTGAAGAAATCCCTCTAGTTATAAACCAAAGTGTGAAAGCAAAACATTCTTAGATTGGAGGCTAAACTTGCTAGATAAAATACTAATAATTTAAAACAAGTACATTCATAGTACGTGGCCTAATGGTCAGAGAGTCGGACTCGTGACCAGAAGGTTGCCGGTTCGATCCTCAGGGCCGGCAGGTAACGATTGCGGTGCCCTTGAGCAAGGCACCCAACCCCTACACGCTCCCCGGGCGCTGCAGTGATAGCTGGCCACTGCTCCGGGTGTACGTGTGTTCACCACTTGCTGTGCGTATGTTCACTAGTCACTGGATGGGTTAAATGCAGAGGTCACATCTCGGGTATGGGTCACCATATCTGACAAATAGGTCACTTTCACTTCACTTTCACTTCATAATAAAACTGCAATGTTGTAATGAATGGCCACTAGGTGGCAACAGCGATATAGAGACTCCCTGAGTAGACCTAAAGAAGAAGAGTTCGGGAACGAGGGAAAAGAGAGAGGTTATGAGTCTGGGGTGTGCGTTAAAAAAAACTGTAACGAGATCTATTGAGTGATCGTGAGCGTGCGGGCTGAATAAAAGAACCCACCTGAATCACACGCTTGTTGTAGTCTTCTTCGAGTGTGTTACAAATATTGGCGACGAGGATGGGATCGGCGGTGCCGTTTTGAGTGCGTTACGACAATGAGCATGGACCTAGAGCAGCTAAGGATCGGCTAAGCGAGTCACTGCTCCGCCTGCAGCTCGATCAACTGAAAGAGGTTTGTGAATATGCAAAAGTGTCTGCAGAGGGACAGAGTAAACGGCACTCGCTGATCAGATTAATCAGTGAAGCAGTTGAGGGTGTTATAGAGACAGAAGATGACAAGGACGCCCGTCAATATGTGAAAGACTTGTTAGAGTTTGCTAGCGGGGAGACGCAACGCAGCGACCGCGCGATTCAAGATGGCGGCGGCACTGACAGGAGTTCTGCGGAGCTCGCGGATTTAAAGAGGCAGTACACAGAATTGCATGATCATTTTGAATCGTCCACAAATATGCTGAAAAACGAAATCCAACGTTTGAGTTTGAAGGTTCCTAATGTGTCCAGCCCCCCTGTGTTTTCTCAACAGCAGCAAGCGATTCCTGAAGTCACCATTCAACGTGATTTTAAGATCAATGGTCAAATAGGAGAACGGGGACAGAAAGATAAGCTGTCATACAACAACTTGATGCACCAGATTGATGCTGGATTAAATAAAGGACACAGAGAGTCGGAGATTGTAGATGCTGTGATCAGAGCAGTCAGTCCAGGTATGAGTCTACGAGATATGCTGGAGATTAAAACGGATCTAACCCTTGCCCAGCTACGTACAATTCTGAAAGGCCATTACAAGGAAGAAAGCTCAACAGACCTGTATCATAGGCTGATAAACATCACTCAGGAGAGCCGTGAGTCACCACAAAATTTCCTTTTCCGGGCTATAGAGTTGAAAGAAAGGCTGCTGGCTGCTGCCACAGAGCCTGATGGAGAAGAATCATACAGTGCAGATCTCATACAAAGAAGGTTCCTACGTGCACTGGGGACGGGACTGTCCAACGACCACATCAAATATCAGCTTAAAGCCTGCCTGGATGATTCGAGAGTCAGAGATGAAGTTCTCATCACGGAGATGAACGAAGCTGCAAGCCTTGAGTGGGAACGACAACAAAATTTCAAGAAAAATGCACATGTGAGAGAGACAAAAGTTCATGAGGTTCAAGCAGAACTACATACGAGTCAAGAGAAAATTATCCAGTCTTTCACAGGTAAAGAACAGTCTACGCACACACAAGTGAAAGCTTTGAAAACACCACAAGTCATGGATAAGCGAGACTCTGAGCTTTATGAGGTAGTCAAGCAATTGAGAGAGGAGATTGGCGAGATGAAGAAAATCATGAGTACATACCGTGGCGCACCGCCTCGAGAAAGGAAACGAGGGTGTCGTGCATGTCAAGACCTGGGTCGTGGTGAGCAGTGTGACCATTGTTTTAAATGCGGGCAAAGTGGGCATCTTTCCAGAGGATGTAGAGGACCACCTGCAGGCAGAACAGAAAGAGGACACTCAGTTGACAACATGTCTGTGACAGCTCACACCATAGAATCACAGAGTCTGCAACATCAAAGTGAAATCCTCTGTGATAACATAAAGCAGTTAGAAGCCTGTGAAGCCGCAAAGCAGAAAGAAAACTACCTACAGCTTATCAGATCTGTCAGTACCAATCAGCGGTCTGCCAAACGAAATGCCCAATTACTGAATCTAATCGGAGAGAAATGTATGGTGAAATGTTTTTTTAATGGTGTGGAAACTACAGCATTGTGGGATACCGGCTCACAAGTTTGCCTCATTAATGAAAAGTGGATGAAAGAACATCTTCCACACACCAAACTACACACCCTCGATGAGATCCTAGGACCTGGAAGCCTCACTGGTCGAGCAGTCATTCAAACAATCATTCCATTTGAAAGCTGGGTTGAAGTGACTTTCAAGCTGGGAACAGATAAATCCACACCACTGGAATTTGAGGTACCTGTATTAGTATCAAGTGAGGATGGAGTGGCAGAAGAACCAATAATTGGCTACAATGTTATCGAGTATCTCCTGAACAACGGGGTCGAGATACCCACCTGTGTAAAGACCCGGGCCCTGAGTACCGCCCTGTCCTTCGACTGCAAGAAAGCAGAGGTGATACTGAACTTCGTGGAAAGTCAAGACGATGAGTGCAGTGAAGGAGTAGTAAAAGCAGGAAGGTTAGTAACAAAAATACCAGCTAAGCAGGCTAGAGCCATTAAATGTTGCATCAAAACAGGCCCTTTGTTATCTAACCAGGATGCTCTTCTTGTGCCGAATGAGTGTGCAACGTTGCCAGATGGGCTGAGGGTAGACGAAAACATTGTCCGCCTCCAGAGAGGAAATTGTTCACGCATCTGCATTCCTGTTGTGAACGATACTGACCATGACATCAACCTGCCTCCACGTTCAGTACTGGGTCATGTACAAAGAGTTAAGTGTGTTTACGCGGCTGAGGTGAGACCAGCGACGCCCTGGCAAGAACGTGCAAGTGAGACAGTCACACTCACGACTCCAGGCCTGATACCCAAGGCGAATGAACAGGAAGCTCAGTCTTCAGGAAATGTTGAGAGTATGCTCGCCACACAAGAAAAAAACCTCTGGGACCCTCCAGTCCGCGTTGACCATCTAACACCTGACCAGCAACAGAAAGTAAAGCAACTTTTGAGGGAGGAGAGCGGTGCTTTTTCCGCCGATGACAGCGATGTTGGCTGCATTCCATCTCTTCAGCTTAAAATCCGCCTTTGTGACACCACACCCGTAAAATACACTTACATGTCTGTTCCAAAGCCCCTGCACAAAGAGGTTAAAGAATATCTCGAGGATCTGCTAAACAAGGGATGGATTACAAGATCAAAGTCACCATACTCTTCACCAGTCGTTTGCGTTCGTAAGAAAGATGGAACTCTTCACCTTTGTTGTGACTACCGGGAGTTGAATAAAAAATCCATTCCAGACCGACACCCCATCCCTCGTATACAGGATATGCTCGACAGTTTGGTGGGTAGCGCCTGGTATTCTGTTCTCGATCAAGGCAAAGCCTACCACCAGGGATTTGTAGAGGAATCCAGCCGACCTCTCACTGCGTTCATCACGCCGTGGGGATTGTATGAATGGGTGAGGATCCTTTTGGGTTGTCAAATGCACCTGCAGAGTTTCAAAGGAGCATGGAGGAGTGTCTGAGAGAATTGCGTGATGAGGTATGTCAACCTTACTTAGATGATAACTTGGTGCATTCAAAAACATTTGAGAATCACCTTCAGGATCTTAAGAAAGTCTTACAGTCTTACCAGAAACATGGTGTCAAATTAACCCCTTGAAAATGTGAAGTGTTTCGTAACAAGGTACGATTCCTAGGGAAGTTGGTGACCAAAGAAGGGCACACCATGGACCCAGCTGACATAGCTCCAGTCCAAGCATTGAAAGAGAGGACCCCTAAAACGGTTGGCGATGTGAGAAAATTAGTAGATTTCCTTTCTTACTACCGGCCCTACATTGAGAACTTTTCCATCAAGGCTGCACCTCTTTATATGCTGCTTACTGGGACGACTCCAACAAAAGGAAAACTTCACCCGAAGCAGAAGAGAAAAGGGACAAGTCGTCAGGGACATACCCTAACCCCTCCCGAGAAAAACTACAACCTTCACTCGGGAAAGTTGGAGTTTTTGGCCATGAAGTGGGCCATATGTGAGAGGTTTAGAGACTATGTTTACCATGCACCATCGTTCACTGTGTACACAGATAATAACCCCCTCACCTACGTGATGTCGACAGCTAAGCTGAATGCAACCACATACAGATGGGTAGCCGAGCTTGCCGACTTCCGATTCACCATCAAATACCGTCCGGGAAAGTCAAACGGGGATGCCGATGGCCTTTCACGAATGCCGTTGTCGATGGAACAGTATATGAGAACTTGTTCCGAAGAAGTGCAACCTGATGTCGTGGTCAGTATAACTCAGTCTGTAATGGTGCAAAGTCTAGAGAGAGGCCCCTGGTTGTGTCCACTTACCATTGCATCTGTGGTGGCAGCAGAACAGGTGGAGGATCGGGTCATGTCAGTTTCAGAGATCCCCAAGGAAGTTCTGAGAAACGCCCAAGAAGAAGAGCCTGAAATCAGAGAGGTCTTGATGAGTCTCCGTAATAAATCGTGGCCAGTGAAGAGCAAAGAAGCTCGGGGACTGATGAGAGAACGAGCTAAATTATATTTGGATGAGCAGGGACTATTGTTCCGAAAAACAGTCACCCGTAATCAGCTGATCCTGGCAAGGAAATACCATGAGCTTGTTTTCAAGGAGCTACATCAAGACATGGGCCACCTAGGGGCAGAGCGAGTGCTGAATCTTATCCGGGATCGATTTTATTGGCCCCGCATGCAGAAGCAGGTGGAACATTATGTCACATGTGTCTGCAGCTGCTTGAAAAGCAAGCGTCCGAACAAGGTGACTCGAGCTCCCCTGAAGAACATCACCACCACACATCCTTTTGAGTTGGTGTCAATTGATTTTCTACATCTGGAGTCGTGTAAAGGAGGTTACGAATACATCTTAGTTGTTGTGGATCACTTTACACGGTTTGCTCAAGCGTATGCCTGCAGAAACAAGAGTGCCAAAACAGCTGCGGAGAAAATATTTGGAGACTTTGTTTTGAAGTTTGGATTTCCCAGGAGATTGCACCACGACCAAGGCCGTGAGTTCGACAACAAGTTGTTTTCCAAATTGCAAGAGTACAGTGGGGTGGAGGGCTCTCATACGACATCGTATCACCCGCAGGGAAATGGGCAAACTGAGCGATTTAACCGAACTTTGCTCGCAATGCTGAGAACCTTACCCGAGACGGCCAAAGCTGACTGGAAGACATCACTTGCAAAGGTTGTGAATGCGTACAATTGTACAAGAAACGAAGCGACAGGGTTTGCACCCTATTTTCTCCTTTTCGGCCGTACACCCAGATTGCCCATTGACATAATGTTTGGTGTGCCATTGAAAGACCAAAGCTCTTCTTACCAAGACTACGCGGAGGACTGGAGGAAAAGAATGAAGGAAGCTTATGAGGTAGCCTCTCAAGTGTCACACAAAGGGAAGGAAAGAGGAAAAGCTTTGTATGACAAGAAAGTCCATGGAGCTGAATTGCTCCCCGGTAATAGAGTACTGGTTCGGAACTTTAAAGAGAGAGGTGGACCTGGAAAGCTCAGACCCTTCTGGGAAGAACAAGTATATGTTGTCACCTCAAGGAAGTACAAGGATAGTCCAGTATATGAAATCCGTCCTGAGACTGGGAAGGGAAAAACAAGAATACTACACCGGAATCTGTTACTACCATGTGACTACTTACCTGTCGAGAAGGAAAACCTACCTGGAAGACCTGACAAAGAGAAAAAGAAAAAGGTTTGGAAAACAATACACCAGAAAGATCAAACCCACGGTGAACGTTCAGATAGTGAAGAAGAGGAAGAGTGGAGTTGTTTGGTTGGAGTGCCAGTCGATGGAAAGAGTCAAAATGACAGTAGAGCGGTACAGTCGAAATCTCCAGGACATCATCCAAAGGACTCAGGAACACTGAACGATGCCCACTCAGACGAGGAAGATGAGCATGGAGCTGTACGGGAGGAAGAGGATGTGTCATCATCAGAAAGGGAGGTCGGAGAAACAGATGATGCTGAAGAGAGTGAAACGGAAAATCCCTCACAACCTGCTTGCAAAAGAGTGTATCCTTTAAGGCACATAAAAACAAAACAAATGTTTACTTACCATACACTAGGTCAGCCTAGTTTTGTAGATGGGTGAGCTGTAAAGTTAAAATAGATGATTGAGTTTTAGTCAGTATGTTAATTAAGTGCAAGTTCCAGCAAAATAATGTAATCATTTTAAATGGTTAAGTAGTATAGTAGTGTTCAGTTTAATTAGACTGTAGTAGCCAGTCCAAAAGAAATACTTACACAGCAGATTTGTTTCAATGGTAAAAGGTTAGATCCTTTCAGTGGTAGTACAGATTCCTGTTGATGAACAGTGGTGGCGGTAGAAGATCATGGTGCTCAATGATGTCTGCTGCAAACACACTGCACGAAAAGGGAGATAAATGTTGTGTGGCGTGCAAAAGAATAGCATGAGTACTAGAACTGTTGCTTCACTGACTCCTATCAAAGAAACAAATCTCAAAATGGATAACCAGTAATGTTTCTGAGAATGTTGGGACTACATTCTATTTTGTAGGGGAGAATGTGGAGAAATGTAGAGAATGTGTTAATTTGTTTAAATGTGCAGAAAGAGTAAGCCCCGCCAAATATGTATTTTTGTAATGTTTGTTAAATTGTTATTGTTAATGTTTAAATATTCAGTACGAGCACACATTCATAATAAAACTGCAATGTTGTAATGAATGGCCACTAGGTGGCAACAGCGATATAGAGACTCCCTGAGTAGACCTAAAGAAGAAGAGTTCGCGAACGAGGGAAAAGAGAGAGGTTATGAGTCTGGGGTGTGCGTTAAAAAAAGCTGTAACGAGATCTATTGAGTGATTGTGAGCGTGCGGGCTGAATAAAAGAACCAACCTGAAACACACGCTTGTTGTAGTCTTCTTCGAGTATGTTACACATGCTCTGAAAACGAGTTAGCATCCGAGTTATACCGGACTAACGCAGGAAAACTCACAACAATTTTAAGTTAAGCAGTAATGTTATACAACGTAATAAATGAACAATTAATTAATTAATATAACAGTGTGACAACACGCTGTGTGACTTACCTTACTGAAGTTTATGAGGAATAACGTTTCCACTGCGGGCTGCCTCACCATCACTTCAGAAAACTTCTCGCGTTCGGTTACACAGACACGGGCCGCATCTGCTGAACGACTGTCGTTCTCCCCACTGAAACTGGGCTCAGTCTGGAACTGTACTATCACTATCCGGATCGTGAAAAGTGGATTCCCATGGCCGGTTAGCTCAGTTGGCTAGAGCGTGGTGCTAATAACGCCAAGGTCGCGGGTTCGATCCCCGTACGGGCCAAAGACTTTTCTCTAGCATTCTGTCCGTCAATCAAGGCTACAGCAGCAGGGGTCATTCGCAAACTACGATGCACATGTCATAAATCTGCAAACATGGCCGAAATAGCTCAGTTGGGAGAGCGTTAGACTGAAGATCTAAAGGTCCCTGGTTCGATCCCGGGCTTCGGCAAGCGTGCCTCTAACCAATAATTTGCTCTCATTAGCTGCGAAGGTCTTGCCTTCATAACACCGATCGGCCTGTTCTTGAGGATCTGCGAGGTCGAGAACAGCATGACATCTGGTTTCATGGTGTAATGGTTAGCACTCTGGACTCTGAATCCAGCGATCCGAGTTCAAATCTCGGTGAGACTTCTCAGCACAAATCCACACTTTTCGAGGGGTCCCTGCCTGGGATTGTTACCGCCCCGCTCTTGGAGCCTATGTCCTAAAACTTTTGCGCTGTCAGGCAAGCACGAGTGAATTTCATCTATGTTTTCGTGCAGGAATAGTGATGCACTTGTGGAATGATGAACCACAGAGAAGATGGAGGGTCTTTGTAATGATAAAGAGAGACAATGGTAGGTTTACAACTAGGTTTCAGTAAACCTTAAGTTAAAGTAGCATTTGCTGTTTGGCAAACTGACTGCAGGCCAACGGTACACAATGCACCAAAGGTCAATACACCCAAGGGAAAGCAGAAAATGAATATAACAAATTGCCCATGTCTGAAACGTCAATGTGATTGGAAACACACACATACATAAAAAATACATTATGGTGAGAGAGATTTTTCATGCCCTGGGCTAAGGACTTATTTAGACAAATGCACAACAATAACGGAGGATAAAAGTTTTCAGGAAACTACAAGAAAAGGGCAAGGAGATGCACCACAGCACACGTCCACACTGGTTTATTGAAAATGCAAGTAACACTGCAAGAAAACTTGTGCAATCTTAAGTGACAACATGTCTTTGAACCGGAAATTTCCTGCATCACGTTGCTCTGGTTAAAAGCAATTCACACACCATATGGGAGACTCTTGTCATGTGTGTCGAGGTGCCACAGCGAGGAGAGACACAGGACCCTTTAGGCTTTTTGTTACTGAACATATGAGCTGGAAACAACAAGAAGACCTTTTTTCGGCAGCGGTGACACTCGACAGGTAGCACGGGGAGGGCTAAGACGAACAAAGATGCTCCAAAAGCCACTGATCTGGAGAATGCTGGCGTCAGTCCCACTACATCTCGCATGCTAAGCGAGCACTCTACCATTTAAGCTCGTTCCCGGGCATTCTCTGCAAAAGAAGCGCGGGGGCACACAGGCGGCGAAAATACCTTTCCGCCCGGAAATCAAAATCTTCGCATACCGCTCGGCTCGTTGGTCTAGGGGTATGATTCTCGCTTTGGGTGCGAGAGGTCCCGGGTTCAAATCCCGGACGAGCCCTACTTTAACCGTTCAACTTAACGTTAAGACACTCAAGGTGGCACTATCACTATCCGGATCGTGAAAAGTGGATTCCCATGGCCGGTTAGCTCAGTTGGCTAGAGCGTGGTGCTAATAACGCCAAGGTCGCGGGTTCGATCCCCGTACGGGCCAAAGACTTTTCTCTAGCATTCTGTCCGTCAATCAAGGCTACAGCAGCAGGGGTCATTCGCAAACTACGATGCACATGTCATAAATCTGCAAACATGGCCGAAATAGCTCAGTTGGGAGAGCGTTAGACTGAAGATCTAAAGGTCCCTGGTTCGATCCCGGGCTTCGGCAAGCGTGCCTCTAACCAATAATTTGCTCTCATTAGCTGAGGTCGAGAACAGCATGACATCTGGTTTCATGGTGTAATGGTTAGCACTCTGGACTCTGAATCCAGCGATCCGAGTTCAAATCTCGGTGAGACTTCTCAGCACAAATCCACACTTTTCGAGGGGTCCCTGCCTGGGATTGTTACCGCCCCGCTCTTGGAGCCTATGTCCTAAAACTTTTGCGCTGTCAGGCAAGCACGAGTGAATTTCATCTATGTTTTCGTGCAGGAATAGTGATGCACTTGTGGAATGATGAACCACAGAGAAGATGGAGGGTCTTTGTAATGATAAAGAGAGACAATGGTAGGTTTACAACTAGGTTTCAGTAAACCTTAAGTTAAAGTAGCATTTGCTGTTTGGCAAACTGACTGCAGGCCAACGGTACACAATGCACCAAAGGTCAATACACCCAAGGGAAAGCAGAAAATGAATATAACAAATTGCCCATGTCTGAAACGTCAATGTGATTGGAAACACACACATACATAAAAAAAATACATTATGGTGAGAGAGATTTTTCATGCCCTGGGCTAAGGACTTATTTAGACAAATGCACAACAATAACGGAGGATAAAAGTTTTCAGGAAACTACAAGAAAAGGGCAAGGAGATGCACCACAGCACACGTCCACACTGGTTTATTGAAAATGCAAGTAACACTGCAAGAAAACTTGTGCAATCTTAAGTGACAACATGTCTTTGAACCGGAAATTTCCTGCATCACGTTGCTCTGGTTAAAAGCAATTCACACACCATATGGGAGACTCTTGTCATGTGTGTCGAGGTGCCACAGCGAGGAGAGACACAGGACCCTTTAGGCTTTTTGTTACTGAACATATGAGCTGGAAACAACAAGAAGACCTTTTTTCGGCAGCGGTGACACTCGACAGGTAGCACGGGGAGGGCTAAGACGAACAAAGATGCTCCAAAAGCCACTGATCTGGAGAATGCTGGCGTCAGTCCCACTACATCTCGCATGCTAAGCGAGCACTCTACCATTTAAGCTCGTTCCCGGGCATTCTCTGCAAAAGAAGCGCGGGGGCACACAGGCGGCGAAAATACCTTTCCGCCCGGAAATCAAAATCTTCGCATACCGCTCGGCTCGTTGGTCTAGGGGTATGATTCTCGCTTTGGGTGCGAGAGGTCCCGGGTTCAAATCCCGGACGAGCCCTACTTTAACCGTTCAACTTAACGTTAAGACACTCAAGGTGGCACTATCACTATCCGGATCGTGAAAAGTGGATTCCCATGGCCGGTTAGCTCAGTTGGCTAGAGCGTGGTGCTAATAACGCCAAGGTCGCGGGTTCGATCCCCGTACGGGCCAAAGACTTTTCTCTAGCATTCTGTCCGTCAATCAAGGCTACAGCAGCAGGGGTCATTCGCAAACTACGATGCACATGTCATAAATCTGCAAACATGGCCGAAATAGCTCAGTTGGGAGAGCGTTAGACTGAAGATCTAAAGGTCCCTGGTTCGATCCCGGGCTTCGGCAAGCGTGCCTCTAACCAATAATTTGCTCTCATTAGCTGCGAAGGTCTTGCCTTCATAACACCGATCGGCCTGTTCTTGAGGATCTGCGAGGTCGAGAACAGCATGACATCTGGTTTCAGGGTGTAATGGTTAGCACTCTGGACTCTGAATCCAGCGATCCGAGTTCAAATCTCGGTGAGACTTCTCAG
This sequence comes from Triplophysa tibetana, assembly GCA_008369825.1. Lineage (NCBI taxonomy): Eukaryota > Metazoa > Chordata > Actinopteri > Cypriniformes > Nemacheilidae > Triplophysa > Triplophysa tibetana. Next base: position 15,330,067 of record CM017897.1, read on the forward strand.
CACAAATCCACACTTTTCGAGGGGTCCCTGCCTGGGATTGTTACCGCCCCGCTCTTGGAGCCTATGTCCTAAAACTTTTGCGCTGTCAGGCAAGCACGAGTGAATTTCATCTATGTTTTCGTGCAGGAATAGTGATGCACTTGTGGAATGATGAACCACAGAGAAGATGGAGGGTCTTTGTAATGATAAAGAGAGACAATGGTAGGTTTACAACTAGGTTTCAGTAAACCTTAAGTTAAAGTAGCATTTGCTGTTTGGCAAACTGACTGCAGGCCAACGGTACACAATGCACCAAAGGTCAATACACCCAAGGGAAAGCAGAAAATGAATATAACAAATTGCCCATGTCTGAAACGTCAATGTGATTGGAAACACACACATACATAAAAAATACATTATGGTGAGAGAGATTTTTCATGCCCTGGGCTAAGGACTTATTTAGACAAATGCACAACAATAACGGAGGATAAAAGTTTTCAGGAAACTACAAGAAAAGGGCAAGGAGATGCACCACAGCACACGTCCACACTGGTTTATTGAAAATGCAAGTAACACTGCAAGAAAACTTGTGCAATCTTAAGTGACAACATGTCTTTGAACCGGAAATTTCCTGCATCACGTTGCTCTGGTTAAAAGCAATTCACACACCATATGGGAGACTCTTGTCATGTGTGTCGAGGTGCCACAGCGAGGAGAGACACAGGACCCTTTAGGCTTTTTGTTACTGAACATATGAGCTGGAAACAACAAGAAGACCTTTTTTCGGCAGCGGTGACACTCGACAGGTAGCACGGGGAGGGCTAAGACGAACAAAGATGCTCCAAAAGCCACTGATCTGGAGAATGCTGGCGTCAGTCCCACTACATCTCGCATGCTAAGCGAGCACTCTACCATTTAAGCTCGTTCCCGGGCATTCTCTGCAAAAGAAGCGCGGGGGCACACAGGCGGCGAAAATACCTTTCCGCCCGGAAATCAAAATCTTCGCATACCGCTCGGCTCGTTGGTCTAGGGGTATGATTCTCGCTTTGGGTGCGAGAGGTCCCGGGTTCAAATCCCGGACGAGCCCTACTTTAACCGTTCAACTTAACGTTAAGACACTCAAGGTGGCACTATCACTATCCGGATCGTGAAAAGTGGATTCCCATGGCCGGTTAGCTCAGTTGGCTAGAGCGTGGTGCTAATAACGCCAAGGTCGCGGGTTCGATCCCCGTACGGGCCAAAGACTTTTCTCTAGCATTCTGTCCGTCAATCAAGGCTACAGCAGCAGGGGTCATTCGCAAACTACGATGCACATGTCATAAATCTGCAAACATGGCCGAAATAGCTCAGTTGGGAGAGCGTTAGACTGAAGATCTAAAGGTCCCTGGTTCGATCCCGGGCTTCGGCAAGCGTGCCTCTAACCAATAATTTGCTCTCATTAGCTGCGAAGGTCTTGCCTTCATAACACCGATCGGCCTGTTCTTGAGGATCTGCGAGGTCGAGAACAGCATGACATCTGGTTTCATGGTGTAATGGTTAGCACTCTGGACTCTGAATCCAGCGATCCGAGTTCAAATCTCGGTGAGACTTCTCAGCACAAATCCACACTTTTCGAGGGGTCCCTGCCTGGGATTGTTACCGCCCCGCTCTTGGAGCCTATGTCCTAAAACTTTTGCGCTGTCAGGCAAGCACGAGTGAATTTCATCTATGTTTTCGTGCAGGAATAGTGATGCACTTGTGGAATGATGAACCACAGAGAAGATGGAGGGTCTTTGTAATGATAAAGAGAGACAATGGTAGGTTTACAACTAGGTTTCAGTAAACCTTAAGTTAAAGTAGCATTTGCTGTTTGGCAAACTGACTGCAGGCCAACGGTACACAATGCACCAAAGGTCAATACACCCAAGGGAAAGCAGAAAATGAATATAACAAATTGCCCATGTCTGAAACGTCAATGTGATTGGAAACACACACATACATAAAAAATACATTATGGTGAGAGAGATTTTTCATGCCCTGGGCTAAGGACTTATTTAGACAAATGCACAACAATAACGGAGGATAAAAGTTTTCAGGAAACTACAAGAAAAGGGCAAGGAGATGCACCACAGCACACGTCCACACTGGTTTATTGAAAATGCAAGTAACACTGCAAGAAAACTTGTGCAATCTTAAGTGACAACATGTCTTTGAACCGGAAATTTCCTGCATCACGTTGCTCTGGTTAAAAGCAATTCACACACCATATGGGAGACTCTTGTCATGTGTGTCGAGGTGCCACAGCGAGGAGAGACACAGGACCCTTTAGGCTTTTTGTTACTGAACATATGAGCTGGAAACAACAAGAAGACCTTTTTTCGGCAGCGGTGACACTCGACAGGTAGCACGGGGAGGGCTAAGACGAACAAAGATGCTCCAAAAGCCACTGATCTGGAGAATGCTGGCGTCAGTCCCACTACATCTCGCATGCTAAGCGAGCACTCTACCATTTAAGCTCGTTCCCGGGCATTCTCTGCAAAAGAAGCGCGGGGGCACACAGGCGGCGAAAATACCTTTCCGCCCGGAAATCAAAATCTTCGCATACCGCTCGGCTCGTTGGTCTAGGGGTATGATTCTCGCTTTGGGTGCGAGAGGTCCCGGGTTCAAATCCCGGACGAGCCCTACTTTAACCGTTCAACTTAACGTTAAGACACTCAAGGTGGCACTATCACTATCCGGATCGTGAAAAGTGGATTCCCATGGCCGGTTAGCTCAGTTGGCTAGAGCGTGGTGCTAATAACGCCAAGGTCGCGGGTTCGATCCCCGTACGGGCCAAAGACTTTTCTCTAGCATTCTGTCCGTCAATCAAGGCTACAGCAGCAGGGGTCATTCGCAAACTACGATGCACATGTCATAAATCTGCAAACATGGCCGAAATAGCTCAGTTGGGAGAGCGTTAGACTGAAGATCTAAAGGTCCCTGGTTCGATCCCGGGCTTCGGCAAGCGTGCCTCTAACCAATAATTTGCTCTCATTAGCTGCGAAGGTCTTGCCTTCATAACACCGATCGGCCTGTTCTTGAGGATCTGCGAGGTCGAGAACAGCATGACATCTGGTTTCATGGTGTAATGGTTAGCACTCTGGACTCTGAATCCAGCGATCCGAGTTCAAATCTCGGTGAGACTTCTCAGCACAAATCCACACTTTTCGAGGGGTCCCTGCCTGGGATTGTTACCGCCCCGCTCTTGGAGCCTATGTCCTAAAACTTTTGCGCTGTCAGGCAAGCACGAGTGAATTTCATCTATGTTTTCGTGCAGGAATAGTGATGCACTTGTGGAATGATGAACCACAGAGAAGATGGAGGGTCTTTGTAATGATAAAGAGAGACAATGGTAGGTTTACAACTAGGTTTCAGTAAACCTTAAGTTAAAGTAGCATTTGCTGTTTGGCAAACTGACTGCAGGCCAACGGTACACAATGCACCAAAGGTCAATACACCCAAGGGAAAGCAGAAAATGAATATAACAAATTGCCCATGTCTGAAACGTCAATGTGATTGGAAACACACACATACATAAAAAATACATTATGGTGAGAGAGATTTTTCATGCCCTGGGCTAAGGACTTATTTAGACAAATGCACAACAATAACGGAGGATAAAAGTTTTCAGGAAACTACAAGAAAAGGGCAAGGAGATGCACCACAGCACACGTCCACACTGGTTTATTGAAAATGCAAGTAACACTGCAAGAAAACTTGTGCAATCTTAAGTGACAACATGTCTTTGAACCGGAAATTTCCTGCATCACGTTGCTCTGGTTAAAAGCAATTCACACACCATATGGGAGACTCTTGTCATGTGTGTCGAGGTGCCACAGCGAGGAGAGACACAGGACCCTTTAGGCTTTTTGTTACTGAACATATGAGCTGGAAACAACAAGAAGACCTTTTTTCGGCAGCGGTGACACTCGACAGGTAGCACGGGGAGGGCTAAGACGAACAAAGATGCTCCAAAAGCCACTGATCTGGAGAATGCTGGCGTCAGTCCCACTACATCTCGCATGCTAAGCGAGCACTCTACCATTTAAGCTCGTTCCCGGGCATTCTCTGCAAAAGAAGCGCGGGGGCACACAGGCGGCGAAAATACCTTTCCAGCCGGAAATCAAAATCTTCGCATACCGCTCGGCTCGTTGGTCTAGGGGTATGATTCTCGCTTTGGGTGCGAGAGGTCCCGGGTTCAAATCCCGGACGAGCCCTACTTTAACCGTTCCACTTAACGTTAAGACACTCAAGGTGGCACTATCACTATCCGGATCGTGAAAAGTGCATTCCCATGGCCGGTTAGCTCAGTTGGCTAGAGCGTGGTGCTAATAACGCCAAGGTCGCGGGTTCGATCCCCGTACGGGCCAAAGACTTTTCTCTAGCATTCTGTCCGTCAATCAAGGCTACAGCAGCAGGGGTCATTCGCAAACTACGATGCACATGTCATAAATCTGCAAACATGGCCGAAATAGCTCAGTTGGGAGAGCGTTAGACTGAAGATCTAAAGGTCCCTGGTTCGATCCCGGGCTTCGGCAAGCGTGCCTCTAACCAATAATTTGCTCTCATTAGCTGCGAAGGTCTTGCCTTCATAACACCGATCGGCCTGTTCTTGAGGATCTGCGAGGTCGAGAACAGCATGACATCTGGTTTCATGGTGTAATGGTTAGCACTCTGGACTCTGAATCCAGCGATCCGAGTTCAAATCTCGGTGAGACTTCTCAGCACAAATCCACACTTTTCGAGGGGTCCCTGCCTGGGATTGTTACCGCCCCGCTCTTGGAGCCTATGTCCTAAAACTTTTGCGCTGTCAGGCAAGCACGAGTGAATTTCATCTATGTTTTCGTGCAGGAATAGTGATTGCACTTGTGGAATGATGAACCACAGAGAAGATGGAGGGTCTTTGTAATGATAAAGAGAGACAATGGTAGGTTTACAACTAGGTTTCAGTAAACCTTAAGTTAAAGTAGCATTTGCTGTTTGGCAAACTGACTGCAGGCCAACGGTACACAATGCACCAAAGGTCAATACACCCAAGGGAAAGCAGAAAATGAATATAACAAATTGCCCATGTCTGAAACGTCAATGTGATTGGAAACACACACATACATAAAAAATACATTATGGTGAGAGAGATTTTTCATGCCCTGGGCTAAGGACTTATTTAGACAAATGCACAACAATAACGGAGGATAAAAGTTTTCAGGAAACTACAAGAAAAGGGCAAGGAGATGCACCACAGCACACGTCCACACTGGTTTATTGAAAATGCAAGTAACACTGCAAGAAAACTTGTGCAATCTTAAGTGACAACATGTCTTTGAACCGGAAATTTCCTGCATCACGTTGCTCTGGTTAAAAGCAATTCACACACCATATGGGAGACTCTTGTCATGTGTGTCGAGGTGCCACAGCGAGGAGAGACACAGGACCCTTTAGGCTTTTTGTTACTGAACATATGAGCTGGAAACAACAAGAAGACCTTTTTTCGGCAGCGGTGACACTCGACAGGTAGCACGGGGAGGGCTAAGACGAACAAAGATGCTCCAAAAGCCACTGATCTGGAGAATGCTGGCGTCAGTCCCACTACATCTCGCATGCTAAGCGAGCACTCTACCATTTAAGCTCGTTCCCGGGCATTCTCTGCAAAAGAAGCGCGGGGGCACACAGGCGGCGAAAATACCTTTCCACCCGGAAATCAAAATCTTCGCATACCGCTCGGCTCGTTGGTCTAGGGGTATGATTCTCGCTTTGGGTGCGAGAGGTCCCGGGTTCAAATCCCGGACGAGCCCTACTTTAACCGTTCCACTTAACGTTAAGACACTCAAGGTGGCACTATCACTATCCGGATCGTGAAAAGTGGATTCCCATGGCCGGTTAGCTCAGTTGGCTAGAGCGTGGTGCTAATAACGCCAAGGTCGCGGGTTCGATCCCCGTACGGGCCAAAGACTTTTCTCTAGCATTCTGTCCGTCAATCAATGCTACAGCAGCAGGGGTCATTCGCAAACTACGATGCACATGTCTAAATCTGCAAAACATGCCGAAATAGCTCAGTGGGGAGAGCGTTAGACTGAAGATCTAAAGGTCCCTGGTTCGATCCCGGGCTTCGGCAAGCGGCCTCTAACCAATAATTTTTGCTTCAATTAGCTGCGAAGGTCTTGCCTTCATAACACCGAATCGGCTGTTGTGAGGATCTGCGAGGTCGAGAAAGCATGGACATCTGGGTTCATGTGTAAAGTTAGCACTCTGGACTCTGAATCCAGCGATCCGAGTTCAAATCTCGGTGAGACTTCTCAGCACAAATCCACACTTTTCGAGGGGTCCCTGCATGGGATTGTTACCGCCCCACTCTTGGAGCCTATGTCCTAAAACTTTTGCGCTGTCAGGCAAGCACGAGTGATTTCATCTATGTTTTCGCTTTGGGTGCGAAGAGGGGTTCCGGGTTCAAATCCGGACGAAGCCCTACTTTAAACCGTTCAACTTAACGTTAAGACACTCAAGGTGGCACTATCACTATCCGGATAATGAAAAGTGGATTCCCATGGCCCGGTTAGCTCAGTTGGCTCGAGCGTGGTGATAATAACGCAAGGTCGCGGGTTCGATCCCCGTAAGGGCCAAAGACTTTTCTCTGCATTCTGTCCGTCAAACAGGCTACAGCAGCAGGGGTCATTCGCAAACTACGATGCACATGTCAAAATCTGCAAAAACATGCCGAAATAGCTCAGTTGGGAGAGCGTTAGACTGAAGATCTAAAGGTCTGGTTCGATCCCGGGCTCGGCAAGCGTGCCTCTAACCAATAATTTGCTCTCATTAGCTGCAAGGTCTTGCCTTCATAACACCGATCGGCCTGTTCTTGAGGATCTGCGAGGTCGAGAACAGCATGACATCTGGTTTCAGGGTGTAATGGTTAGCACTCTGGACTCTGGATCCAGCGATCCGAGTTCAAATCTCGGTGAGACTTCTCAGCACAATCCACACTTTTCGAGGGGCCCTGCCTGGATTGTTACGCCCCGCTCTTGGAGCCTATGTCCTAAAACTTTTGCGCTGTCAGGCAAGCACGAGTGAATTTCATCTATGTTTTCGTGCAGGAATAGTGATGCACTTGTGGAATGATGAACCACAGAGAAGATGGAGGGTCTTTGTAATGATAAAGAGAGACAATGGTAGGTTACAACTAGGTTTCAGTAAAACCTTAAGTTAAAGTAGCATTTGCTGTTTGGCAAACTGACTGCAGGCCAACGGTACACAATGCACCAAAGGTCAATACACCCAAGGGAAAGCAGAAAATGAATATAACAAATGCCCATGTCTGAAACGTCAATGTGATTGAAAACACACATACATAAAAAATACTTATGGTGAGAGAGATTTTTCATGCCCTGGGCTAAGGACTTATTTAGACAAATGCACAACAATAACGGAGGATAAAAGTTTTCAGGAAACTACAAGAAAAGGGCAAGGAGATGCACCACAGCACACGTCACACTGGTTTATTGAAAATGCAAGTAACACTGCAAGAAAACTTGTGCAATCTAAGTGACAACATGTCTTTGAACCGGAAATTTCCTGCATCACGTTGCTCTGGTTTAAAAGCAATTCACACACCATATGGGAGACTCTTGTCATGTGTGTCGAGGTGCCACAGCGAGGAGAGACACAGGACCCTTTAGGCTTTTTGTTACTGAACTATGAGCTGGAAACAACAAGAAGACCTTTTTTCGGCAGCGGTGACACTCGACAGGTAGCACGGGGAGGGCTAAGACGAACAAAGATGCTCCAAAAGCCACTGATCTGGAGAATGCTGGCGTCAGTCCCACTACATCTCGCATGCTAAGCGAGCACTCTACATTTAAGCTCGTTCCCGGGCATTCTCTGCAAAAGAAGCGCGGGGGCACACAGGCGGCGAAATACCTTTCCAGCCGGAAATCAAAATCTTCGCATACCGCTCGGCTCGTTGGTCTAGGGGTATGATTCTCGCTTTGGGTGCGAGAAGGGTGCGAGTCCCGGTGTTCAAATCCCGGACGAGCCCTACTTTAACCGTTCCACTTAACGTTAAGACACTCAAGGTCACTATCAATCCGGATCGTGAAAAGTGCATTCCCATGGCGGTTAGCTCAGTGGCTAGAGCGTGGTGCTAATAACGCCAAGGTCGCGGGTTCGATCCCCGTACGGGCCAAAGACTTTCTCTAGCATTCTGTCCGTCAATCAGGCTACAGCAGCAGGGGTCATTCGCAAACTACGATGCACATGTCATAAATCTGCAAACATGGCCGAAATAGCTCAGTTGGGAGAGCGTTAGACTGAAGATCTAAAGGTCCTGGTTCGATCCCGGGCTTCGGCAAGCGTGCCTCTAACCAAATTTGCTCTCATTAGCTGCGAAGGTCTTGCCTTCATAACACCGATCGGCCTGTTCTTGAGGATCTGCGAGGTCGAGAACAGCATGACATCTGGTTTCAGGGTGTAATGGTTAGCACTCTGGACTCTGAATCCAGCGATCCGAGTTCAAATCTCGGTGAGACTTCTCAGCACAAATCCACACTTTTCGAGGGGTCCCTGCCTGGGATTGTTACCGCCCCGCTCTTGGAGCCTATGTCCTAAAACTTTTGCGCTGTCAGGCAAGCACGAGTGAATTTCATCTATGTTTTCGTGCAGGAATAGTGATGCACTTGTGGAATGATGAACCACAGAGAAGATGGAGGGTCTTTGTAATGATAAAGAGAGACAATGGTAGGTTACAACTAGGTTTCAGTAAACCTTAAGTTAAAGTAGCATTTGCTGTTTGGCAAACTGGCAGGCCAACGGTACACAATGCACCAAAGGTCAATACACCCAAGGGAAAGCAGAAAATGAATATAACAAATGCCCATGTCTGAAACGTCAATGTGATTGGAAACACACACATACATAAAAAATACATTATGGTGAGAGAGAGAGATTTTCATGCCCTGGGCTAAGGACTTATTTAGACAAATGCACAACAATAACGGAGGATAAAAGTTTTCAGGAAACTACAAGAAAAGGGCAAGGAGATGCACCACAGCACACGTCCACACTGGTTTATTGAAAATGCAAGTAACACTGCAAAGAAAACTTGTGCAATCTTAAGTGACAACATGTCTTTGAACCGGAAATTTCCTGCATCACGTTGCTCTGGTTAAAAGCAATTCACACACCATATGGGAGACTCTTGTCATGTGTGTCGAGGTGCCACAGCGAGGAGAGACACAGGACCCTTTAGGCTTTTTGTTACTGAACATATGAGGAAACAACAAGAAGACCTTTTTTCGGCAGCGGTGACACTCGACAGGTAGCACGGGGAGGGCTAAGACGAACAAAGATGCTCCAAAAGCCACTGATCTGGAGAATGCTGGCGTCAGTCCCACTACATCTCGCATGCTAAGCGAGCACTCTACCATTTAAGCTCGTTCCCGGGCATTCTCTGCAAAAGAAGCGCGGGGGCACACAGGCGGCGAAAATACCTTTCCGCCGGAAATCAAAATCTTCGCATACCGCTCGGCTCGTTGGTCTAGGGGTATGATTCTCGCTTTGGGTGCGAGAGGTCCCGGGTTCAAATCCCGGACGAGCCCTACTTTAAACCGTTCAACTTAACGTTAAGACACTCAAGGTGGCACTATCACTATCGGATCGTGAAAAGTGGATTCCCATGGCCGGTTAGCTCAGTTGGCTAGAGCGTGGTGCTAATAACGCCAAGGTCGCGGGTTCGATCCCCGTACGGGCCAAAGACTTTTCTCTAGCATTCTGTCCGTCAATCAAGGCTACAGCAGCAGGGGTCATTCGCAAACTACGATGCACATGTTAAATCTGCAAACATGGCCGAAATAGCTCAGTTGGGAGAGCGTTAGACTGAAGATCTAAAGGTCCCTGGTTCGATCCCGGGCTTCGGCAAGCGTGCCTCTAACCAATAATTTGCTCTCATTAGCTGCGAAGGTCTTGCCTTCATAACACCGATCGGCCTGTTCTTGAGGATCTGCGAGGTCGAGAACAGCATGACATCTGGTTTCATGGTGTAATGGTTAGCACTCTGGACTCTGAATCCAGCGATCCGAGTTCAAATCTCGGTGAGACTTCTCAGCACAAATCCACACTTTTCGAGGGGTCCCTGCCTGGGATTGTTACCGCCCCGCTCTTGGAGCCTATGTCCTAAAACTTTTGCGCTGTCAGGCAAGCACGAGTGAATTTCATCTATGTTTTCGTGCAGGAATAGTGATGCACTTGTGGAATGATGAACCACAGAGAAGATGGAGGGTCTTTGTAATGATAAGAGAGACAATGGTAGGTTTACAACTAGGTTTCAGTAAACCTTAAGTTAAAGTAGCATTTGCTGTTTGGCAAACTGACTGCAGGCCAACGGTAACAATGCACCAAAGGTCAATACACCCAAGGGAAAGCAGAAAATGAATATAACAAATTGCCCATGTCTGAAACGTCAATGTGATTGGAAACACACACATACATAAAAATACATTATGGTGAGAGAGATTTTTCATGCCCTGGGCTAAGGACTTATTTAGACAAATGCACAACAATAACGGAGGATAAAAGTTTTCAGGAAACTACAAGAAAAGGGCAGGAGATGCACCACAGCACACGTCCACACTGGTTTATTGAAAATGCAAGTAACACTGCAAGAAAACTTGTGCAATCTTAAGTGACAACATGTCTTTGAACCGGAATTTCCTGCATCACGTTGCTCTGGTTAAAAGCAATTCACACACCATATGGGAGACTCTTGTCATGTGTGTCGAGGTGCCACAGCGAGGAGAGACACAGGACCTTTAGGCTTTTTGTTACTGAACATATGAGCTGGAAACAACAAGAGACCTTTTTTCGGCAGCGGTGACACTCGACAGGTAGCACGGGGGGGCTAAGACGAACAAAGATGCTCCAAAAGCCACTGATCTGGAGAATGCTGGCGTCAGTCCCACTACATCTCGCATGCTAAGCGAGCACTCTACCATTTAAGCTCGTTCCCGGGCATTCTCTGCAAAAGAAGCGCGGGGGCACACAGGCGGCGAAAATACCTTTCCAGCCGGAAATCAAAATCTTCGCATACCGCTCGGCTCGTTGGTCTAGGGGTATGATTCTCGCTTTGGGGCGAGAGGTCCCGGGTTCAAATCCCGGACGAGCCCTACTTTAACCGTTCCACTTAACGTTAAGACACTCAAGGTGGCACTATCACTATCCGGATCGTGAAAAGTGCATTCCCATGCCGGTTAGCTCAGTTGGCTAGAGCGTGGTGCTAATAACGCCAAGGTCGCGGGGTTCGATCCCCGTACGGGCCAAAGACTTTTCTCTAGCATCTGTCCGTCATCAAGGCTACAGCAGCAGGGGTCATTCGCAAACTACGATGCACATGTCATAAATCTGCAAAACATGGCCGAAATAGCTCAGTTGGGAGGCGTTAGACTGAAGATCTAAAGGTCCCTGGTTCGATCCCGGGCTTCGGCAAGCGTGCCTCTAACCAATAATTTGCTCTTTAGCTGCGAAGGTCTTGCCTTCATAACACCGATCGGCCTGTTCTTGAGATCTGCGAGGTCGAGAACAGCATGACATCTGGTTTCATGGTGTAATGGTTAGCACTCTGGACTCTGAATCCAGCGATCCGAGTTCAAATCTCGGTGAGACTTCTCAGCACAAATCCACACTTTTCGAGGGGTCCCTGCCTGGGATGTTCCCGCCCCGCTCTTGGAGCCTATGTCCTAAAACTTTTGCGCTGTCAGGCAAGCACGAGTGAATTTCATCTATGTTTTCGTGCAGCCAGGAATAGTGATGCACTTGTGGAATGATGAACAACAGAGAAGATGGAGGGTCTTTGTAATGATAAAGAGAGACAATGGTAGGTTTACAACTAGGTTTCAGTAAACCTTAAGTTAAAGTAGCATTTGCTGTTTGGCAAACTGACTGCAGGCCAACGGTACACAATGCACCAAAGGTCAATACACCCAAGGGAAAGCAGAAAATGAATATAACAAATTGCCCATGTCTGAAACGTCAATGTGATTGGAACCAACACATACATAAAAAATACATTATGGTGAGAGAGATTTTTCATGCCCTGGGCTAAGGACTTATTTAGACAAATGCACAACAATACGGAGGATAAAAGTTTTCAGGAAACTACAAGAAAAGGGCAAGGAGATGCACCACAGCACACGTCCACACTGGTTTATTGAAAATGCAAGTAACACTGCAAGAAAACTTGTGCAATCTTAAGTGACAACAGTCTTTGAAACCGGAAATTTCCTGTCACGTTTTGCTCTGGTAAAGCAATTCACACACCATATGGGAGACTCTTGTCATGTGTGGTCGGGTGCCACAGCGAGGAGAGACACAGGACCCTTTAGGCTTTTTGTTACTGAACATATGAGCTGGAAACAACAAGAAGACCTTTTGTCGGCAGCGGTGACACTCGACAGGTAGCACGGGGGGGCTAAGACGAACAAAGATGCTCCAAAAGCACTGATCTGGAGAATGCTGGCGTCAGTCCCATACATCTCGCATGCTAAGCGAGCACTCTACCATTTTAAGCTCGTTCCAGGGAATTCTCTGCAAAAGAAGCGGGGGGCACACAGGCGGCGAAAATACCTTTCCACCGGAAATCAAAATCTTCGCATACCGCTCGGCTCGTTGGTCTAGGGGTATGATTCTCGCTTGTGGGGTGCGAGAGGTCCCGGGTTCAAATCCCGGACGAGCCCTACTTTAACCGTTCCACTAACGTTAAGACACTCAAGGTGGCACTATCACTATCCGGATCGTGAAAAGTGGATTCCCCATGGCCGGTTAGCTCAGTTGGCTAGAGCGTGGTGCTAATAACGCCAAGGTCGCGGGTTCGATCCCCGTACGGGCCAAAGACTTTTTCTAGCATTCTGTCCGTCAATCAAGGCTACAGCAGCAGGGGTCATTCGCAAACTACGATGCACATGTCATAAATCTGCAAACATGGCCGAAAAATAGCTCAGTTGGGAGAGCGTTAGACTGAAGATCTAAAGGTCCCGGTTCGATCCCGGGCTTCGGCAAGCCAGCGTGCCTCTAACCAATAATTTGCTCATTAGCTGCGAAGTCTTGCCTTCATAACACCGATCGGCCTGTTCTTGAGATCTGCGAGGTCGAGAACAGCATGACATCTGGTTTCATGGTGTAATGGTTAGCACTCTGGACTCTGAATCCAGCGATCCGAGTTCAAATCTCGGTGAGACTTCTCAGCACAAATCCACACTTTTTCGAGGGGTCCCTGCCTGGGATTGTTACCGCCCCACTCTTGGAGCCTATGTCCTAAAACTTTTGCGCTGTCAGGCAAGCACGAGTGAATTTCATCTA
>CM017897.1:16061094-16161731 GCA_008369825.1 Triplophysa tibetana
CCTAAACTCTGAATAGCCTTCCTGATACTATTCGAGGGTCAGACACACTCTCCCAATTTAATCTAGATTAAAGACACATCTTTTCAGCCAAGCTTTCACTTAATGCATAGTTAATGAACAGCACTACCTAATTATTCTCTTTATTCTCTTTCCGCCTCTGCTTCGGGATGCCCATCCCGAGGTAGGAAGAAGTTCCACCATGTCCAGACGACCGACAGATGCCATCCCCAATTTGAGATAACGCCAGCTACAGCTGCAGACTGACTGAGCATCCCAGCCCCATCTAAGGCAATTCCACCACCAGCAAAGAGAAATATGACCATCGGACCATCCCAGCTCAGACCAATACACCCCCACAAAGAGCAAAGACGGACTATTTGTTTCATTAATGCTGAAGTTACAATATCTGGTATTGAATGCTAAACTTAAATCACATGTCAGCAGTTTGAGTGCAGCTATGACACGTCAGAGGGGATCTGGCCCTCCCGGTTGAGCCTGGGTTCTCCGAGGTTTTTTTTCTCCATTAATCAATCATTGGAGTTTGGGTTCCTCGCCACAGCAGGGCAGTGTTGGCTGCTCACCGGGAGACTGCATTTATTTATTTATTTAGAAATTATATATTATTTATTAGTATGATCTTACTCGTTATATAAATACAATGCACTGTGCTGTGTTTTACCTTTTCTGTTTTTCCTGTTTGCCCTGTAAAGCTGCTTTGAAACAATACACATTGTGAAAAGCGCTATATAAATAAACTTGAATTGAATTGAATTATACGATCACGGCTAGCCAACAGCCCTCGCACAAAGTTGCGCCAGCCGGACTTCGTGACTACATCTGCAGGTAGGGATTGGCAGCTTTTCTGAGGTCTTACAGAATTCCTGACGCATGTGCTCCATGCTCAAAGCCCATATGTCGACTCCACACACGAGCAAACTGTCTATTTTATTTAGCCTAAATCCAGCGCCTTAGTCCGCTCGGTCACGCTACCTCTAAAAGGTACATTTTGGCGCCGGTTTCCATCATTGTGTTTTACATTAGGCCCGCTGCGACTTTTGGCAGATAGTCAAGAGCTTACAGGGTTCTGTCGAAATAGGGTTCAGTGCCTTTTTCAGGAGGCGATGCCACCTGTAGAATGCAGTTCATCAAGTACACCTGAACCTGAAAAGCTGACGTAACTTCCTGTTAGCTGAGAGTGCGTGGTTTGAGACAGAGCTCCGTCAAACTTTCTCTATATATAGCGTTTACTCCTGTTATATCTTAAGATTTATGTAATAAATTTATAATTCACAGAGACTAAAAGTTATCCTAAAGTGTATCCCATAACAAAATCGTCATATAACGCACAGATAAATTTGTTTTTTACCATCATTCGCTATTAGCCCTCAGACTGTTAGCATTCCCAGCCATTAGTTTCTTAATATTGCCCTAACTGCTTAACTCATTGTTCTCAGTATTACACCACTAATGGCTAATGAGTCAGATATGTTTTTAATGTTAACTCTGAGCGCAGATGATGAATCGTTTTCTCGCACTTCAGTCATAACTGGAAGCATTGGAGAAGCAGATCCACGATCTACTCGAGAGGCAATCACATCTGCGAGAACCTTTGGTGCTGAAAACATCCTGGGCTGACTGAGGCAAAGCTGCGGTAAGTTTGCGACGTGATTGTAATACTCCTACCACTTCTACTCCGCATGTTCTATGCACAGAGCCCAAACTTCAAGAACACGACAAGACCAAATTAACTTAACTCCAGCACCGGGCACCCACATGCGAAAGGTGAAATCCAGGAACGGAGCGATGACCTCTCCGCCGCCACAGGTTTTCGAGATCCCTACCAGTACCGATTTGCCGCCCTCTGCGAGACAAAATGCAACGCTGTGGTCATCGGAGACTCAATCGTCCGGAGCGTATGCACTTCCTTAAAACAAGGTAAATTGCGCACTCACTGTTTTCCTGGCGCCCGTTTTCTCGATGTCTCTGCAAAGGTAACTGCAATTCTGAAGGACGACACAAGAGTGGGGCGTAGAATTGCAAGCGGGGGTGAATGATGTGAGAATGCCGCAGTCGGAGATCCTGAAAAGGGACTTCAGGAGTCTGGTCGATACCGTTAGCAACGCATCGCCCACGGCGAAGATCATCGTGTCAGGGCTGCTTCCTACTTATCGACGAGGGAACGAAAAGATTAGTAGACTATTTGAGCCTAATAACTGGTTAATTTCATGGTGTATTGAACAGAAGCTGCTCTTTGTAAAATTTTGTAAAATCTTTTCTGGGAACGACCAAGGCTTTTCTGCCCAGACGGGCTGCATCCCAGCAGCATTGGAGCGGAAATTCTGTCTGACAACATCTCAAAGACGCGACGCACCATTTGACTAGTAAGTTAGAATGGTCTTTGTATGCACATTCCATGATTTTAATTGATGTTGTACCTGCCTGGCATAATAAATTGTTATTGTTGATATTATCTAAATTCTTCAGAGACTATTATTACCAGTAGATTGAAAGGAGCCTGTTATGTAACCGCAAAATGGATATGTCAGGATAGGAGGGAGTAGTTTAAACTAGACTTTTAATTATAAATGGGGCATTACTAAAGCTCACATGTTACAGATTTCCACCTATCACCTGGCTTAGCTCGTTGCATGATCGTTACTTAAATAACTATTGTTATGTTTCTGAGCAAGCATTAAGCGGCCAGAATTAATGATATTAGTTTAGCCTGACTAAAGATCAGAACTGATATTTTTTTGTCTGTGAGATCCATGTTCCTGGCCGGCGTAAGACTCTGTTCGTCTGCAGGTCCCAATTAAAAAAATAACTATAAATAATAAATATAAAGGATGGAAATTTATAGATAAGTTTAAGATTGGAACCATATTCTAGATTCTGGCCCATCAGGTGCCCCCCAACAACATACAGAGAGCACATCACTTTTTTTGGAAAAGTCTAGAGCTTTGCACATTCAGGGAATACCTAAGGGGATTCTATTAAATCCTGCGACCTTTTCTTTCATCAAGGAGGGTGTGGCAAGGGGGGCGTGGTTTAGTGACGTCTGTACCGGGGAGGAGAGACACGGAAAAAACGGTAAGCAAATAGGTAGATTGCAGATTAAGATCACTTGCGTCTCTTTACAGTGATTGGTGAGGAGACAGCTCAAAAGGCTCACAGTTTGGAGGAAAGGAGAGAGAGATCGACTGGGAGACGCTGTTGCAGCACGAGGAACTGAGAGTCTTACGGAGAGATCCGGAAAAGCCGTGTAGATATATGCTCTAAGAAAGTTATAGTGATTGAAGATTGTTAAGAGCAGTGGCGCTATGTTTTGTTTTCAAAATAAAAGTCTCTCGTCTCCCAGTCAAAGCCGACCCCGCATCCTTCCTTCGATATTCTATTGAACCTGACTACATTGGTGCCGAAACCCGGGAAGGAACGACCAGTGCCGCCGCCATGTCCCAGCCAGGTTCCCCATTTGCTGATGTGATCCAGTCCCTCGCTGGTCTTCATCGCGAGCACCATCAAGCGCTGCTGGGCCTTCGTGAAGACCAGGAACTGCGCTTCCAAGCACTTGTCCAGGCCCAGCCGGAAGACCGTGATATGTTCCGGGGCTGGCTGGACCAGGAGGTCACCAAGTGGGGACTATCGGCCAGCTCACCAGCGGTAAGGCTGCCGCTGCATAAAATGGGGCCTCAGGATGACCCGGAGGCTTTTTTGGAACTTTTTTAGAGGTCTGCGGAGATTTCGGGCCGGCCACTGGATGTTTGGTCGGCCCGGCTGATCCCCCTGCTGACGGGGGAGGCACAGCTAGCCGCCCAGCAGTTGCCAGTTCCTAATCTGCTGATCTACGCAGACCTCAAGAAAGCCATCCTCCAGAGGGTCGGCCTGAGCCCCGAGCAACAGCGGCAGCGATTCCGGTCCTTGGACATGGGGGAAGCTGGCCAACCGTTCGCCCTGGCTCATCAGCTCCGGGACGCCTGTCGCAAGTGGCTGATGGCCGACGGAGGCGACGTCCAGAAGATCCTCGACCGAGTGACACTGGAGCAGTTTGTGGCGTGGCTACCGCCGAAGACCGCCCAGTGGGTCCAGTGCCACCGGCTGGCGTCGTTGACGGAGGCCATCCAGTTGGCTGAGGACCAGATGGCGGCATGCCCCGGGGTCGGCGTACCCCGAACATCTCTCTCTCTCCCTTCTATTGTTTCTTCCTCTCTCTCTCCCCGACCTGTACCCCTACCCAGGTCTCTGGCGTCCTTCGGCCCGAGGCCCGCTCCAAGGACCAGAGACGGAGCGGGAAACGGACGAGAGTTTTTCCAGGGACCCGGCCGTTACAACCAGCCTGCGGCCTCTCCTCCACCACAAGCCTCGCCTCACCAATCCGTCGGCCTATTTCCTGCAGCTAGGGCTGCGGAAAGGTCTGGGCCGACCTACTGGCGGTGCGGGGAGCCGTGTCACGCGATCGACCGCTGTCCAGTGATGGAGGTCGGTACGATGATACGGATCCCCGACGACCCACAGGTTGCCCTCGATCCAGCCGGCCTGTATCAAATACCTGTGAGTATTAAGGGGAATACATATCAGGCCTTGGTGGATGCAGGTTGTAACAAAACCTCCATCCACCAATGCCTGATTCGGTCCGTGGCAAAGGTTAAGAGCCGTATGGTTAAGGTAAGGTGTGTACAAGGGGACGTGGTGAACTATCCTCTAGTGGCGATGCCAATACAATTTCGGGGTCAAAAACATAGAGTGGAGGTGGCGGTTAATCAATATCTCAAATATCGGCTAATTTTGGGGACGAATTGGCCGATGTTTTCTGTATTATTGGGAAAATTATGTGCAGATGTTTCCTCAGGAAATCAAGGGCGACGGAAGAGTGCGGCTGGGCAGGCAGGGGAAGCTGGGCCGGAACCTCGAGCGACTGATCCAGGGGAACGGAGTGCTGTAGAGAGGCAACATCTCTCTCGGTGCGATGATTTTACCCTGGAGCAGTCTCGCGATGACTCGCTCAAACATGCGTTTGACCAGCTTCGTACCATCGACGGACAGCGTCTCAACCCTGCACAGCCGCTCGTCTATCCGTATTTTGCCATCTTAAAAGACAGATTGTATCGAGTGACCCGAGACACTCAATCAAAGGATACAACACAGTTGGTCGTCCCAAAGAGCCGTCGGGAAATGCTTTTTCAGATGGCTCACTGTAATCCAATGGCTGGTAACTTAGGAAAAAAACGGCAACGTTAAACCGCCTAATGGCCCGCTTCTTTTGGCCGGGCATTCATGAGAACGTGCGCAGATGGTGGGCGTCTTGTCCTGAATGTCAGTTGGTAAACCCACCGGCCACCTCAAAAGCACCATTGTGCCCTCTTCCGTTGGTTCAGGTCCCCTTCGAGGGAATTGGTATGGACCTGATCGGCCCATTAGAGCGGTCGGCACGAGGACATCGTTTCGCATTGGTCATAGTAGACTATGCGACACGATATCCCGAGGCAGTAGCTATCCGCAGCATTTCCGCTAAAAGTGTTGCGGACGCCCTGTTTCGTATCATCTCCCGTGTGGGAATCCCAAAGGAGGTTCTCACAGATCAAGGCACAGCGTTTATGTCACGGACCCTCCGCGAACTATACGGGTTATTGGGCATTAAAGTAGTTCGCACCAGCGTCTACCACCCACAGACGGACGGGCTGGTTGAACGCTTCAATCGCACCCTGAAGGCAATGATCCAGAAGTTCGTGCACGAAGACACCAAAAATTGGGATCGGTGGCTAGAACCCCTGTTATTCGCGGTACGAGAGGTCCCCCAAGCCTCCACGGGGTTTTCCCCCTTCGAGTTACTCTATGGACGTCAGCCCCGTTGGGTGTTGGACGTTCTAAGGGAAGCTTGGGAGGACGGACCCTCGGATAGCAAAAACCAAATTCAGTATGTCCGTGACCTGAGAGCAAAACTCGATGCACTGGGGCAGCTCTCCATGGAGAAATTGCTACAGGCCCAGGATAGGCAGAGCCGACAGTATAACAGGGGTACTAACTTGCGTAAATTTGCACCGGGAGATAAAGTGCTTGTATTGCTCTCCATCTCGAGTTACTCGCAAAGTGGCAAGGGCCCTTTGAGGTCACACGGCGAATAAGCTATCTCAATTATGAGGCAGTGCGGTCGGATAGGAGCGGAGCACATCAGGTATATCACCTCAATCTCCTAAAAAAATGGAATGAGTTGAACCCGGTGATGCTGGCGACGGTAGTGAGTAGAGAGAATGATCTCGGACCAGAATTGAGCTACCCAGTTCAATCCCTTGCTCTGGGCCCGGGGATCACCTCTCACCCTCCCAGCTCACCGAGGTGGCCAAGTTGCAGGGAGATTTTGCGGATGTGTTCTCGCCCCTACCCGGTCGCACTAATCTCATCGAGCACCATATTGAGACCAAACCGGACATGGTGATTCGTAGCCGGCCCTATAGGTTACCTGAACACAAGAAAAAGGTAGTTCAGGAAGAATTAAAGGCAATGCTCGAGATGGGGGTAATAGAAGAGCCCCATAGCAATTGGGCGAGCCCGATAGGTCCCTAAAACCGACGGCTCAGGCCGTTTCTGTGTGGATTATACAAGAGTCAATGCTGTGTCGAAGTTCGATGCATATCCGATGCCACGGATTGACGAGTTGCTGGATCGACTTGGCTCGGCTCATTTTTTTCGACACTGGATTTAACTAAAGGATATTGGCAGATCCCCTTATCTCCCCTATCCAAAGAGAAAACCGCCTTCACCACGCCGTTTGGATTACACCAATTTGTAACACTTCCATTCGGCTTATTCGGAGCTCTGGCCACCTTCCAGCGGCTCATGGACCGCCTGCTGCGACCACATGCTGGATATGCGGCGGCATATCTGGACGATAAAGTTATTTATAGCAATGACTGGGAGCGGCATATGCACCATCTGAGGGCGGCCCCCACTGAGAAGGGACGGGCTGGCTGATGGCTAACCATGAGAAGTGTGCAATTGGGCGTGTGGAGGTAAGGTATCTGGGCTTCCACTTGGGTCGTGGTCAGGTGCGTCCCCAAATTAATAAGACTGCAGCAGTTGCAACCGCACCGAGACCCAAGTCCAAAAAGGAGGTGAGGCAGTTCCTGGGGCTGGCGGGATACTACAGAAGGTTTGTACCTTATTATTCGGACCTCATCAGCCCGCTGACTGACCTCACTAGAAAGGAGGCACCGGATACAGTCCAGTGGACGGAGCCATGCCAGCAGGCTTTTACCAAGGTGAAGGCTGCTCTCTGTGGCGGACCGTTATTGCACTCCCCTGATGTTTCTCTTCCTTTTTCGTTGCAGACGGACACGTCGGATCGGGGCGTGGGGGCGGTTTTGTCCCAGGAGACGGGGGGTGTAGAACAGCCGGTGCTGTACTCCAGTCGGAAGTTCTCTAGGAGAGAGACGAAGTACAGAACCATCGAAAAAGAGTGCCTGGCGATCAGGTGGGCCATACTCACCCTCCGCTATTATCTCCTGGCTCGCGAATTCACGCTCCATTTAGACCACGCTCCACTCCAGTGGCTCCACCGCATGAAAGATACCAACGCGCGGATCACCCAGTGGTATCTGGCGTTACAACCCTTTTCAGGTGATCCACAGACCGGGGTCTCAGATGGTCGTGGCCGACTTCCTCTCCAGGAGGAGGGGGGAGGCTGCAGGCCAGATGCGGCCTCGGCCTGAGTCGGGCGGTGGGGATATGTGGTTAGGGGAGCGTGGTCTAGTGACGTCTGTACAGGGGAGGAGAGACACAGGAAAAACGGTAAGCAAATAGGTCGATTGCAGATTAAGATCACCTGCGTCTCTTTAGAGTGATTGGAGAGGAGACAGCTCAAAAGGCTCAAAGTTTGGAGGAAAGGAGAGAGAGATCAACTGGGAGACGCTGTTGCAGTACGAGGAACTGAGAATCTTACGGAGAGATCCGGAAAAGCCGTGTGGATTTATGCTCTAAGAAAGTTATAGTGATTGAAGTTTGTTAAGCGCAGTGGTGCTACGTTTTGTTTTAAAAATAAAAGTCTCTCGTCTCCCAGTCAAAGTCGATCCCGCGTCCTTCCTTCGATATTCTATTGAACCTGACTATAGAGGGGCTTCCACTTGCCATCTAAACCAATGCTTTTTTTATAACAAGTTATTTCTGATAAATTGCACATGGAGACTTCCTTTCACCTTTAGTTGAAAATGAGCACTTTACAAGTTTCTGACAAGATATGTTTGTCTTATAAAGTGTACTACGTTAACAATGTGGTGTTTGAAGCATAAATATGAGTGAAAATGCATAGTTTTGGTAAGAAGTAACGTGTCCACCAAATTAATACGTGTGGTCCATTCCTATAAACTGCAGGTGGTCGCTCACCACCTTTGTATTACTTTTAGGCTACATGAGTATTTTACAAGTTGTTGCTTACTTATGTGTGTCGACTAGAGTGTACTGTGTGAATAACGTTGTTTTTGAAGCAACATTTTTTTCAAATTTTCTCATTCATTTCATCAAATTGCAAATGTCTACATTTCTCAATGTCTCAGTACATCCTGGTTAATTATTAAGTACAGGTAGCCTACATTTAGCACAATTTCCAAGTGAATAGATCTTGTTGATCTTAACTGTTTGTTGATTCTCAGTCTAATGGTTGTTCTTTCCAAAACATGTCAGCGTCATTTCATTGTATAAGTCATCACATGCACAATAGTCTGTTCAATTGTCAAAATTAGTCAATTCAAGAATATAATACCATGAATACCATATATGAAACCCTTGGAACATTTGATTTATTTATTACAGCAATTGACAGACAGGTGAAACTAGAACTTGACCAACGAAGGAAGAGTTTCACACATCTCAGATGACCAATCAAACAGTATGTTTAAGTACCTGACAGGGGCTATCCATGACTGTGAATGCTGCCAAACATGTATGTAATGAGCTTGACCGTGCAGGACCAGTACAATTTCTGAACATGGAGGCTCCTGGCCAAGTAAATGAACGAGGGCAACTGCCTGCTCGAGGAAGAGGAGTAAGGGTGCGTGGTGGTGGAATAAGGGGAAGAGGCCGAGGAGCACCAAGACACCATGCTGTCCCGGATGAAATTCGGGCCACAATTATAGACCATGGCCTGGGTCGCCGAGTTCAGCCTAATTTTCCTTGCTCTACAGTCTCCTCCATCATCCAAACCTTTTGCAGGGAAAACAGGTATGTAGTCAGTCAATGATGGAATTGTAAGTTGTATATGACAGGACAGAACAGGACACAGAGCAAGAAATATATTTATTTACACATTTACCTATTAATTTATTGCGTGTGTCCTACAGTAATATCAAACCTCAATGGGATGTTATGATACTAAAAATTACATGAAAAACATTGGAGAAAATAAACTATGGAATAGTTTATTTTCTACAGTATTGATGATACAGTTTGCAGTAGTATTCCAGTCACTGTGCAGTGATGCATAGCAATTGTGGTAAAGTTACTGTAAGTCAAACAACAATACAATTACCTAGGGAACTCATTCTGTAAGGAATACAGAAGGAAGCACAAATAGGGGGTTCGTGGAAAAAACCCCATTCAAACAAACCGCCATTTGACGAACAGTGTTGCGATGGATCCTAGTGTGAAAAAACCTGACACGTGCCCTGGGAAGAACATTGTAACGTGCAGGGTTAGAGATATACTCTAAACTTTGAGGAAAATACACCGCGCCATTCTGTTGCTTGAGATAGGGCTTCAACCTGTTGACTGCCTTCAGCATCAACTTGACACTTTGTCATCATTTTTTTGGCGCCTTTCGTTTTTTCAGTTACACGTGCTACAATTGGTTTGGGTGCTGGCGCCGTGGCTTAGCTGGTCAAGGTGCTTGTCTTGTAAACAGGAGATACTGGGTTCGAATCCCAGCAGTGCCTAGTGTGTGGGCTCTTTGTTTACTACTCCCTTGTCTTTGTAGACTGATTCTTTCTTGATCCATTTAATAGTTTTGGCATGCTCCGCATCCCTAATGAACAGGGACAAGATTAACATTCATGGCTCTGTGGTGCAATGGATAGCGCATTGGACTTCTAGATTAGGTAATGTGGGCATTCAAAGGTTGTGGGTTCGAGTACCATCAGAGTCGCTATTAATTTAGGTTTACAGGAAAATCTTCAAAATCATCTTGACTAGGGTAGGATATGTTGCTACATGAAAAGGGTACACACATTAAATTAGCCTTAAACAATCCCTCTTCATATTTTCCTCCATTTTACCATGAGTTTTTGCCCCTTTGTTACTTCTCAGTATCATGACCTAAAGACATGGGCGAAGGCGCCGTGGCTTAGCTGGCCAAAGTACCTGTCTCGTAAACAGGAGATCCTGGGTTCAAATCCCAGTAGTGACTTGGCTCTTCTTATTGCTCATTTTTTGTACTTGAAAGAAGGGTTTTGTTCTTATACATGTTCAAGAAACGCCCAAGAAGTGAACTTGCTCATCACATCCTCCTTACCTGCACAGTGTTGCAATACTGAAGTGATGATGGATGTCAAGAAGTCCTCACAAAACACTGTCTTGTGTGTCAAGTTTCAGTTAAAAAACATTTTGTCAAGTTCACTGTGAGAATTTGGGTTTTGCCTGTGTCCCATACATATTGTGTGAAATGTATTGCAATGATTATTGCTCACAAATCATATTATGAGAAATGTATTTCAATGATGATTGTGCATGCATTATGTCTAATGTTACTAAAGGTCAAGTGCTGACCTTGTTAACAGAATATGCAGACTCATGCTGCCTTATATGTACTTAGTTAACAGAATATTCAGAACATTGTGCTGCCTTATATGTACTTATAAGAAGGTCTAAGAACAAGGATATAACCCACGTGAATAATATTAATAGTTTCAATGACATGGCTACTTCCACTTTTCTTGATATAAATATTGGAACTATATTCAATAAACTTTGGACTCTTATTGAACTGCACATCTCTGTGTCTGCTCATTCTTGGTCTCCAGGATCCTGAAACTCTGAAAGTTCAATCGACTAGACTCTTCAACTTAGAATAATCAAACTTAGACTTAGGGGACAAGTAAGAAATAATCGTACAATTTGGGGGCTCGTCTGTGAAAGGGGGAAAGACATCATCTCTCTTAGAACCAAGAGACACAAAGCATATACCTGAGGCAAGCGCACCTGACGATCGGGCACAGACCTACATTAAAGGAGTGAGTGTTTTTTTTTCTATACAGTTTTTTTCTGACTTAGAGAAATGAAACGCTTACCCTGTAGGATTCTTGTGACTTAATATTTCGTACAGACGAAATAGGGTTTTTTCACTTCATGTTAATGGGAATTCGCTTTCCCATTGTTGTGACAGCGCGGCTGACAACAGTAATTTTAAATAATTATTAACGCACGAATATGAATGGTAATGCAGTACTGATCACACTGTAACTGGGGATCGTGGTGTTAGCTGCTCAGAGGGAAAAGGCTTTGTTACTCAGAAAAAACCTGTTTGATGTTTATTCTGAAATAGATTAATTTTTTCAAAGGTTGTTTAAAATTGGGGAAATATATTACTGATATCACTGCCATTTTTGTCTGTGTAAGATGGGGAGTTCTGTTGCAAGGCCACTGCCGGGCGAAACGCCAGTCGCATTTATGTACAGAAATAATCAAGGATTTTATACTGATCCGTATGTTAGCAATCTCGCAGGCTGGTCAGAGGGAATGAAACCCCAAATTGATATTCCCTATCCGAGGGACGGTTCATTTTCCGCCGAGAATATGGCTTTGTCAAAGGGCATGGTAAAAGAAGGTTGGGGAGACCCAATGTGGGATTATCCATACATGAATAAAGCCTATGCCGTATGGAAAGACAAGAAAAAGGTTTGGGACGAGGGTCCCGAAAAACCAAAAATTGTTACGTATGTTACAAACCAAAATCGGTGGCCGCTGGAAAAGCCGCCCGCATACTCTGTCCCTTGACAAAGCCAGATTTAGCCCTCTGCACCCCTGCCAACAGTAAAAAACACTACAATTTCCGCAAAACTTAACACTACTGGTCAGGAACAAACCGTCGATATTAAACCGCCTAATAAAACACTGAAACAATTGATTGCTGATAACTCTGACGCAGCTACAAAACCTCAAAATTCAATGGTTTGGGTCCGAGCTGGAAACACGATAAATGTTAGACCAATACGAATGTCTGATATGGAAGCAATTTGTAAAAGTTTGCCTTCCCCACAGGAAGCGGGGAAATATGTGTCGATTTTGCAAACGCACACGAAATATTCACATTTTACAGGTGCTGATTTCCGTGCGGTTTTGCTAAGAACACTGGAGAAAGATGTGACTGAAGAAATGTTGATAGAAAAATGTCCCAAATTGTCAATAGATAATGATAGAATCACAGGCACCGGTACGGCTGCAAACCAACACGAGTTATTTTGGGAAACTTCTGCAAATATTGAAGCATTCTTTAAACAGCTGAGAGTTTTTCTTAATGAACGTTTAGGCAGCCAACAAGACTTATCTTACGCAGCAAGCACCAAGCAGGCAGCGAAAGAATCCGCTGCTCACATCTTCGTGCGTTTTAAGAAAGCATGGGTTGAGGATTCCAAATTGTCCTTAACCAATGACATAAAGCCTCTATTTGTTAATACTCTGTAAAATCTGACAATTCTATTTTTTCAGGCTTTCAGTCAAAAAGGAGCAACGAACAGAATTCTGCAAATCCTCACCAGCCGTACTCTAGCCAAAAGGGGAAGTCAGACATAATATGCTTTAATTGCTGAAGAAGAGGCCATTACAAACGAGAGTGCAGACAGCTGCTCAAGTCTGTGTCACCTCAGCCGTCTTCTAGTGACACACACACACAGCAGAGAGAGCCACAGCGCAGTGAGCAGCGCAGACATGAGAACACTGGTGACTCATATCCAACCCAGTTGCACTCACATCAAGCATAGGGGTGCCCACAGAGTGATGTCAGTTCTGATTCATGTATGATGAATCTAACATTTTCGAATAATGGGGAGGACTTGCCTTATTATTCCCTTAAGATAAATGGGTAGCCTCAAACATTCCTGCTCGATACGGGAGCAGATGCAGCATCCATGACTTCTAACACATATGGGGGTCCTATAACTAATCAAATAATTCACTCTGTGGGAATTTCTGGAACTGACATTGCCTGTGCGGTCACACCTCCATTAAAGGTTAACGCAGATGGTCTTAAACCATTTTATCACAAGTTCACAATTATTCCAGGTGCGCCATTAAATCTGTTAGGTCGCGATATGATGCATAAATTAGGCATGGATATTAAGTTTACTGATAACAAGGTTGTTTTTTCTTTTCTGTCTAGTCTACAGGCATCCGTTGATCCTTTGCCAACAGGTGGACAGCCAAGCGGTTCACAAGCACCTGCCTCCGGTGGCAGCATGCCTACACGGGTGGAATCCATGATTAACCCTTCGTTATGGTCTCAGTTCAAGGATGACACTGCTTTCATTGACATGGAACCTTACAGGGCTAAACTTAAAACTAACAAGCCTGTCTACATTAAGCAATACCCTTTGTCTAAAGATAAGGAACTAGGTATCACGCCTTTGATTGAGAATTTTGTCAAGCAGGGTGTCCTCGAACAAACACACTCACCATACAACACACCAATTAATCCTGTTGTGAAAGCTGATGGGAAAACTTGGAGATTAACTCAAGATTTAAGAGCAGTAAATCATTTAATCATACCACTTGCACCAATTGTGCCTGATGTTTTGACTGTCATGAATTCAGTGCCATATTCACTGTAATTGATTTGTGTGCAGCCTTTTTCTCTGTGCCTGTACACCCAGATACTCAGCCTTTGTTAGCTTTTACCTTTAAAGGACAGCAATATTCATGGAAACGCCTTTTACAGGGCCATGTAGACTCAACCGCTGTCTTTTCTGCATCAGTGCACAAAACTTTGGCCAAAATGACTGATTTGCCTTCATCAGTGTGTGTGCTTCAGTTTGCAGATGACATACTCGTGTCGGGGGAGACGGAGCGGGACTGTGAAAAAGCGTCTGTTATTGTTTGCAATGAACTTGCTGAACCAGGGTTCAAAGCTTCAAAAGAGAAACTGCACAAATATGGGGTTCGTGGAAAAAAGCCCATTCAAATAAACTGCCATTTGACAAACAGTGTTGTGATGGATCGTAGTGTGAAAAAGCTTGACACGTACCAGTTATCTAAAGGGGAAGTGCGTGATTCCGGCTTACCCTGTGGTAAGACCCTTGTTTAATCTGCTGCCCCCGGATGGGGGGTGTCAGGACAACACTAGGGGCGCTCTCGCGCCATGGCATCCCTCGAAGAGCCCCTACCCCACTGTCCACGAACATCATATGCGTCCTTCACAGGTTTATCCCATGTACATCGACTTCCCCGCTTGTCCTGCAACATTATATGAGTACCTCGACTCATTTGTTTGCATGGGAGGCGGGTGCCAGGTTACTGCCCATTGGTGCCATGGTCCACGAAACCACTATTTGTCCACTGACCAACTATAGTGGTCGATTTGACCTTCGACCCCGCAGACCCTTCCATGGCCACGCCCCCGACCAGCAAACCCCTTTTTGTCCGCTTCCCAACTACTTTTACAAGAACCTGCATTCTCCCACTCGGGACTGACATATGTTTGTCTGACGGGGCGTGGCAATTGAGCTGCGTTGTTTTTAAAACAAAAAAATTATATTTACACGTTTAAAATGCCCATTTTGTGCAATGTCCACCATGCATTTACTCCTGGCCCATTCGATAAACTGCAGGTGCACAGCATCATATTCAATGTAGTAGATACCAGAATTTAGGTCAAACTCATCATTTTACGAGCTGTTTCTAACATATGTGTGTCTAAAAGAGTATTCTCAATGAATCGTGTTTATTCTGACACTTAGAAATTAATATATACATTGTTAAAATGCAATCTATTTTCTAGTCTGTTCTAACTAGAAAGTGCATCCATTTTTAAGTGTGTTTGCATTACCTGTCCACGTGCAGTTTATATGAGTGGACCACGTGTAGTAGGTTGGTGGAAATAACCCGTTTTAACAATATTTAAAACGTATATGTAGTAGACACCAGAATTTAGGTCAAACGCATCATTTTACGAGATGTTTCTAACATATGTGTGTCTAGAAGAGTATTCTCAATGAATCGTGTTGTTTCTGACACTTAGAAATGAATATATATATTGCTTAAAAGCAATCCATTTTCTAGTCTGTTCTAACTAGAAAATACATTCATTTTCTAGTGTGTTTGCATTGTCTGTCCACATGCAGTTTATATGAGTGGACCACGTGGAGTATGTTGGTGGAAATAACCCTCTTTTACAATATTTAAAACGTATATTTTTATTTCTAGGTGTCAGAAAACAACACGACTCAGTGAGAACACTCTTTTAGACACACACAGGTCAGGAAACAGCTCTTAAAATGATCAGTTTGGACTAAAATCGGGTAACTTAAATGTTGAAGCCTTTACAGTGACCAGCGTCACAGACCCCCGAATCAGGCCCAGCAGTTTGCGTGGCTTCTTCTTAAAGGGTTTAAAAGTGGATGAGTACATGGCTAAAACAGGCCTCGTTTTTAAGTTTCTGCCATTGAAATCAATGGGCTTATTTATTTACATTAAAAAGGTTATAAAATACTTTTGGAGGACCAGGACTTTTGCCCTTTCGGTTTGTCTCTCGGGGGACCGCGACGTAAGTGCCTGTGAGGTTTTAGGCCCGTCGGACCCTCCGGCGGCCTTGCGGGAAAGTTCCTCGAGAAGATTATATGTATGGGCCACATGTATTCAGTTGGTAGACAACCCACTTATTAGCAAAATTGTGCCTTAATATTCATTTAAATGCATCAATAACCATATTTTTCAGTCAGTGCAAAGCCGGGCAACTTTGTGACTTTGGTTAGGGATAAAAAGGTCAAAATAGGGAGAGTCGTCAACGAAACAGTTAATGAAAATGCATTGGCATAGATTGTAGGTGGAAGCCCTCCCGTTGGGAAACGATAGGATGAGGGGTCTGGAAATTTTAGATTATTTTTGTCTAGAAGCCCCCTATTTATCCCCCAAATGTCCAAAGTTCTTAGACCCTTCTGAAAAATCCCCCATTCCCCACCACTGAATGCTTCACAAGGCTGTTGAGGGGTATATGAGAGAGAAGGCTGTGTGATTAATGTTGTGATTGGGTGAAAAAACATTCCCTTTTCTTCCAGTGTGGCGTGCTCTCGGAATGTTGTAGGGGGCCACACCACCATCCAGAATCTAGAATATGGGACTCCTCGGACGTTTCTGGAAATTTCCTCGTATAGGTTATTTGAATGGCTATTCCATAGCGGTTTCGTGCATGTGGCCCCGACAGGGTCAACCGATCCGAAACCGGGTCACATACAACCGTCCATCATCCACCGGTCATGCGGAAAAGCTGGGCGACTTTGTGACTTTGTTTAGTGGTCAAAAGGTCAAAATAGGGAGAGTGTATGCGTCACTGAATGCGTGCATGCGTCACTGAATGCATCATGCATGGGTCAGACCGTGTCACATAAACGCAATGTTATGACTGCAAAATGTGACGCATGCGCGCGCTGTATGCATCACTGAAAGCCTCCGGCATAGAGCAGGCCTGACGCATGCACGCTCTGTAATAACAGCAGACTGTGACGCTTGCAAGCGCTGTATGCGTCACCGAATGGCCGTAACAACAGTGCGTGTATGCGTAAGTGAATGCATAGAGCAGACCATGGGAAGGTGTTCCATGAAAATGTAATGTACACAAGGACATTTTCACATAGGCCCTCGGGGTCCCAAACATGACAGTCACTTGCGTCAGAGTCCCAGAAGCAACATACTGAATGGACAAAAGGCTGGGTGCCCAAAAAGTATTTTGTATCATTTTAATGTATTACTCTGCAACCCATTCATTTCAATGGATGAGGTTTGAAAATGAGGCCTTGAACATAAAAAAGGCTAGCTTTATAGTCAAAATGAGCATTAAATGATTTGATACCAACAAATATCTGAACAATAAAGTGTACTCATTAAATAATGTGGTTTTTGAAACATAGAAATGAATATTTTTTAGTTAAACATTGTTAATAAGTCCTATGTCCACCATCTTCATACACGCGGCCCATTCAAATAAGTTGCAGGTGGACATTTCTCCGTTTTTCACTAAGTTATTCTGGAAGTTTTCACATGCTGTTTATATGAATGGACCACGTATATTAAGTTGGTGGACAACCACTTTTAGGGCATAATTCAGCCTTCTGTGAATTGATGCTAACATAGGTATGTCTAATAAAGTGTACTAAGGGTTTAAGGTTGTTCTTTAATCGTATAAATGAATACATTGGGCAGAACAGTAAACAATAAATAACTGGGGAATCTAAATATCAAGAAAAACTACAAAGGACTACACATTTTTTTTTAGATTCAACTTTATTGTCATTACACATATACAAGTACAGTGTAACGAAATGTAGTTTAGGTCTAACCAGAAGTGCAATTAGCAAGTGCAGATATACAGTGTGAATAAATACAGAATACAGTTTTAGGGAAATACTATACAAATGTTGTATGAAAATATGACAGTCGGTATGTACTATGAACAATATATACAGAAGGCTATATACTGTGAACATTAATGTACAGGTGGCTATGAACAGATAACAATATAGACAATACAATAGTGCAAGTGACTTGAGTGTGCATTAATTACAGACATTAGCTATTAAAGTTACAGTGCAGTAGATGAGTTAATGCAGTTGTTGAAGTTATAGTGCAATACATGAGTAGATGCAGATAATACAGTTACAGTGTATTAGATGAGTTAGTGCAGTTATTGAAGTTACAGTGCAGTATATGCGTTAATGCAGTTATTGAAGTTACAGTGCAATAGATGAGTGGATGCAGTTAGTTATGCAATAAATGCAATAGATGAGTTACAGTGCAGTAGATGAGTTAATTCAGTTATGGAAGTAGTTTATTATTGCAAATGAGCATTCAGTGTAATATTCCTGGTGTGCAAGTGAGCAGTATAGAGTGCAAATGATGCAGTGTGTGTGTAAACAGTCCGGTAGAGCAGATAACATGAAGTACTGGTGTGTACAGTTCAGTCATGGATGCAGCCCTGTTATGCAATGTAAACAATGTAGTAGCAGCATTAAAGTTAAAGTTATGAGGGTTAGTGGAATCAGTGGGGAGCAGAGTTCAATAATGAAACAGCTCTGGGAAAAAAGCTGTTTCCTAGTCTGCTGGTTCTTATCCGGAGGCACCTGAAGCGCCTACCGGAAGGCAGGAGAGTAAACAGTCTATGAGCGGGGTGAGAGGAGTCCTTGAGAATGCTGCGAGCTCGACGCAGACAGCGTTTCCTCTGGATGTCCTCAATGGAAGGGAGTGTAGTCCCTGTGATGCGCTGGGCTGTTTTCACCACCCGCTGCAGTGCCTTGCGCTCAGCAACAGAACAGTTCCCGTACCAGACTGTGACACAGTTGGTCAGGATGCTCTCTATCGTGCAGCGATAGAAGTTCACCAGGATAGTTGAAGACAGTTGGTTCTTCTTCAGTGTCCTCAGAAAGAAGAGACGCTGGTGAGCCTTCTTGACCAGGCATGAGGTGTTGGTGGTCCAGGACAGGTCCTCCGAAATATGGGTCCCCAGGAACTTAAAACTGGAAACACGTTCAACAGCCATCCCGTTAATGTGGATGGGGTCGTGTGTGCACTTCCTGAAGTCCACTATGATCTCCTTTGTCTTGGAGGTGTTAAGGAGCAGATTGTTGTCTGAGCACCATGTGGCCAGGTGCCGTACCTCCTCCCTGTAAGCAGTCTCATCGTTGTTGCTGATGAGACCAATCACTGTTGTATCGTCTGCGAACTTGATGAAGGAGTTAGATCCATTCAGAGGCCTGCAGTCGAGTGTGAAAAGGGAGTAGAGAAAGGGGCTCAGCACGCAGCCCTGTGGTACACCAGTGTTGAGGGTGATGGTGGTGGAGCAGATGTGGCCTAACCTAACAAGCTGAGGCCTGTTCGTCAGGAAATCCATAATCCAGTTGCAGGTTGAGTTGTTAATGCCATGGTTTCCAAGTTTGATGATTAGCTTGGAAGGGATGACGGTATTGAATGCAGAGCTGAAGTCTACAAACAGCATGCGTGCATAAGTGTCCTTATTATCCAGATGTGTGAGCACGGAGTGCAGCGCCATAGACACCGCATCATCTACGCTCCTATTGCTGCGGTAGGCAAATTGGTATGGGTCCAGTGTGGATGGTAGAGTCTTTTAGGTGTGACAAGACCAGCCGCTCGAAGCACTTCATAACAATGGGTGTGAGTGCTACAGGGCGATAGTCGTTCAGGCATGTCGGGCTGGAATGTTTTGGAATGGGAACAATGGAGGTGGATTTGAAACATGCTGGAACAACTGCTTGGGCGAGGGACAGGTTGAAGATATCCGTGAAGACCCCAGCGAGCTGCTCCGCACATGCCCGGAGTACGCGACCAGGGATGCCATCAGGGCCAGCAGCCTTGCGTGCGTTTATCCGGCTTAGTGCAGTGTAAACATCTGTGGAGTTTAGTGTGATGATTGGGTGGTTAGTAGAAGGTGTGAGCCTGGTGGCGGGTTCCTTATTGTCTCTCTCAAAGCGTGCATAAAAGTCATTAAGCTTGTTCAGAAAGGCAGCATCTGTGGCTATGGGGATGGAGTGGTTGGGTTTATAGTCACTAATGGCCTGGATGCCCTGCCACATGCGTCGAGGGTCAGAATTGGTAAAATGCTCCTCTAGCTTCAACTTGTAGCATTGCTTGGCCTTTCTGATGCCCCTCTTCAGATTTGCCCTGGAAGTACTATAGGCCTGTTCATCACCTGATCTGAATGCGGTGTTGCGTGCTTTCAACAGGAGGCGCACTTCCTTGTTCATCCATGGCTTCTGATTAGGGTATATGGTGATCTGCTTCTGAGTTGTGACACTATCAATGGTGGTATTGATGTAGTCCAATACAGAGGAGGTATAGCTGTGTATGTCCGTGTGAGAGCCACTGGTGGCCTGAGAAGCAAACATACTCCAGTCTGTGTGTAGAAACCTTTCCTGGAGTGTGAAGTCTGCCCCCGCAGGCCACACCTTGATGGTCTTCACTGATGGCTTCACACGATTAATGAGAGGTGAATACCTGGGGGTGAGGAACAAAGAAAGGTGATCAGATTGACCCAGGTGGGGGAGGGGGGTCGCGGCGTAAGCTTCAGCCATGTTTGTGTAGACATGATCCAAAGTTTTGTTTCCTCTTGTGTGGCAGGAAACATGCTGGTGAAATTTAGGGAGCACTGTCTTTAAGTTAGAGTGATTAAAATCTCCCGCAACAATAAATGCAGCCTCCGGGTGAGCAGTCTGTTGTTTACTGATGGCTTCATGAAGTTCTTTCATAGCAAGCTTGGCATCAGCATCCGGTGGAATATAAGCTGCCGTTATAATGGTGGAAGTGAATTCCCGTGGCAGATAAAACGGTCTACATTTAACCATGAGAAACTCAAGGTTAGCCGAGCAGTGTCTCCCGACAATAACAGAGTTCGTGCACCAAGCTTTATTGACATAAATGCACAGTCCACCTCCTCTTGTCTTACCGGATTCCTCTGCCGTTCTATCCGCCCGACGTGTGTTGTAGCCCGCTAACTCAATAGCGTTGTCCGGTATGCCGCTGTGTAGCCATGTTTCCGTGAAGATTATGACATTGCAGTTTAAAAGTCTTTTGTTGTTGATGATGCGGAGTCGAATCTCATCCATTTTGTTCACTAATGATCGTACATTAGCAAGGAAAATGCTGGGTAAAGAGAGCCGGTGTGGTGTTAGCTTTAGCTTAGCTCTTAGCCCTCCGCGCGTTCCGCGCCTTTGTTTACGATCTCGACGCCGCCGACGAGCACTTCCGCCCGGCCGTGTGGGGTGCGTAGCATCGGGTATTTTGATGATCTCAGGGACGAGTTGAATGTTGCTGATATAACTTCCGGGAATGCGCAAACCGATATCCAAAAGCTCCTGCCGGGTGTACGATGTGAAGGCACAACTGTTCTGTACGAACAGGCCCGAGATGAGCAAGAAAAACACTATATAATTGCTAAAACTGGAGAGACGCTGAGCCTCGCGATGTTCACGCGCCGCCATCTTGGCCCAGGAAGTGTCCACCTGCAGTTTATATGATATACACCACGTGTAGTGTGTTTGTGGAAATGCATTTTTTAAGCATAATGCATTTTTTAAGCATATTAAAGCATTCTGTGAGTTGTTGCTAACATATGTATGTCTATAAAAGTGTAGTAACTGACTAACAGGGTAATTAATGCATATAGATTATTATGAAGTGTGTACAGAGACTGCCGAAGCGCAGCTTGGTGGCTCTTCGCTTGGCGCGCCGCCCATACGGGGGGCACGCTTTCACCCTAGGTCCGCTGAGGGCGGTCTCCCCTTCGGTTGACCCCGACGTCAGACCCCCGAAAAATCTGGGGTGTTCCCCGCGCAGCGTCCCCGAAACCATTTCAACCACCCTGTAACAGCAATGAGGCCGTGGACTGCTTTCAAAAGTCTGGAACTATCTAGAGCAGGTTTCTTTAGTAGTGGGGTAGTAGGGGGCCTCTTTGAAGAGTGTAGGAAATGTGCCAGTGGTGAGAGACGAGTTGATAATGTGAGTAAGAGAGGGAACAACCGATGGAGAGATGGCCTGGAGGAGATGAGTGGGGATGGGATCTAGGGGGCAGGTAGTCGGGTGGTTAGAAGAAATGACATAGGAAACCACCTCTTTTGTTAAAATTAAAATGCAAAGTATGCTCTTACGTTGGAGTCGACATACAGGCTTTGAGCTGAGCACATGCGTCAGGCATTTCGTGAGACCTCAGCAAAAGTTGCCAATCCCCTCCTTGCAGATGTAGTGACAAAGTTCTGATAGAACAACTTTGCCGGAGGGCTGTTGGCTAGCCGTGATCGTATAGAGGTTAGTACTCTGCGTTGTGGCCGCAGCAACCCCGGTTCGAATCCGGGTCACGGCAGGGGACAATGTGTTCTTGAAGTACTCTATTTCTCTTTTGACTTGTGGTTGTAAAGCGATCGGAGAGATACAGTGGGGAAAACCGATTTTTCCATACCTGCAGTTCTGTGGTGGCGTGGCCGAGCGGTCTAAGGTGCTGGATTAAGGCTCCAGTCTCTTCGGCGGCGTGGGTTCAAATCCCACCGCTGCCAGCTGAGGTTTAATGTGAGCAGTTTGCCCTCGGGCTGAACTATGAAGGCAGCTTTTAAATCGCATCTCACTTTTAAGTACCTGCTGACCATCTGAGCCAAATTGACGGGTACAGGTGTTCTCGATGGGTTGTCAATGCAACTTGGTATGTAACAATGTAGTACACATTCAATCTAAAACAATGTGTACATACTTTATAGCCTTTTATGTAATTTTACAAACGTTTTCTTAAGAGGGGCCTTTAAGGAAAGCACGGCCAGATGAAAGACCAAAAATTAGTTGTCAGGGCAGTTTTTAAAACACGTCTGACTTTCACTTACCTGCCAACTCCCACGTTACCCGGTTCAGGTGTACGGTTCAGATGTACTTGATGAACTGTAATCTACAGGTGCCATCGCCTCCAGAGATAGGACTGAGCACCCCTGCATCAGAAAAGTACACTGAACCCTATGTCGACAGAACCCTCTAAGCTCTTGACTGTCTGCAAAAAGTCGCAGCAGGCCTTATTTAAAACACAATGGTGGAAACCGACAGCGGAAGGTGCAATTTCAAGGTAGCGTGGCCGAGCGGTCTAAGGCGCTGGATTTAGGCTCCAGTCTCTTCAGAGGCGTGGGATTAAATCCCACTGCTGTCAGTGGGTCTTTGCTCTGCTCGGAGTGTTGTGAGTGCAGATTTCTGCTTACCTCCCGATTCAAATTAGCTACTTCAGGTGTGCTCTATGAGGGATGCACCTGCACTCACCTGCTGTACTCAACAACCCCACCCGAGGGGCTACACCTGGAAAATATCCCTGCAATTCAAGAGCACGGATAGCTCAGTCGGTAGAGCGTCATTCTTTTATCTGAGGGTCCAGGTTTCAAGTCCCTGTTCGGGCAATGAGTTTCCCCTATGTAAATGGCCCCACCCTCTGTTGTTAAAATTAAAATAAAAAGTTTGCTCTTACGTTGGAGTCGACATATGGGCTTTGAGCAGGGATTTCAACGAGCACATGCATCAGGAATTTCGTGAGACCTCAGCAAAAGTTGCAAATCCCCTCCTTGCAGTGTAGTCACAAAGTCCTGATAGAACAACTTTGCCGGAGGGCTGTTGGCTAGCCGTGATCGTATAGAGGTTAGTACTCTGCGTTGTGGCCGCAGCAACCCCGGTTCGAATCCGAGTCACGGCAGGGGACCATGTGGTCTTTTCGTGTTTGTGAAGTACTGCATTTCCCTTTTGACTTGTGGCTGTAAAGCGATCGGAGAGATACAGTAGCGAAAACCGGCCATCTGTAGCTGCAGTTCTGTGGTAGCTTGGCCGAGCGGTCTATGACGCTGGATTAACGCTCCAGTCCCTTCGGAGGCTTGGGTTCAAATCCCACCGCTGCCAGCTGAGGTTTAATGTGGCCAGTTTGCCCTTGGGCTGAGCTATGGAGGCAGCTTTTAAATCGCATTTAACTTTTATGTACCTGCTAACCATCTGAGCCAAATTGACGGGTACAGGTGTGCTCGATGGGTTGTCAATGCAAC
Organism: Triplophysa tibetana; assembly: GCA_008369825.1. Lineage (NCBI taxonomy): Eukaryota > Metazoa > Chordata > Actinopteri > Cypriniformes > Nemacheilidae > Triplophysa > Triplophysa tibetana. The sequence continues at coordinate 16,084,839 of CM017897.1, forward strand.
TTGGTATATAGCAATGTAGTACAGATTCAATCTAAAACAATGTGCACATAATTTATAGCCTTCAATGTGATTTTACAAATGTTTCTTAAGAGGGACCTTTAAGGAAAGCACGGCCAGATGAAAGACCAAAAATGAGTTGTCAGGGCAGTTTATAAAACACGTCTGACTTTCACTTACCTGCCAACTCCCACGTTACCCGGTTCAGGTGTACCGCTCAGATGTACTTGATGAATTGCAATCTACAGGTGCCATCGCCTCCAGAGATAGGACTGAACACCCCTGCATCACAAAAGTACACTGAACCCTATGTTGACAGAACCCTCTAAGCTCTTGACTGTCTGCAAAAAGTCGCAGCGGGCCTTATTTAAAACACAATGGTGGAAACCGACAGCGGAAGGTGCAATTTCAAGGTAGCATGGCAGAGCGGTCTAAGGTGCTGGATTTAGGCTCCAGTCTCTTCAGAGGCGTGGGTTAAAATCCCACCGCTGCCAGTGGGTCTTTGCTCTGCTCGGAGTGTTGTGAGTGCAGATTTCTGCTTACCTCCAGATCCAAATTAGCTAGTTCAGGTGTGCTCTATGAGGGATGCACCTGTACTCAACAACCCAACCCGTGCGGCTACACCTAGAACATTTCGCTGCAATTCAAGAGCACGGATAGCTCAGTCAATAGAGCATCAGTCTTCTTATCTGAGGGTCCAGGTTTGAAGTCCCTGTTCGGGCAATGAGTTTCCCCTATGCAAATGGCCCCACCCTCTCTTGTTAAAATTAAAATAAAAAGTTTGTTCTCACGTTGGAGTCGACATATGGGCTTTGAGCAGCTATGGAAAGCACGGCCAGATAAAAGACCAAAGATGAGCTGTTAGGGAAGTTTTTAAAACATGTCTGACTTTCACCTAGCTGCCAAGTCCCAGAGCCATGTTACCCGGTTCAGATCCTGCAATCTACAGTTGGCATTGCCTCCAGACATAGGTCTGAACACCCTTTATGTGATCTTGTGCATCCCAGTTTTGTTGCAGCTTAAGAATCAACTGGTACTCGTAAGTGAAATCGATCATTAGTGTTTTATTGAGTCTAACGCAGTTTCATTTCCTTCGTTTGCGTCCGCTGAGTCAGGCGCTGTTAGTTTGCATTTGTTTGCGTGTAAATATTGGGAGATATTGGAAGGCGTGTCCAACGCCAGCTAAAGTACTTAAACAGTTGTTCTGAGGTCAGTTCGTGGGAGAAGCAGTTTTGTTGCAGCTTAAAAATCAAGTGGTACTCGTAAGTGAAATCGATCATTAGTGTTTTATTGAGTCTAACGCAATTTCGTTTCCTTTGTTTGCGTCCGCTGAGTCAGGCGCTGTTAGTTTGCATTTGTTTGCGTGTAAATATTGGGAGATATATTCTCTGCGCCACCACCTCTTGACCACAGTCAATCCCCAGACACATGCTCGTTCCCCTCATTCTCTCTCCTATCTGAAGAGGAAGTTTCCAAGGCAATTTCTTCTAACCACCCGACTACCCTCCCTCTAGATCCCATCCCCACCCATCTCCTCCAGGCCATCTCTCCATCAGTTGTACCCTCTCTGACTCACATTATCAACTTTTCCCTCACCACTAGCACATTTCCTACTCTCTTCAAAGAGGCCCGTATTACCCCATTACTAAAGAAGCCTACTCTTAATCCTGCACTGTTAGAAAACTACAGACCGGTATCCCTACTCCCCTTCGCTTCTAAAACTCTAGAACGTGTTGTATGTAACCAGCTCTCAACATTCCTCACCCAGAACAACCTCCTTGACAGCAACCAGTTTGGGTTCAAGAGCGGTCATTCCACTGAGACTGCGCTGCTCTCTGTTATCGAAGCCCTGAGACTGGAAAGAGCTTCCTCTAATGAATTTCTTTTTACCAACAAGTTAAAGTGTGATGATGTCGTGAGAATTCCACCGAGGTCCATAGGAGCATTAAGAAAGTCTGCACAACACTCTAAATGAGTCAAGCTTGCAGCCTTCCTCCTGCACACATTCAATATCAAAAAAACAAATCTTTTCTAACGAGAATGCTATGAGATATCGGTTGCAATTCGGCACAACAACATTTCAGCAATTGCAAGCCAGTCCTTAGTTAGTATTGTGGACAGTATCTCTGCCTGTCACGCGAAGACCGGGGTTCGATTCGTCGACGGGGAGCTTGAGTGTCACTATGGGTCATCTCTGTCAACGTTTTGCTTCGTCAGCCTTTATGTTCAGCAAGGTATGCCGGGCCAGCTCTGTCAGTAGAGCATTAGACTCTTAATGTCAGGGTTGGTAGAGGTTGAGATTCAGCGTCGTGTGCTCGAGCCCCACGTTGGACGAACAAGTGACTTTTGTTTGTGGTGACTTTCACCTAGGCCTCGGGTTCCCAGGCTTAGTGATGGAACAGTCAAGCAGCTTCTTGGAAAAATACAGAACATTTGACGACTTTACCGTTATGCTGCAAAAGCGGCTCTCGGAAAACAGGCACTATATTTTCGTGCGGCGACGTTCGTTATTTTGAACTTGGAAACCTCTGCTTTTTCTTGCCAAGTCAAACCGTTGATCTGTCCGAGAAAAACAAATTTAACGTCCACATCAGCCCCCGTCTCTCGTTGGCTTTCGTGCAATGTCCGTCTGTGTGGTGCCACCGTTGGCAATTTCCCATCGAGAGGCCTCGTGGCGCAACGGTAGCGTGTCTGACTCCAGATCAGAAGGTTGCGTGTTCAAATCACGTCGGGGTTAAGGGTTATTTCTGCCCGGAAGGCTTTTTAACAATACCGTGAGGCTGATGTCGCACACCGATTGCTGCTAGAAACTCGTTCACTGAGATTTAGAACCGAAGGGAGCTTTTTGTACCCACATGACTGCCCACTTTGGCTCTTTTGGATTGTGCAAGGAGTTAAAATGTAGAAGCTGCCAAGAAAGGCTGATAAACTAGATACGTGGCTATTTGTTTGACCTCCTACACAGCTGACTTGACAGAGCCTCACTGAGAAACAGCGGCTTTTTCATTTGAAAATAACCAATTGAGAAAATGGTAATTCCCATACCGGGAGTGAACGTTAAAATCTCTGCATCACAGAAACAAGGTCAGCCTAAATAACTGATCAGTACCATTACGGGTGACCCCAAAAGTGCAAGAAGGAGTGCTTCGCAAGAACAGCATTCAAGTGGACATGCGTCAAAAGAAGCGTGTTGCGGTCTCGAACAGAGAACCTTTCGCGTGTTAGGCGAACGTGATAACCACTACACTACAGAAACTCTAACGTTGACAAAAACTTGCCAGTCACAAATTTTAAGGTGTTTCAGGGCAAGTTTTTTCAGTTAAGACATCTCAAACATTTATCGTAGTCTGGGACTAGTCTTAAGCCTTGTCTACGAAACCGGGCATTGAATCCTTAAAGGCTTGTTTAGCTTGTAATTATATTCCGCTCTATGGCTTAAAGCAGGCGATGTTTCTCTTCGGTTCCGAACCGAGCACCTTTCGCGTGTAAAGCGAACGTGATATTTCCTACACTACTGAATCGTTGACATCTTCTGCGTACGTCGTCTAGCTTGCGCTGGTTTAAAACAGACCACTCAAGCGTTGTTTTCATGTTTCGGGAATGATTTATGGTTTGATTTTGGTCAAAAGTAACACAAGGGTCTTGTTCGATTTCTGTCTGATTTTGCCCAGTTAAGAACCGGGGCCTTTCACGTGTGATGTGAATGTTAAAACCTCTGCATCACAGAAACAAGGTCAGCCTAAATAACTTATCAGTACCATTACGGGTGACCCCAAAAGTGAAAGAAGGAATGCTTCGCAAGAACGGCATTCAAGTGGACCTGCGTCAAACTGGCAAACCTCTGCTGTTTCTTTCCAAGTCAAACCGTTGATCTGTCCGAGAAAACTAATTTAACGTCCACATCAGCCGCCATCTCTCGATGGCTTTCGTACAATGTCCGTCTGTTTGGCGCCATCTTTGGCAATTGCCCATCGAGAGGCCTCGTGGCGCAACGGTAGCGCGTCTGACTCCAGATCAGAAGGTTGCGTGTTCAAATCATGTCGAGGTCAAGGGTTCTTTCTGCGTTGACAGCTTTTTAACAATACCGTGAGGCTGTTGTCGCACACCGATTGCTGCTAGAAAGTCTTTCACTGAGATTCCGTTTTAGAACCCAAGGGAGCTTTTTGTACCCACATGACTGCCCACTTTAGCTCTTTTGGATTGTGCAAGGAGTTAAAATATAGAAGCTGCCAAGAAAGGCTGATAAACTAGATGCGTGGCTATTTGTTTGACCTCCTACACAGCTGACACGACAGAGCCTCACCGTGAAACAGCAGCTTTTTCATTTGAAAATAACCAATTGAGAAAACGATAATTCCCATAACGGGAGTTGAACCCGGGCCACCTGGGTGAAAACCAGGAATCCTAACCGCTAGACCATATGGGAGCCTTAGCTGTCGTCTTCCGACCTGGACGTTAAGTGCACTTCAACTGTTTCCCAGCAAAGAGGAAGCAAATAACCACCACACATTTGAAGTGCATCGCAGAAGATCGTCTACCTATCTGAGCAGGTGCTGACAATAAACTCGCAACAATCGGGGTGAAACCAAGAGTCCCAAAACAGCTAGGAGACAACGATGTGCAAAAGCAATCCACCAGAGACAGATTCTTAAACTCTCTGGTTCTTGGCCCAATAACGAAGGCCTGCTGTGAGCGGAGCCTTCCAAAATTACATTAAACTCACGGTGGTTTCACTCTGCGGAAATCTTTTTCATTAAAGGCGGAAGATTTCTGCGTAGATCAAGAGAAATTCGAGCTACACCCACCAGCTCTCGGCCCAGTGTGCTTCCTATGTCGTACCGCAATGTTCAAGGGGCTAATATTTGGTTGAGGCTCCTTCATGATCATTCCCTCTGGGAGGGGCCAAAGAGACACAGTGCTCTTCCATCAACAAATTACTGCAAAAGCCAACTCTGAAGAGATTTTCCTGAAGCTAACATCCTGCCGACCACAGGTACTAGGATCTGGATCTGCCAAGAAATAAAATACAAATCTTCACTCTCCGACAACTCTAGCTGAATCAGAACAGTGGTACTGTTTAGCATGTTGAAACATGGTTTATATGCTCTTCTACTATGGATAAAAGCATTTGCCAAATGAAAAAATGGAAGTGGATAGGGTACGGCGTCCTTCTTCCTCTATGGAATTTCTTTTTACCAACAAGTTAAAGTGTGATGATGTGGTGAGAATTCCACCGAGGTCCAGAAGGGATTAAGAAAGTCTGCACAACACTCTAAATGAGTCAAGCTTGCAGCCTTCCTCCTGCACACATCCAATATAAAAAAAATGAATTTTTTCTAACGAGAATGCTATGAGATATCGATTGCAAGGCTTAGTGACGGAACAGTCAGGCAGCTTCTTTAAAAAATACAGAACACTTCACGACTTAACCGTTATGCTGCAAAAGCTGCTCTCGGAAAAGAGGCGCTATATTTTCGTGCGGCGACGTTCGTTGTTAGGAATTTGCAAACCTCTGCTGTTTCTTTCCAAGTCAAACCGTTGATCTGTCCGAGAAAAACAAATTTATGGTCCACATCAGCCGCCGTCTCTCAATGGCTTTCGTGCAATGTCCGTCTGTGTGGCACCATCGTTGGCAGTTGACCATCGAGAGGCCTCGTGGCGCAAGGGTAGCGTGTCTGACTCCAGATCAGAAGGTTGCGTGTTCAAATCACGTCGGGGTCAAGGGTTCTTTCTGCGTGGAAGGCTTTTTAACAATACCGTGAGGCTGATTTCGCACACCGATTCCTAATAGAAAGTCGTTCACTGAGATTCCGTTTTAGAACCGAAGGGAGCTTTTTGTACCCACATGACTGCCCACTTTAGCTCTTTTGGATTGTGCAAGGAGTTAAAATGTAGAAGCTGCCAAGAAAGGCTGATAAACTAGATACGTGGCTATTTGGTATACCTCCTACACAGCAGACTCGACTAAGCCTCACTGTGAAACAGGGGCTTTTTCATTTGAAAATAACCAATTGAGAAAACGATAATTCCCATAACGGGAGTTGAACCCGGGCCACCTGGGTGAAAACCAGGAATCCTAACCGCTAGACCATATGGGAGCCTTAGCTGTCGTCTTTCGACCTGGACGTTAAGTGCACTTCAACTGTTTCCCAGCAAAGAGGAAGCAAATAACCACCACACATTTGAAGTGCATCGCAGAAGATCGTCTACCTATCTGAGCAGGTGCTGACAATAAACTCGCAACAATCGGGGTGAAACCAAGAGTCCCAAAACAGCTAGGAGACAACGATGTGCAAAAGCAATCCACCAGAGACAGATTCTTAAACTCTCTGGTTCTTGGCCCAATAACGAAGGCCTGCTGTGAACGGAGCCTTCCAAAATTACATTAAACTCACGGTGGTTTCACTCTGCGGAAATCTTTTTCATTAAAGGCGGAAGATTTCTGCGTAGATCAAGAGAAATTCGAGCTACACCCACCAGCTCTCGGCCCAGTGTGCTTCCTATGTCGTACCGCAATGTTCAAGGGGCTAATATTTGGTTGAGGCTCCTTCATGATCATTCCCTCTGGGAGGGGCCAAAGAGACACAGTGCTCTTCCATCAACAAATTACTGCAAAAGCCAACTCTGAAGAGATTTTCCTGAAGCTAACATCCTGCCGACCACAGGTACTAGGATCTGGATCTGCCAAGAAATAAAATACAAATCTTCACTCTCCGACAACTCTAGCTGAATCAGAACAGTGGTACTGTTTAGCATGTTGAAACATGGTTTATATGCTCTTCTACTATGGATAAAAGCATTTGCCAAATGAAAAAATGGAAGTGGATAGGGTACGGCGTCCTTCTTCCTCTATGGAATTTCTTTTTACCAACAAGTTAAAGTGTGATGATGTGGTGAGAATTCCACCGAGGTCCAGAGAAGGATTAAGAAAGTCTGCACAACACTCTAAATGAGTCAAGCTTGCAGCCTTCCTCCTGCACACATCCAATATAAAAAAAATGAATTTTTTCTAACGAGAATGCTATGAGATATCGATTGCAAGGCTTAGTGACGGAACAGTCAGGCAGCTTCTTGAAAAAATACAGAACACTTCACGACTTAACCGTTATGCTGCAAAAGCTGCTCTCGGAAAAGAGGCGCTATATTTTCGTGCGGCGACGTTCGTTGTTAGGAATTTGCAAACCTCTGCTGTTTCTTTCCAAGTCAAACCGTTGATCTGTCCGAGAAAAACAAATTTATGGTCCACATCAGCCGCCGTCTCTCAATGGCTTTCGTGCAATGTCCGTCTGTGTGGCACCATCGTTGGCAGTTGACCATCGAGAGGCCTCGTGGCGCAAGGGTAGCGTGTCTGACTCCAGATCAGAAGGTTGCGTGTTCAAATCACGTCAGGGTCAAGGGTTCTTTCTGCGTGGAATGCTTTTTAACAATACCGTGAGGCTGATTTCGCACACCGATTCCTAATAGAAAGTCGTTCACTGAGATTCCGTTTTAGAACCGAAGGGAGCTTTTTGTACCCACATGACTGCCCACTTTAGCTCTTTTGGATTGTGCAAGGAGTTAAAATGTAGAAGCTGCCAAGAAAGGCTGATAAACTAGATACGTGGCTATTTGGTATACCTCCTACACAGCAGACTCGACTAAGCCTCACTGTGAAACAGGGGCTTTTTCATCTGAAAATAACCAATTGAGAAAATGGTAATTCCCATACCGGGAGTGAACGTTAAAATCTCTGCATCAGAGAATCAAGGTCAGCCTAAATAACTGATCAGTACCATAACGGGTGACCCCAAAAGTGCAAGAAGGAGTGCTTCGCAAGAACGGCATTCAAGTGGGCATGCGTCAAAAGAAGTGTGTTGCGGTCTCAAACAGAGAACCTTTCACGTGTTAGGCGAACGTGATAACCACTACACTACAGAAACTCTGACGTTTGCAAAAACTTGCCAGTCACAAATTTTTAGGTGTTTCAGGGCAAGTTTTTTCAGTTAAGACATCTCAAACATTTATCGTAGTCTGGGACTAGTCTTAAGCCTTGTCTACGAAACCGGGCATTGAATCCTTAAAGGCTTGTTTAGCTTGTAATTATATTCCACTCAATGGCTTAAAGCAGACGATGTTTCTCTTCGGTTCCGAACCGAGGACCTTTCGCGTGGAAAGCGAACGTGATATTTCCTACACTACTGAATCGTTGACATCTTCTGCGTACGTCGCCTAGCTTGCGCTGGTTTAAAACAGACTACGCAAGCGTTGTTTTCATGTTTCGGGAATGATTTATGGTTGACCCCAAAAGTGCAAGAAGGAGTGCCCGCAAGGCTTCACTCGTGCTGCAAAGAGGACGAATTCAAAAAGGGAAAGGCAGGAATTCAATAACACGAAAAGTGCACACGGTCCCCAGCCGTGACCCGGATTGGAGTCGGGATTGCTGCCCCCACAATGCAGAGTACTAACCACTATATGATCATGGCTTGCCAACAGCCCTCCGGCAAAGATGTGCTAGCAGGACTTTGTGCCTACATCTGCAAGGAGGGGATTGGCAACTTTAGTTGAGGTCTCAAGGAATTCATGACGCATCTGCTCTTGTGCCCACTTACCTCAAATGATCACCCCCAACGCCCATGGAACCACTATTGTGCCCACTTATCTCATATGACCACCCCCCCACGCCCATGGAACCACTCTTGTGCCCACTTACCTCATATGACCACCCCCCCGCCCATGGAACCACTATTGTGCGCACTTACCACTTATGACCCCCCCTCGCCCTTGAAACCACTATTTTGCCCACTTACCACTTATGAACACCCCTCACTTGTGGAACCACTGTTCTGCCCCATTACCTCATATGAACCTCTAAGCTCCAACCCCTTGCCCACGGACCACATATTGTGCCTCCTGACCACATATGCACCTCCAGCATCGCTTGTGGAACCAACTTTGTGCCTGAGTGCCCTTTCGGTCCGACGTTGATACACGCGTACTGGGTAGGTACCGACATGCGACTGACAAAATTTGGTGTGTTTACGACCATGATTTTGTGTTGAGGAAGCCTCGCGTCAGGCAGTTACCGTCGCACACACCTGTACTTAACGTATGTCAATGGGTGGCCCGTGTCGCCCCGCCGTGTCGCTTATCGGATCCATAAGGCATTCTGGGGGTTAACTGCGACAAGCCCGCGTGTAGTTTATGCCCATTCATGTTTTTTGTGGTCTACTCAATGGGAGCCCATTCATTTCAATGGCCATTCATTCTGATGGTGCGCGGGCGGTCCCCGCAGGGTTCTGTCAGGCCGAGCTTGATATATGAGTAGCGTCGCATTACTGTGTTACGATCTACAGATGTTCACGTTGCACAATTGTGGTTTCATGGCCACGCTTTCCTTTTAATCTATAGAGCGTCAGTGTAAATGGCAAACGGGCACAATAGTGGTTGGATGGCCACAGTGCAACCGTAGTGGCTAAACGGGCACAATGTGGTTTCATGGTCACATGACCACTGTAGTGGCAAATGGGCAGAATATTGTTTTGGTGGACATCTCAACCGAAAGGTCCAGCGACATAAAACTTGTTTTACACTAATCCAGGCGAGGCCGGGATTTAACGCAACTCGTTCCGGATCGGAATTCCGATGACTGCAAAACCACTATACTGTTGAATGGGATAAACCTGAAGCGGGCCGTCCGTATCCCTGCTCCGCGCTGGGCTGCGACGTTGAGACGTACGTTCCTGTTCACGCCTCGACACGCTCCTTTGCGATCGTAAATTTGAATAAGATCTGAGAAAGTTAAAGTATTGTCGAAATATCTAAAAGGGTAACTAACCCCTCGTTATTTTTTCGTCGAAAATTTTGGACTCGTTTGGATCTTTTCCTAAGTTGGGATCCCGAAGTAGCTGGTCGAGACGTGAACAGGAACGCGCTTCTTAAGATCCTAGACTGCCGCGGAACAGGGAAACAGAGGAAACACCTCTGGCTTATCCCGTTCGACGGCATAGTGGGTTCGTGGTCAGCGGAATTCCGGGTCGGAAAAGTGTTCGTCATACTGCCTTGGGAATGGCGATAAAGTGCCGTAAAGTGCCTCTCGAATGTTTTGGATGAAGTATTTGATGTGGGCTAAATAGTGGTGGCTAAATAGTGGTTTCATGATCACAGTGCAACCGTAGTGGCTAAGTGGGCAGAATAGTGGTTTCATAGGCACGCCTTCGTTGTAATCTATAGAGCGTCTGTGTAAATTGCAAATGGTCACAATAGTGGTTTCATGGGCACAGAGCAACCGTAGTGGCTAAATGGGCACAATAGTGGTTTCATGGGCAATCTGTCCTTGTCATCTGTAGAGCATCTGTGTAAATTGCAAATGGGCACAATAGTGGTTTCATGGTCACGCTTTCCTTGCCGTCTGTGTAAATTGCCATCCGACACAATAGTGGTTTTATGGCCACGCTTTCCTTGTCCTCTGTGTAAATTGCAAATTGGAAGAATAGTGGTTTCATGGCCATGCTTTCCTTGTCGTCTGTGTATATTGCCATCGGGCACAATAGTGGTTTCATGGCCACGCTTTCCTTGTCCTCTATGTAAATTAGAATTGGGCACAATAGTGGTTTCATGGCCACGCTTTCCTTGTCGTCTGTGTAAATTGCCATCGGCCAAATAGTGGTTTCATGGCCACGCTTTCCTTGTCGTCTGTGTAAATTGCCATCGGGCAGAATAGTGGTTTCATGGCCACACTTTCCTTGTTGTCTGTGTAAATTGCCATCGGGCAGAATAGTGGTTTCATGGCCACGCTTTCCTTGTCGTCTGTGTAAATTGCCATCGGGCACAATAGTGGTTTCATGGCCACGCTTTCCTTTTCCTCTATGGAAATTAGCATTGGGCACAATAGTGGTTTCATGGGCATGCTGTCCTTGTCATCTCTAGAGCGTCTGTGTAAATTGACATCGGGCAGAATAGGGGTTTCATGGCCACGCTTTCATTGTTGTCTCTGTAAATTGCTATCGGGCACAATAGTGGTTTCATGGCCACGCTTTCCTTGTCATCTATGGAGAATCTGTGTAAATTGCAAATGGACAGAATAGTGGTTTCGCTGACATCGTTACCGGAAGGTCAAGTGGCATAAATCCTGTTTTACGGCGGTCATGGCGAAGCCCCCGGGAGGGGAGAGTTTGGCAAAATAGTGAGTTAGCGGACCAAATAGTGGGTCTGCCGGCCGGGGGGGGCATGGCCGTTGGCCCTACTTGACCCTTTATCCTCAGTAGTGGAGTATTTACGAAATAGTTGGTTGGGGGTCAAAATAGTGGGTCCGCGGGCCGGGGGGAGGCTTGGGCGGTGACCCTTGCCCTCATTGGTGGAGTTTTACAAAATAGTGAGTATGGAGGCAAAATAGTTGGTCCGCGGGCCGGGGGGGCATGTTTTTCATAATTGGGGACCGGGTCGACACGTACGTGCATGAGCAATTTATTAAGTGGGCATCGGGCCCATTCGATTAAACCTGCAACAGGCTGTGGGATATCCCCCTAGAGGATTATGACCGAACTGCAAATTTTACCATTTAATGAGGTGAAACTAAAAGAATTTCCTGCGAAACCCACCGAGGTTTCAGCCCCCCGACACGTTTCCGCACGACTCCCAGCTCCCCTGGAACGAGCGGACGTGGTCGCGTAACCCCCCAAAAATTTTGGGTTTGTCGGCGCGCAGCGACCACAAACCCATTGCCCGGTGGCAATTTATTAAATGACACGCGTCGACCAGTGCCCTAACGGCATGACAGCTTTCTCAGACATAACGAGCAATGATTGCCCAAGCCTTTGATCGTAAGGGTTCAATCCCAGGATCTCCAAGATGTTACTTATTTAAAAAAACATACACAGTTCCATTGTTGATTGTCGAACTGAGCATCATTCAATATTGGCCTTTCACACATTTCACAGACAAAGCATAAGCCTAGTTTTAGACAAAAATACATTGATTGGTCTGTCTTAATTGAAAACAGCTTGCCCCGACGAATCTGGCAACATTTCCCTGAAACTTTTGTATTTCATTTCTTTCTGAACCTAAACTTTACACAGAGGCACTTTGGTGTTGGATTAGAAAAGAGCGGTGCACAAACGGTTGCGATCAAATTATAAGCACACAGATCACTACAATGTCTTTTTATGCTTCAGTGTTAGGATTTGTAGTCCCAGTAATGACTTAAGTATTTAAATAGGTTTGTTAGTAGGAGGTGTTCCGAGACTTTTGAACACATTACGGATTATACAATACTGCCCTATGGGCTGGTTTCACAATGCAAGGCTAAAGCCAGGTTTCAGATTCAAATGAATTAGTTAGGCTCTGTAAATAAACCCACCTTGCATTGACATATCGAGCAATGTATCCCTAAACCTTTACCGTGACTATACAAAATCACGTCAAACCCAGGTACACGGAGATGAATCTCAGTGGGAGTTTTGCATGTATGAGTGGTGTATGGAGGATGGTTTTATTTCCATCATCTCCGGGTGCTTTCTTGTTGTAAGCAAAGTTAACCAGCTTCATTAAACAACAAGTATGTCGTATGGTTGCAGGCAGCAGGGCTAGTCCGGGATTTATTCCCGGGACCTCTCGTACCAAAAGCAAGAGTCATAACCCTAGACCAACAAGCCACGAAGTAATACACCGTTCAAAGAGATTTGAAAAACGACTTGTTTTTTATTACCGGAAAAAGCTCACATGTGGATTGTATAGTGCACAAAGTAGAGAAATGGGACACACTTTGTGGATTATTTCAATGTCTCAAGGTGTTGTCTTGCACAGACAATCAATCGTGAGATAACGCTCCTGGAGGATCATACACTGGCAATCAAGAACTTTAATGGAGTGACAGCAGGGCTCGTCCGGGATTTGAACCCGGGACCTCTCGCACCCGAAGCGAGAATCATACCCCTAGACCAACGAGCCACGTTAAGCACACATCAAAGACAGCTAGGATGACCTGATCACTTGAGAAAAACCAGCCCAATCAAGGAACTGCAGTAAAAAGGCCCGCTCAAACACAAGAAGGTAAGGGCCCTCGTTGTATAATCAGTCTACAGTGGGCATAAAAAACATGTAAAGTTCACTCGCTCAAAGCCAAGTTCATGGGGATGTCGCTCCGTTTAAGAAGCTGCATTGCTGAACTTAAGAGTCTTGCGACTAAAATGGATTCCCTAGGCTCTCTAACTTAAAACAGCTTTCCCGGAAATAACGATCAATGCTTCCCTAAACCTTTGCTCTAACGTGAGTATAAAAAGCCACTGTCTACATCTTTCCATGTATGAGGCTTTGGGTTCCATCCCAGGATCTCCAACACGTTGCTCATTAAAAATGTTAAGCAGGTCCATTGTTGATCTTTGAAGTGAGCATCGTTCCATATTCCCCTTTCACACATTTCACATACAAAGCATAAGCCATGTTGCAGATTAAATTACACCGATTGGGCCGTTTTAACTTAAAAACGCTTTCTTAGACCTATTTAGTCACATCTTCTCAATCCCCAGGTTTTCCATTCGTTTATCAAACACACTCACTGGCAGTTTGGGATTGTAGCTCAGTGGTAGAGTGCATGCTTTGCAAGTATGAGGTCATGGGTTCATTCCCCAGCTGCTTTCTTGTCGTGAGCAAAGTTGAACAGCTTCGCTTAGGGCTTTTGACCTAGAATAAATTTTAACATACACCAATACATCAAACACGCAACCAGTGGTAGACTGCGTGTGTCAGTTTATGTCGCTCAGTGGTAGAGCGCATGCTTTGCATGTGTGAGGTCTTGGGTTCAATCATCAGCATCTCCAAGTTGTTACTTGTCTGACGGTTAAGCAGCTGCATTGCTAAACATAAGTGTCTTTCAATACTTCCCTGGAGCCCGGTTTCACAAGGTTGGAGATTTTAATATCCACGTAGATATTGCTAATGATCCATTAGCTGTGGCTTTTAAAGAACTACTAGACTCTTGTGGTGTAAAACAATACATCAGTGGGCCGTGAGTGGAGCGCTACAAGTTTTACACACCTCCTCATGCACCTCCGGGAAAAAAATTGCACCCGAGGTTTGTACCGCGCTCCGACCTCAGGAACCACGTATCCCCGGGTTAGCACGGCTGACATCACTTCTGCTTCCTCCTGAGCTCGACCCCCCTGGGGGGTAGCTCAAATTCGTCAGAGTCAGATGCCAGTCTCCCTCCGATGTTGCCAGCGACATCTCATCTATGTCACGCATCGTTTCCGAGTGCGTGCCTGAGGATACAGACGGTAGGGACGATCCGCTGCTCTACGTCGTAGATCCGGCAATGTAGAAGAAAAATAATTAGTTGAAATCGTTTTGTTCGTAGTTATGACTTTTAAGGCTTTTAAGAACAAAAGGTAAATGAATGCTGCACGCCGGCTTCCTTTTATACCTGACATCCGGGGGCAGAGACCGGCATGCAAATTTCATTCGCCAAATTTCATTTGCCTTTTCTACAGTAGTAAGAGTTGAATGGTTCTAAAGGGCGAACCCCATCTGTCGTTCTTGATACAACATCGAGAGACCGACAGAAAGAGTACCGGGTTTAAGTAAATGCCAGGGGTCGGCAACCCATGGCTCTCGAGCCACATTTGGCTCTTCTGCCCCCTTTGCTGTTTCTCCCTGCAGCCTATATTGTTATTATTTTTTGTTATACAGTGGACATAGTTTTTCAAACCGAACAAACAAACAAGGTAACAGATTTCACTTAGAAAATTAAGTTTTAATATTTTGTCATTCAAAACAAACGTCAAGGACAGGGCCATTGAAATAGCAGCAAACATCACCAGCCAGCCATTTAAGGACATCAATTCAGCTCCAGCATACTAAATAGCTTGTGATGAGTCATGTGATGTTGAGCAGACTGCGTTGTTGTGTAGTTATGTGAACTCTGATGGACCGTTGAAAGAAGTCATCGATTCATACCGCTAAAAGTCCAAATGCAAGGTGAATACATCTGCGGGGCTGTGGTGAATTGTTTGAAAGACAAAGAAATAAATACCACCCACCTGGTGTCCATGGCAACTAACGTGCACCAAGCATGAAAGGAGCAAAGAAGAGGGTTGTGACTTCACTTCAGAAGTCATTGGGTCGAAAGGTGCTGACATTCCACTGCATTTTGTACCAAGAAGCATTGTGTGCTCAAACATTTCCCTTCAAATGTATTGTAGTACATTTACACCCTACACCCCCCCATTTTTCCTAGTTTATTCATAATTCCATGTTAGTGTCAAGAATCCATGAAACCTTGCTCAGCTTTTATGCTTGTGTGCCTCTAAATGACATTCTGTGTTCTATCTACCACAGGCCAAAAACTCCTTTCCACAAATTGAACATAAAAAAATATTAAATAGTATAAATAACAGAAATAACCCTTTAAATGCAAACAGTCAGTGTATCCATAAACAAAGTATTGCTCTTTCAAAACTTAAAGTGCAAACAGAAACATTTTTTTTCTTCAAGCATGAAAAAGAGATAAATGAACTACACAGAGCAGTCTAAGATATGGTCTTATTCTTTTTCAAGAAAATAACCATGTCAACGATTTCTGGCAGTAGTTGAGACCTTTTGGCAGTAACTTTGTCTCCTGCAGTTGAAGAAACACGCTCATCTGGAACAGAGGTAGCAGGCATGGAAAGGTATGCTTTGGCAAGTGGAGAAAGCAATGGATATTTAGCGCGGTTTTCTCTCCACCACTTCAGAGGGCTGCACATGAGTGGGATAAAGGCCTCTCTTCTGTAGAGATCAATTTCCTTCTCAATCCCTCTGCTGGACTTTTCTGTCTTGGAGAAAGAGTCCCCTATCAGATCCTCAAGCGTCGTCTTCTTGAAAGCAGGTTCTGTCTCTTCTGAATCGACTCCCAGAGCCCCCTCTTCCCCATGTGTGGAACACTGGGGTGCTGCATCTTCTATCATCTCAGGGCTGGGGTTTATGTACGATACATGTATTTTAAATAAAAAATAGTATTTTGTAATTTGTATTTGATTGGGTTAATGAAAATCACTTCATATTTTGTATCAAAATACTTCAGTGTTTGTATTTTTGTAGTTTCAAAATACTTCATAAAAACATCATAAAAATGCGGCCTCTGATTGGTGCCTACTGGGAAGTTTGCCTGGACCTGGGTTGAGAGCAGCAAGATTTCCATCTATCTATTGCATAAATTGCTTTAGTTGATTTAGTTTATGTTAAGTTTTGGTCCTTGTGTTAGTAGCCAAGGCTTAATATATTATACGTTCTCGTCACGCTGTGATGCTTTGGATCATCTTTTTATGCTCTATTGCAATGAATTTGGATTGTTATGCTGTTTTGTTCTCAATCCTATGTGTGATTTCACAAGCAAGGGAAGATTTATAACAAAAATAACATAGTATTTAAAGCAAAACTACTCGACTTAAGCAAATAAAAACAAATTTCAGCTCCGGTTTAACAAAGAAATGGTGGAAACGTGTTCATCTTTCATTTCCAATGACTATATTATAATGTATTCTCTTGAAAAGTCTTAATCGTCATATGTGTGTTGAATATAAAGTCCTTTTAGGAATTGATGAGGAATTGATTTTTCATTTTTCATTTGTAAATTTTAATATATTGAATCAATAAAATCCATTTCCATCCGCAATTTCTTTTCAAAAAAAAGTGAAATGTAAACAAATCACCATTGTTTTGTGTGTTTGACTTAGTTGGGTTCTTGACTTTCATTAAATAAAATTTTCTTTTATTGCTAGAAATTGTGTTGAAAAAAACATTTATGCATTGAGGAAGTCTAATGAAAGAGATGTTTTACACATGAAAATTTGCGGTTGTTTTCTTCTATAATATTAACTTTAATCAAATAATATCTGCTTCAAATAAAGTTATAACATTTTTGTGACTGTTGTGGCAGGGCGGGTACAGATCCAGGATCAGTGTCGCCTAGGAACGGGCATTTTTTTATTAATTTATTTGTTTTTGAATGTTGTGAGAGATGTTGTTGACCGGACAGAGTTAGGAAGAATGTTCCACCAGGAAGGAGTTGTGAAGCGGAGTGAGAGGGAAAGCGATTTACTGTCCTTATGAGAAGGCAATACAAGACGCCGCTGGTTTGCTGAACGCAGCGATCTTGATGGGGTGTAGGGTTGCAGGACGGTGTGAAAGTACCCCGGTGCAGATCCAGTGAAAGTCCTGTAGGCAAGCATTAGTGACTTGAATCTGATGCGGGCTTCGACGGGAAGCCAGTGAAGAGAGATGAAAAGGGGTGTCACATGAGCCCTTTTGGGCTGTTGGAAGACGAGGCGTGCTGCTGCGTTCTGGACCAGCTGGAGCGGTTTGATAGCCTTTGCAGGAAGACCAGAAAGGAGAGCATTGCAGTAGTTCAACTTTGAGATTACCAGGGCCTGGACAAGGAGTTGTGCCGCATGCTCAGTGAGACAAGGTCTAACCTTTCTAATGTTGAACAAGGCGTATCGGCATGACCGTGTTGTCTTTGCAATGTGATCAATAAAGGACAGCTGTTCATCAAATATGACTCCGAGGTTCCTGGCTGTTTTGGAAGGAGTGATTGTGGTATTGCTAAGATGGATGTTGAGATCGTGTTGCACCGTAGGGTGCACCGGAAAAACAAGTAGTTCAGTCTTGGCAGGGTTCAGCTGGAGGTGATGCCCTTTCATCCAAGCTGAGATGTCCTCGAGGCAAGCTGTAATGCAAGCTCCTACAGTGGCATCGTCTGGTCGAAACGAGATGTAGATCTGGGTGTCATCAGCATAACAGTGATACGAGAAGCCATGAGCCTGTATGATGGGTCCCAAGGATGTCATATAGATGGAAAAAAGCAGCGGTACAAGTACCGATCCCTGAGGGACCCCAGTGATCAAGTGGTGAGCTGTGGACAGCGAGCCCCTCCATGACACCTTGAAAGATCTGTTGGAGAGGTAGGATTTGAACCAGCGGAGAGGAGAGCCTGAGATTCCTAACGATGACAGGGTGGATAGCAGTGTCTGGTGATTGACAGTGTTAAACGCTGCAGATAAGTCTAGCAGAATCAGGACCGGGAATTTAGATTCCGCCTTGGCTAGCCGTAGTGCTTCTGTGACCGATAGCAGTGCAGTCTCAGTGGAGTGGTTTGTTTTGAAGCCAGACTGTTTGTCATCCAGTAGTTTGTTCTGGGATAGGTAGGAAGACACTTGGTTGAACACTGCCCGTTCCAGTGTTTTTTAAATAAATGGTAGGAGAGAGACAAGTCTGTAACTGTCGAGAGTAGAGGGGTCCAATATGGGTTTCTTCAGGAGGGGCGTGACCTGGGCATGTTTGAATGTGGATGGAAAAGTGCCGGTGAGCAGTGAGGTATTGAGGATGTGTGTGAGTGCAGGTGTGAGTGTGCTGGATATGGCCTGAAGGAGATTGGAGGGTATTGGGTCAAGGGGACAGGTGGTGGGGTGGCTCGAGAGAAGTCTGGTTACTTCAGTGTCCGTCAGTGTGGTGAAAGAGGAGAGTTTGATGGTTGAAGTCTGGGAGGTGTGTACCAAGGTCGGAGGTACCGAGAATTGTTTGCTGATTGATAATGTTTTCTCAGTGAAAAACACAGCGAAGTCTTCGGCAGTCAAAGATGAAGTGGGAGGGAGAGGAGGGGGGCAAAGAAGAGAGTTAAATGTCTTGAAAAGCTGTCTAGTGTTAGGTGCATTGCTCACCTTGGTGGTATAGAACGACATTTTAGCAGTGGTAACACTAGCAGAGAAAGAGGAGAGTAATGACTGGTAGTCCTCTAGGTCAGCAGGATTCTTGGTCTTGCGCCATTTCCTTTCAGCAGCCCTGAGTGTACTACGTTGTTCACTGATGATGTCAGACAGCCAGGGGCAGGAGGGGGTGGAACGAGCTGGTCTGGAGGACAGAGGACAAAGATTATCTAGACAGGATGTAAGTGTTGAGCAAAAGGTGTCGGTGGCAGTGTCAGCATCTAGAGATGCAAAGTTGGAGGGAAGAGAGGATGTCACTTTAGCAGAGAGTGTGCTAGGGGAGAGAGAACGAAGGTTCCGTCTAAATTAAACGGGTGGTGGTGTTTGTGTAGTACATGTAGGAAGGAGCATGTTGAAAGTTATGAAGAAGTGGTCCGAGATGTGAAGAGGTCTGACTTGAATATTATCTGTGGTGCAGTTACGGAAGTAGATGAGATCCAGGTGGTTTCCTGATCTGTGAGTACAGGCTGTGAGGAGGCGCGTGAGGTCGAACGAGGCTGTGACGGTGTGGAAGTCAGAAGCATAGGGTTTCTCCAGGTGGATGAAACCCTATTATTTAAATTATTAAAAGTTTTTTTTTTTGTAATTAATAAACCGTGAATAAACAAGAATAAAATAACTACAAAATATTAAAAAATCAATTGGGGGAGAGTAAATAAAAGACACTTCAAATAAAAAAAGATGAAGAGAAAAAGGAAGTAAATGTAAACAATAAGACAAATATAATAAATTAAATAAAAAAAACATATTAATTAAAAGTAATAATTTACATATTAAAAATGAACCAACAGAAAAATAATGATCTAAAACATTGTGTTGAAGATCATTTCAACAATATCTTTAATTATAAACTATATCAACATTTTATTTTAAAATATAAATGAAAACATATATGTCTATTCGTTTAAAAAATCTGAGCAATCAGTGTTAAATGTCAAAAGAAAATTAATTAAATAAATTAGAAGAATTAATTAGTATAAATCAATGCCACAGGTTAATAAACAGAAAGTTAAAACGTGGGGCTTTTATTTTGAAACCGAAACGTCTGTGATTGTGTGGATAAGTCCGAAAAAATTGCTGCACACTTCTATCTGTAAGTTTATATTGCATTTGATTGCATTATATTGTTGTGTGTACAAGTATTAAACTTATTTAAAAGTATAAAAAGTTTTTAAACTTATGATCAATGCAAGGTTAATTATAAAGAAAGTCATTATGATCTCTGACTTTTCTGCATTTCTCTCCAAGTGACAGTTTTAACCTGTTTTGCTTCACATTGCTACACATGCATTTCTTATCCTGGCACACTGTTTTCTTTAGGTTCATTACAGTTTTAACCTGGGCTGGGTTCACCCCGGACAAAACGTTGCAAAACATTTTTTAAATGGAATAGTGGTGCGATTGAACACCCTGTTGTGATGATGCTATCGTTGAACTATGGCAGCTGAGAAGGCCATTCTGTGCGTTCGTTTTTAAGAATTTTGGTAAGCCTGATGAAATTTGAATTAGTACGTGTTTAATACTGTAAAATACGCTTGTAACAGTCACTGCCCTTTGCCGTCCAGAATAAAAGAGAACATCCCATTCGAGTTAGAGGATTTGTGGAAGGTGTGGTTCCTAATTACTGTGTTCAAACATTTGCTTCGCATTTCAGGATGAAAAGACAAACATTTGAGGTGAAGGATAAATAGCTTCTTACCTCCTTATGATCCTTATGATCTTTTTGTGTAAGTTTTAGGCTTGTCACTGCTGCTGATCAGTGTTGTTGTGCTTTGATATTGTAATATTTACGATCATAGGATAATATAAACGTTTATTAAAGTGACACTTCACAATACATAGTAAAATATTTACATTTGTATAGTTTTTTTATTATTAAATTAATCTGTGTCTAGCACACGTTCCTAAGGAAAGGATATGGACCAGAAGACATTGCAATTACTAAATTATATACAAACAGCCTAAAAAAAGGTCCAGATCTATACTTGTGCACTTATTCTGTGATTTAAATAAACATGTGAAGAGCTCTTTTCCAAAACACTATAAATCCATTTTAATATTTTTCATTAAAAATTTCATTTTTTACCTACACCCTTACATTTTGTTAATATTCAATTTATCCTGTTAAAATGGTCTGTTGGCTCAGTCCATGTTAAACAATGATTGTTAAATGAAACAACAATATTTTCGATTATAGATTCAAAGTTTATTTTTATTTTTTTCAAAAAAATGTTGGTTTATTTTTTTTGTAAAACAAACAATCAAACGAACATGAAACATAGGACATCAGGTACTCATTCTATAAATTAACATAAATCAAATAAATGCAAATGCATGAAATAAATAACAGCCAAATAAATAAATAGTAACAAACTAAATAGTCAAATTAAATAAATGTTTTCAATTTCATGTTTCAATATTTTCCACCATATACAACAAATAATTTAGAAATAAAACATACAAATACCACTAACAAGTGAATTCTGATTGGTCGAGAGGACAAATCGCTAATATAGGCTAAAAACAGGTTCGAGAAATATAGCGATTTGGCATGAAACATTAATGGAGCAGTGAATAGGTTTAGTACATAGCAACATGGCATGACAAACTCATTTTTTTCAATATGGCTTTTAACGCGTTTTGTAAAAGAGCTCTTCATGTGCAAACAATATACTTTCTCTTGTGGATTTATTTTCATTAAACTTTCAAATTCCTACTTTATATAGCATTATCTTACAACAATCAATTTTGTGTCCGCTTATTCACAGCATTATATGGATGCAGATACTTGTACTATAATTTACGCACACACTTTTTCACAGGGTTCTCTTTGAGAAAGTTGGTCCTTTCTTGGTAAACCTAACCTTGGACAGTCCGATAAATTTGTTGTGCCCTATTTGGTTGTTGGCAAACCAAGAGAGCTTCAGGAGTGTTGCAGACCGGTCTGATATGTCAAAAGGAACCCTTCATTATGTTTTCTCTGAAATTTGCAAGGTCCTTTGTACACTTAGAAACTAATACATTCAATTGCCTAGAGAGGATGAGTTCGCAAACCTGGCAAATGGCTTTCTTGCGGAGAACATCAGATAACCAGGGGGCAGAATTACATTTACATTTAGTCATTTAGCGGACGCTTTTATTCAAAGCGCCTTACAAGTGGGGTAGGTAATGGAAGCAATTAGGACAGCATAAGTACAACAAAAGCATTAGTTCAATTTAAAAGAAGACTGGTCTCATATAGCCTAACACAGTATACAGAATCATTCATTCATACATTTTTTTTTTTTTTAGAGTAGAGATGAAGAGTAGAGAAGAAAAGAGTAGAGAAGAAACTTGAGTCAGAACAGATCAGTCAGATGTTGGCGGAAGAGATGGGTTTCAGGCGTTTCTTAAATATGGCTACAGAATCTGCAGATCTTGTAGCAGCAGGCAGATCATTCCACATAGGTGGAACAGATCCGGAGAAGGTGCGCGAGAGAGATTTTCTACCTTTATGGGATGGCACCACAAGACGCCGTTCGTTTGCAGAGCGTAGGGATCTGGCGGGTATATATGTCTGCATTAGTGAGTGAAGATAAGGTGGTGCCAAACCAGTGGTGGTCTTGTAGGCCAGGAGCAGAGTCTTGAATTTAATGCGAACGACTATAGGGAGCCAATGTAGCTTAATGAGTAGAGGAGTGACGTGTGCTCTCTTCGGTTCATTAAAGATAACTCTTGACGCAGCATTCTGGATCATCTGTAGAGGTTTGGTTGTGCAAGCTGGAAGTCCTCCCAGTAGTGCATTGCAGTAGTCCAGTCTGGACAGGACCAGAGCCTGTACTAGGACTTGCGTAGCATGCTCTGATAGGAAGGGTCTAATTTTCCTGATATTGTAGAGGATGAATCTACAGGACCGGGCGGTGATGGCAACTTGATCTGTGAAGTTGAGCTGATCATCGATCACCAATCCCACGTTTCTTGCCTTTCTGGAAGGTGTGATGTTTGATGAGCCCAGTTGAATGGAAAGGTTGTGATAAGTCTTTATATCAGCCGGGATTACAAGCAGTTCTGTTTTTGAAAGGTTCAGCTGCAGGTGATGGCCGTTCATCCAGAGTGAGATGTCGGTTGGCAAGCTGAGATGCGTGCAGAGACAGTCGGATCGTCAGGGCGAAAAGACAGATAGAGTTGTGTATCATCCGCATAGCAGTGATAGGAAAAGCCATGTTTCCTAATGACAGAGCCAAGGGATCTCGTTTATACAGAGAATAGCAACGGACCAAGCACTGAGCCCTGAGGCACACCTTTGTCGAGATGTTGGGACTCAGACACCTCACCCCTCCAAGATACTCTAAATGACCTACTTGAGAGGTAAGACCTGAATCATTCTAGCACCATTCCGGAGACCCCCATAGCCTTGAGAGTGGACAGGAGGATGTGATGGTTAACAGTGTCAAAGGCGGGAGATAGATCCAGTAGGATGAGAACAGATGAGTTAGAGGAAGCACAAATAGGGGGTTCGTGGAAAAAACCCCATTCAAACAAACAGCCATTTGACGAACAGTGTTGCGATGGATCGTAGTGTGAAAAAACCTGACACTTGCCAGTTATCTAAAGGGGAA
Organism: Triplophysa tibetana; assembly: GCA_008369825.1. NCBI lineage: Eukaryota > Metazoa > Chordata > Actinopteri > Cypriniformes > Nemacheilidae > Triplophysa > Triplophysa tibetana. The sequence continues at coordinate 16,108,147 of CM017897.1, forward strand.
GTGGCCTTAGGAACCTTGTTTTCTGGACTATTGTTTACACTCTGACCTTTAACATATAAGATACCCGATTTTAGTCCAAACTGATCATTTGACGAGCTGTTTCCTATCCTGTGTGTGTCTAAAAGAGTGGTGTGTTGTTTCTGACACCTAGAAATGAATATGTACGTTTTAAATATTGTTAAAAAGGGTTATTTCCACCAACCTACTGCACGTGGTCCACTCATATAAACTGCACGTGGAAAGGCAATGCAAACACACTAGAAAATGGATGCATTTTCTAGTTAGAACTGAATAGAAAATGGATTGCATTTTAACACTGTATATATTAATTTCTAAGTGTCAGAAACAACACGATTCATTGAGAATACTCTTTTAGACACACATATGTTAGAAAAAGCTCGCAAAATTATGAGTTTGACCTAAATTCTGGTATCTACTACATTGAATATGATGTTTTCCACCTGCAGTTTATCGAATGGGCGAGGAATAAATGCTTGGTGGACATTGCACAGAATATGCATTTTAAACGTGTAAATATTATTTTTTTGTTTTAAAAACCATGCAGCTCGATTGCCAAGCCCCCTCAGATGAACATATGTCGGTCCCGAGTGGCAGAATGCAGGTTCTGGTAAAAGTAGTTGGGAAGCGGACAAAAAGTGGTTTGGTGGTCGGGGGCGTGGCCATGGAAGGGTCTGCGGGGTCGAAGTTGAAATCGACCACCATAGTTGGTCAGTGGACAAATAGTGGTTTCGTGGACCCTGGCACCAATGGGCAGTAAGCTGGCACCCGCCTCCCATGCAAACAAATGAGTCGGGTACTGATATAATGTTGGAGGACAAGCGAGTAAGTCGATGTACATGGGATAAACCTGTGAGGGACGCATATGATATTCGTGGACAGTGGGCTAGGGGGTCTTCGAGGGGTGCCATGGCACGAGAGCGCCCCTAGTGTTGTCCTCACACCCCTTATCCGTGGGGCAGCAGATTAAAAGTGGTATTGATGCATAATCTTGTGAATGGGTGCAAAAAACATTCCCTGTTCATCTAGAGCGATGTGCTCTTGGTATGTTGTCGGGGGGGCACCAGACGGGCCAGAATCTAGAATATGGGACCCCTCGGACCTTTCTGGAAATTTCCTCGTATTGCTTATTTTAATGGCTATTCCATAGCGGTTTCGTGGAAGTGACCCCGACAGGGTCAACCGATCCAAAACCGGGTCACTTGCAACCGTACATATTCCACCGGTCGTGCGGAAAAGCCGGAAGACTTTATGACTAAGTTTAGGGGTCAAAATGTCAGAATAGGGAGGTGTGCATGCGTCACAACCTGTTCTATGCAAGATGCATTCAGTGACGCATGCACGCATTCAGTGACGCATGCGTCACTGAATGCATCTTGCATAGAACAGGTTGTGACGCATGCAGACGTTGTGTGCCTCACTGAATGCCTCATGCATAGAGCAGGCAATGAAGCATCCATGCGCTGTTATAACAGCAGACTGAGACGCATGCATGTGCTGTTTGCGTCAACGAATGCATCGTGCATAGAGCAGGCCGTGACGCATGCACACACACTGTACTAACAGTGCGTGTATGCGTCAGTGAATGCATAGAGCAGACCATAGGAAGGTGTTCCATGAAAATGTAATGTACACAAAGACGGTTTCCACAACGGCCCTCGGGGTCCCGAGAGACCCCGAACATCACAGTGACTTGCGTCACAGTCCCACTAGCAACATACTGAAAGGGCAAATGCGTCGGTGCCCAAAAAGTATTTTATTTCATTTTTTATGTATTACTCTGCAACCCATTCATTTCAATGGATGATGCTTGAAATTGAGGCCTTGAACATAAAAGATGCTAGCTTGAAAGTGAAAATGAGCATTTCATGATTTGATAACAACATATATGCGAATAATAAAGTGTGCTCATTGAATAATGTGGTTTTTGAAACATAGAATTGAATATATTTTAGTTAAACATTGTTAATAAGTGCTTTGTCCACCAACTCACTACAAGTGGCCCATTACTATAAATTGCAGGTGGAAATTTTTCGCTAAGTCATGCAGGAAGTGTCCACCTGCAGTTTATAGAATGGACCACGTGTAGTGAGTTCGTGGAAATGCATTTTTTAAGCATAATTAAGCATTCTGTGAGTTGCTGCTAACATATGTATCTCTAATAAAGTGTACTGAGGGAATAAGGTGGTTCTTTAATCGAATATATGAATACGTTGGACAAAAAAAGGAGTTATCAAGAAAAACTAAAAAGGACTACAAATATGGCAACAAGGAAGTGTCCACCTGCAGTTTATATAATGGACCACATGTAGTGAGTTCGTGGAAATGCATTTTTAAGAAAAATTAAGCATTATTAAGCATTCTGTGAGTTGCTGCTAACATATGTATGTCTATATAAGTGTACTAACAGACTAACAGGGTCTATATTACATATAGTTTATTATAAAGTGTGTCCACCAACTTAATGCGTGTGGCCTATTCGCATAAACTGCAGGTGGACATTTTCCCCGTTTTTCACTAAGTCATACAGGAAGTGTCCACCTGCAGTTTGTGTGAAAAGACACCGTGTAGTGAGTTGGTGGAAATCCATATTTATGCTTTTTTAAGCATAAATATGCATTCTGTGAGATGCTGTTAACATATGTATGTCTATTTAAGTGTACTAAAAGACTAACAGGGTCTATAATACATATAGATTATTATAAAGTGTGTCCACCAACTTAATACGTGTATACTATTCTCATAAACTGCAGGTGGACATTTTTCCTGTTTTTTACTAAGTCATAGAGGAAGTGTCCACTTGCAGTTTGTGTGAATGGACCACGTGTAGTGAGTTGGTGGAAATTCATATTTATGCTGTTTTAAGCATAAATATGCATTCTGTGAGTCGCTGTTAACATATGTACGTCTGTTAAGGTGTACCAACTGACTAACAAGGTCAATAATGCATATAGATTACTATAAAGTGTGTCCACCAACTTAATGCGTGTGGCCTATTCTCATAAACTGCAGGTGGACATTTTCCCCGTTTTTCACTAAGTCATACAGGAAGTGTCCACCTGCAGTTTGTGTAAATGGACCACGTGTAGTGAGTTCGTAGAAATGCATTTTTTAAGCATAAATAAGCATTCTGTTAGTTGCTGCTAACATATGTATGTCTAATAAGGTGTACCAACTGACTAACAGGGTCGTTAATGCATATAGATTACTATAAAGTGTTTCCACAAACTGCATATGTGTGGACTACTACTTAATCTGCAGGTGGAAATGACCACATGTAGTTTATTGTATGGACTAGGCGTATTAAGTTGGTGGACAACCACCTTTTGGGGGTTTGTCCACCAAGTTAATATGCTATGCCCATTAATATAAACTGCTGGTGGACATGACCACCTGCAGTTTATATAATGGACCACGTGTAGTGAGTACGTGGAAATGCATTTTTAAGCATAATTAAGCATAATTATGCATTCTGTGAGTTGCTGCTGTCATATGTATGTATATTTAAGTGTACTAACAGACTAACAGGGTCTATAATACATATAGATTATTATAAAGTGTGTCCACCAACTTAATACGTGTGGCCTATTCTCATATATTGTAGGTGGAAATTTGCCCCGTTTTTCACTAAGTCATACAGGAAGTTTCCCCATGCAGTTTATAGAATGGACCACGTGTAGTGAGTTCGTTGAAATGCATTTTTTAAGCATAAATAAGCATTCTGTGAGTTGCTGGTAACATATGTATGTCTGATAAAGTGTACTGAGGGAATAAGGTGGTTCTTTAATCGTATACATGAATACGTTGGACAAAAATAGTAGTTATCAAGAATAACTACAAAGGACTACAAATATGGCAACCAGGAAGTGTCCACCTGCAGTTTATATAATGGACCTAATGTAGTGAGTTCGTGGAAATGCATTTTTAAGCATAATTAAGCATAATTAAGCATTCTGTGAGTTGCTGCTAACATATGTATGTCTATTTAAGTGTACTAACAGACTAACAGGGTCTATAATACATATAGATTATTATAAATTGTGTCCATCAACTTAATACGTGTGGCGTATTCTCATAAATTGTAGGTGGAAATTTGCCCCGTTTTTCACTAAGTCATACAGGAAGTGTCCACCTGCAGTTTATAGAATGGACCACGTGTAGTGAGTTCGTGGAAATGCATTTTTTAAGCATAAATAAGCATTCTGTGAGTTGCTGCTAACATATGTATGTCTAATAAGGTGTACCAACTGACTAACAGGGTCGTTAATGCATATAGATTACTATAAAGTGTTTCCACAAACTGCATATGTGTGGACTACTACTGTAATCTGCAGGTGGAAATGACCACATGTAGTTTATTGTATGGACTAGGCGTATTAAGTAGGTGGACAACCACCTTTTGGGGGTTTGTCCACCAAGTTAATATGCTATGCCCATTACTATAAACTGCTGGTGGACATGACCACCTGCAGTTTATATAATGGACCACGTGTAGTGAGTTCGTGGAAATGCATTTTTAAGCATAATTAAGCATAATTATGCATTCTGTGAGTTGCTGCTGTCATATGTATGTATATTTAAGTGTACTAACAGACTAACAGGGTCTATAATACATATAGATTATTATAAAGTGTGTCCACCAACTTAATACGTGTGGCCTATTCTCATATATTGTAGGTGGAAATTTGCCCCGTTTTTCACTAAGTCATACAGGAAGTTTCCCCATGCAGTTTATAGAATGGACCACGTGTAGTGAGTTCGTTGAAATGCATTTTTTAAGCATAAATAAGCATTCTGTGAGTTGCTGGTAACATATGTATGTCTGATAAAGTGTACTGAGGGAATAAGGTGGTTCTTTAATCGTATACATGAATACGTTGGACAAAAATAGTAGTTATCAAGAATAACTACAAAGGACTACAAATATGGCAACCAGGAAGTGTCCACCTGCAGTTTATATAATGGACCTAATGTAGTGAGTTCGTGGAAATGCATTTTTAAGCATAATTAAGCATAATTAAGCATTCTGTGAGTTGCTGCTAACATATGTATGTCTATTTAAGTGTACTAACAGACTAACAGGGTCTATAATACATATAGATTATTATAAATTGTGTCCATCAACTTAACACGTGTGGCGTATTCTCATAAATTGTAGGTGGAAATTTGCCCTATTTTTCACTAAGTCATACAGGAAGTGTCCACCTGCAGTTTATAGAATGGACCACGTGTAGTGAGTTCGTGGAAATGCATTTTTTAAGCATAAATAAGCATTCTGTGAGTTGCTGCTAACATATGTATGTCTAATAAGGTGTACCAACTGACTAACAGGGTCGTTAATGCATATAGATTAATATAAAGTGATTCCACAAACTGCATATGTGTGGACTACTACTGTAATCTGCAGGTGGAAATGACTACATGTAGTTTATTGTATGGACTAGGCGTATTAAGTTGGTGGACAACCACCTTTTGGGGGTTTGTCCACCAAGTTAAAATGCTATGCCCATTACTATAAACTGCTGGTGGACATGACCACCTGCAGTTTATATAATGGACTACGTGTAGTGAGTTCGTGGAAATGCATTTTTAAGCATAATTAAGCATAATTATGCATTCTGTGAGTTGCTGCTAACATATGTATGTATATTTAAGTGTACTAACAGACTAACAGGGTCTATAATACATATAGATTATTATAAAGTGTGTCCACCAACTTAATACGTGTGGCCTATTCTCATATATTGTAGGTGGAAATTTGCCCAGTTTTTCACTAAGTCATACAGGAAGTGTCCACCTGCAGTTTGTGTAAATGGACAACGTGTAGTGAGTTGGTGGAAATTCATATTTATGCTTTTTTAAGTATAAATATACATTCTGTGAGTTGCTGCTGTCATATGTATGTATATTTAAGTGTACTAACAGACTAACAGGGTCTATAATACATATAGATTATTATAAAGTGTGTCCACCAACTTAATACGTGTGGCCTATTCTCATATATTGTAGGTGGAAATTTGCCCCGTTTTTCACTAAGTCATACAGGAAGTTTCCCCATGCAGTTTATAGAATGGACCACGTGTAGTGAGTTCGTTGAAATGCATTTTTTAAGCATAAATAAGCATTCTGTGAGTTGCTGGTAACATATGTATGTCTGATAAAGTGTACTGAGGGAATAAGGTGGTTCTTTAATCGTATACATGAATACGTTGGACAAAAATAGTAGTTATCAAGAATAACTACAAAGGACTACAAATATGGCAACCAGGAAGTGTCCACCTGCAGTTTATATAATGGACCTAATGTAGTGAGTTCGTGGAAATGCATTTTTAAGCATAATTAAGCATAATTAAGCATTCTGTGAGTTGCTGCTAACATATGTATGTCTATTTAAGTGTATTAACAGACTAACAGGGTCTATCATACATATAGATTATTATAAATTGTGTCCATCAACTTAATACGTGTGGCGTATTCTCATAAATTGTAGGTGGAAATTTGCCCCGTTTTTCACTAAGTCATACAGGAAGTGTCCACCTGCAGTTTATAGAATGGACCACGTGTAGTGAGTTCGTGGAAATGCATTTTTTAAGCATAAATAAGCATTCTGTGAGTTGCTGCTAACATATGTATGTCTAATAAGGTGTACCAACTGACTAACAGGGTCGTTAATGCATATAGATTAATATAAAGTGATTCCACAAACTGCATATGTGTGGACTACTACTGTAATCTGCAGGTGGAAATGACTACATGTAGTTTATTGTATGGACTAGGCGTATTAAGTTGGTGGACAACCACCTTTTGGGGGTTTGTCCACCAAGTTAAAATGCTATGCCCATTACTATAAACTGCTGGTGGACATGACCACCTGCAGTTTATATAATGGACTACGTGTAGTGAGTTCGTGGAAATGCATTTTTAAGCATAATTAAGCATAATTATGCATTCTGTGAGTTGCTGTTAACATATGTATGTCTATTAAGGCGTACCAACTGACTAACAGGGTCAATAATGCATATAGATTACTATAAAGTGTGTCCACCAACTTAATACGTGTGGCCTATTCTCATAAATTGTAGGTGGACATTTGCCCCGTTTTTCACTAAGTCATACAGGAAGTGTCCACCTGCAGTTTATAGAATGGACCACGTGTAGTGAGTTCGTGGAAATGCATTTTTTAAGCATAAATAACCATTCTGTGAGTTGCTGCTAACATATGTATGTCTAATAAAGTGTACTGAGGGAATAAGATGGTTCTTATATGAATACGTTGGACAAAAATAGTAGTTATCAAAAAAAACTACAAAGGACTACAAATATGGCAACCAGGAAGTGTCCACCTGCAGTTTATAGAATGGACCACGTGTAGTGAGTTCGTGGAAATGCATTTTTAGGCATAATTAAGCATAATTAACCATTCTGTGAGTTGCTGCTAACATATGTATGTCTATTTAAGTGTACTAACAGACTAACAGGGTCTATAATACATATAGATTATTATAAAGTGTGTCCACCAACTTAATACGTGTGGCCCATTACTATAAACTGCAGGTGGAAAAGCCAAAATTAGTTTGCAAGTTGTCGAATAGTGCTTCCGTGGTACGGGGGGGGGGGGCGGGTGTCGACCCGGGTGGTCCTGGGACCATTTTGGCAAAAGTAGTTGGTTAGTGGTCAAATAGTGCTTCCGTGGTACGGGGGGGGGCGGGGGTCGACCCGGGTGGTCACCTGACCATTTTGGCAAAAGTAGTTGGTTAGTGGTCAAATAGTGCTTCCGTGGTACGGGGGGGGGGGGGCGGGGGTCGACCCGGGTGGTCACCTGACCACTTTGGCAAAAGTAGTTGGTTAGTGGACAAATAGTGCTTTGGTGGTACGGGGGGCGTGTCAGGGGGCGTCGCCCGGTAAGATAGGGACCAATCCGTGAGAGGCAATGGGGTCCCAAGACAACCTGCCAAAGATAGTTGGGAAGTGGAAGAATATCATGTTCGTGGTCATCCGGGGGAAGCACCAACCACCCACCCCTGGACTACGGCAATGGGATGAGCCCCATTCACTTCAGTTGGGCCATGGACAGGCTTGGCGCCACACTGTGGCCGAGTGCCGAAGCGCAGCTGGGGACCTCTTCGCTTGGCGCGCCTCCCGTACGGACCCCCTTCAGCGGGGGGGCGAACTTTCACCCCAGGTCTGCTCAGGGCGGTCTCCCCTTCGGTTGACCCGACATCGGACCCCCGAAAAATCTGGGGTCTTCCCCGCGCAGCGTCCTCGAAACCATTTCCACCACCCTGTTAGAGCAATGAAGCCGTGGACTGCTTTGAAAAGTCTGGGACTATGCTGAGGAAGCTGAAGTTGGACTGGGAATCCATTAAAAGCCTACAAGTATCCAACCCGGGGGTACAGCGTACACAGAAACAACTGAAGGAAGTGCTGGGTAAAGCTACAAATGTGTTTCAACCAGGTATTGGAACCCTGAAACACATTAAAGGAAAAATAACTCTTGAGGAGTCTGCAGTTCCTAGGTTTCAAAAGGCACGTCCAGTACCTTATGCTATCCGCCAGAAAGTCGAAATTGAGCTAGATAGGCTAGAAGCTGAAGGAATCCTTTCCAAGGTCGATTGGAGCCCCTGGGCAACCCCTTTCGTTCCAGTTGCTAAAAAGGACGGGACGGTAAGGCTGTGCGGGGATTTCTAAAGTCTCCATCAACCCTGTGCTGCAAGCAGAACAATATCCACTCCCAAGAATTGAGGATATTTTTGCTAACCTTTCAGGAGGGCAGTTTTTCAGCAAAATAGATCTGGCAGAAGCATACTTGCAGATGGAAATAGAAGAGGACTCGAAAGTGTACCTAACTATAAACACCCATAAAGGACTGTATCACTACAATAGGCTGGTTTTCGGCATCGCCTCAGCCCCAGCACTATGGCAAAGAGCAATGGAGCAGGTACTTCAAGGATGCCCAGGGACACAATGCTACCTTGATGACATTATAGTCACAGGAGAGAACGACTGCAGTCATCTAGAGAATCTGACACGTCTCCTGAAAAGACTAGAGGAGTATGGACTACGGGCAAGACGTGATAAGTTCGCGTTTTTCAAGAGCACTATCACATACTGTGGACACGAGATTGATGCAAATGAACTACACAAATGTCTTGACAAACTAAAAGCTGTTGCAGAGGCACTGCAACCAAAAGACGTCTCACAGCTGCAGTCCTTTCTTGGATTCGTTAATTATTACAACCGGTTCCTGCCAAACCTTGCCAACGTTCTTCACCCTCTCCATGCATTACTACGGACAGGAAAGAAATGGATGTGGACAAAGCAGTGTGAACGAGCATTTCAGGAGGCTAAGAAACTGGTGATGTCAGACACAGTGTTGACCCATTTTGACCCGCACAAACCCGTGAAGCTAGCCTGTGATGCATCACCATATGGAATCGGTGCGGTGTTGTCGCATGTGATGAGTGATGGAACGGAACGCCCCATAGCCTTTGCTTCGCGCTCCCTAAGTGCTGCAGAGACAAATTATGCACAGATAGACAGAGAAGCTTTAAGCCTGGTCTGGGGCGTGAAGCGATTTAATCAGTATTTGTATGGAAAGGAATTTACCTTGGTTACGGACCATCAGCCTCTGCTTTCCATTTTTAGTTCTCAGAAAGGAGTACCACTGACAGCTGCTGCACGAATGCAGAGTTGGGCACTGTTTCTGGGAGGACACAGATATCAAATTGAGTTCAAAAGAACGCTCAAACATGCAAATGCAGATGGACTGTAACGTTTACCTTTAAATGGTCACGGCCTAGAGTCAACAATGGAAAGCACAGCCCAGGACGTTTTTACTCTGGGGCATCTTGAGAATTCTCCTGTCACAGCTGAAATGATCCAGAGAGTAACCAGAAGAGACCCTACCTTGTCACAGGTCTACACAGCCACTCAAACCGGCTGGAGTGTAGAACAAAAAGATAGATTTCCACAGTTCTATCAGCGGCGGGATGAACTATCTCTGGACGGAGGATGCATCATGTGGGGGTTAAGAGTCGTGGTACCACCAAAATTGCGCACTCGAGTGTTGGAAGAAGTGCATACTGGCCATTTAGGGGTGGTAAAGATGAAGTCGCTTGCACAGAGTTTTGTTTGGTGGCCGGGAATTGACCAGCAAATAGAACAACTTGTCATGTGTTGTTCAGGATGTCAGCATGTTCAAAAGATGCCAAAGACTGCTCCATTGCATCCTTGGGAATGGCCTACATCACCATGGCAACGGATACACGTTGACTTTGCAGGGCCGTTTGTGGGACGTATGTTTCTGGTCATTGTTGATGCATGCTCTAAGTGGCCAGAGGTTTTTGATATGACAATTACAACGGCTAGTCAAACCCTTGCAGTACTGAGAGATCTGTTTGCAAGGACCGGGGTTCCACAACAGTTGGTGAGTGACAATGGGACCCATTTAGTGGCTGAGGATCTCCAGATGTTTTTGAGGAACAACGGCATCAAGCACATAACATCAGCGCCATACCACCCCGCCACAAATGGGTTCGCTGAACGATTCGTGCAAAGTTTGAAAAATGCACTGCGAGCCATGACGAATGAAGGGATCTCACTAAGCCAGAAGCTGCACAACTTCTTGTTTGCGTACAGAAACGCAGTACACATCACCACTAATCGAACACCTGCCATGCTGTTCATGGGAAGACCTCTACGTTCCAGGCTGGATTTGGTGAAACCTAACTTGAAAAGAACTGTAGAGGACAACCAACTGAAACAATCAACAGGAGGACAGACAACACGTGAGTTGGGAATTGGAGAGTGTGTGCTCGCTAGAGATTACAGAGGTGATCACAAGTGGATGCCTGCAAAGGTTAAAGAACGCACTGGACCGCTTTCTTATACAGTCGAGGTTGCTCCAGATACCACTTGGAGACGACACATCGATCAGCTGAAGAAATCAAATGCTTCTCAGGAACATGTGGAGAATGTGACTCTTCCACCTGCTGTGCCTGTTACCAATGGTAATGATACCACTGCGCCACAAGATGTTGTTAAACCAATCAGTGAAACACCACAGACCCCAACTTCATCCTGTGTTCAAGGACGTTATCCTACACGTTTGAGGAATCCTCCACATCGACTTGATTTATAAAAACTGACTAGAAAGAATTGAATGTATATATATAAATGCGTTGGTTAAAATAATTGGTTGTAAACAAGTTGTATCTGCTCTGAAAACAATTTCTTTGATAATTGACTTCTTATCTAGAGGGGAGGAGTTGTGGTGTATGGAGTGTTGGGAAACTCCGGGTTTGTTATGTATGTTCATTCTAAGAGAGTAACTCTTGGTACGGTTTTGGGTGGCCAACCCCTTGTGGTTGGAATTGCAGTTTGTCAAGTAAAAAGTAAGACAGTTCGTTGGTGTCTGATCTTTATTGTGTTAAATAGTACAAACAAAACATCTAATGTTTCAGAGAAGGTAGAGTTAAAATTTTCAATAGTAATGTCAAGATCGTCAACGTTTTTACTCATGCAAGATATTTGAGACAATTCAGGCAGATTATCGAGAAACGCATCTTTGGTAGTTGAAGTAATCGTTCTACCATATTTGTAACAAGGAGTTTGATTTGCAGCCGTAGGCCAGTGAAGCAAACATAATATCAGATAATGTTCCGAAATGTCTTCACTCTGCTGAACGATTTTAACATCGTCCACATTTATACCGTAATATAGCATTAAATCTAAAGTATGATTACAAGGAGAGTGGGTCCTGACACATGTTGTCTAACGCCCATGGAGTTAAGAGTGTCTTTGAAAGCCATTTCCAAGGCATCTGTGTTATTATCTACATGGATGTTAAAGTCACCAACGACAAGGACTCTATCTGCGGCCAGTACTAGTTCTGATAAGAACCCACCAAATTCTTTAATAAAATCTTTGTGGTGCCCTGGAGGCCTATATGCAAAAGCTAGAATAAATTTTAAAAATGTTTTGTCCTTAGTATTAGGTGTTTATACGTGAAGTACCATGACTTCAAAGAATTGTATTTAGACTTCTGAGATATGATAAAATAATTATTGAAAAGTGCAGCGACACCTCCCCCTCTACCTTTTTGACGTGGCTCGTGTTTATAGAAAAAATCTTGGGGAACGGATTCATTAAGAGTAATATTATCATTTGGCTTTAGCCATGTTTCTGTCGAACAGAGCATGTCTATTTTATGATCGGTTATCATATCGTTAACAAAAAGTGCTTTATTTGTTTATCTGTATTTTGTTCATGTTTGATTTGTTTAACGTTTATTAAATTACTTTCAAAGGTTTACGCATTATCTTATGTTTGCTTTTCCGGGGGACAGACACAGTCTCTATTTTATGTTGTTTGTGAGAAGGGATTATTACATGTTGTATACTTTGTGTATTCTGTAACGTGAGACTGCAAGCAGACAGTTGGTTAAGCCATTCTGTCTCCTTCCTGACCTGGGCCCCAGGTAGACAGCCTTTCGCATTATTAAGAGTGTGTGCCAAATTTTTAGAGAGCAGGGAAACCCCATCCCTCGTTTCGGCAGGTCAGGTCTTCCCTCAAAACTCTTCCAGTTATTAATGAAATCTATATTATTCTGCAGGCACCACTCAGACAACCAGCCATTTAGTGATGATAATCTGCTATCAATCTCATCACCACGGTAAGCAGTGAGGGGGCCAGAGAATATTACAGTTTCTGACATCGTGCTTGCGAGCTCACACACCTCTTTAATATTATCTTTAGTGATCTCCGATTGACGGAGTCTGACATCATTTGTGCTGACGTGAATAACAATCTTACTGAATTTACGATTAGCCTTATGTAGCGCCCTACTCCCTTAAGGTAAGTTGGAATGGGCCCTGGGTTCTTTAATTTTAGATCTCTCTACTATCTGATAGATATTAAGTTCTCTGTATTAACCATCCCCTATTTTTATTACTCTGGGATACCCTCAAATATAGCAACTGCTAATCTACAATTAAAACCACATACAATAGAATACCCAAACAGGATTTAATAAACAATGTATAAAAGAAATAATAAAGCAGATAAATTACAAAACACGTACTTCAGCACAACCCTTGTAGTCAGTGAATACCAAAACTTTGCCGAAGAAAGTTCAGGCCGTACACTTAACCACGTATCCGCAGCACGAGAGCAACAAGGTCAAAACTCCCACAGCGGTTCCACACACATGTCCCGGAAGCCAGAGTAACCACTGAGAATCTCTGCTATCTCCGGGCGGTATCTGGATAATAATCTCCGCAGAACGTCCGGTAAGAGACCCGATACACTTTAGTTTTTCACTGCAGCGAACTGGAATGTCTCTCACGTCCTTCTCAACTCCGTTTCGTAAGAAGCAGAGGCAATTACAAATTACGTGAAGACTTAACGGGAGAAATTGCTATCTCCTACGTCTTATATAAAAGTTATACCAACATTCAGAAGTTATCTTGTTGACAACCGTAAGAGATTGGCACCATTTTTATTACATTACCGCATTTCTCTTTTTCCCCGTTGTCTCTCTCCCCGCCCTCCGAACAGTTCAACCAATCCTGACCTTCAACAGCAGGTACGTAAATTAAAGCAACAGTACAATGTCTCCATAAACTTACACTTAACACACTTTCTCTTCATTGTAATACCTCAAAGGAACATTTACATATTTAAACCCAGGAATCAAACAATATATATTGAAAATAAAAGGAAAATAAATAATTGTTTGTTAAACACCCCAAAGTCAGGCGCTCTGGCTCCCGGTAAACATTTTACTATGGTGGCTGGTGCCTCTATGTTAGGGCACTTTCAGCGGTTTCTCAGTCGGTGCGTCACTGAGCGGGGCAAACCTGTTCGAGACTTTAATCGGAACCGTTGATTGATGTTTTGTCTTGCGACTATGTCGTTTCCCAGTTTCCCAGCTGTAGGGGATTTTCAACAAGAAACGGGCTGTGTGCGCTAACATTGCTCGCATCCAAAATGTTTTACACTCGTACTATCCTCAAATAAAGATTGAATGCGAGACTCTAATTCTAAGATCTTCTCCGTCAGCCTAACTACTTCCCTGCATTTATCACATGTAAAACCCTCGCCACAGAGAAGGCTAAGCTAAACATATGAAATGAGGTGCAAATAACAACAATAGGAATAGAAGCCATGACTCACCAGGTATGCAGTGCAATCCTAACTTTTCGACTCTTCACTCTTCGATTTGATAGTTATTTATAAACCACGAGGTCTTGTTTCTACGTTTAGCAAGAATTATATATATTGAATCAATTCCATTAATGATCAGCATGATAAGAGCATTTCCTAACGAACCCTGGTATAAATGGCATGGAATGGAGGCATTGGTATGAGCTTAGTCAGTACTTTGCTCGTGATGAATCCATTTCAATTGTTACACTTTGCTTGTATGTTCAGTAGTTTTTACTTCAAAATAAGAAAATAGACGGCTTTAATTGAACAGCGCTGATTTACGGTAAGGGCTATGTGTATGGCTTTAATATCCCAAGGAGTTTCCATCCCTTTAACCTGTTTCATAAAGAAAGTTAACCCTACAGTGATTTAAACTAAGTCCTGATCCTTATGCGATGCACTAATTGTGCTTTCACACCTCATATGAAATTGATGAATCAGATTTAATGAAAAGTTGTGTATTTTTGTGGTTGTTGTTACTTTTATTTTCATAAAACATTGCAAACTGAAAAGTCAGGCTATGCTGTAACTGAAATGAAAACGGTCAGACCAGAGTTGCTGACATATTTAACAATGGCCTTTGACGGTCTCCAAGGCTTAAAAAGACGCTTCCATGGAGCCGATTTTTCTGGAGGTATTATTTGCGTACGTCAGCGGAAGCCCTCGTGGGACCAAAAGGAGCTGAGGGGCAACGAGCCAGCCAGGAGTCAAACCTGGAATCATCTGATCGTAGTCAGACGCGTTATCCATTGCGCCACTGGCCCTCCCTGACAGCAGTCAGGAAGAATGCAAATCGACAGCAGGCAAAGGGGCAGACAGATCTCACGCTCAATCTAACACACCTAAGCCTGGTAATCGAGCCCTTCAGAAAATTACTAGTAACTTCAAGCCAGCAGTGGTTGGAGCTAGCCGTAACTGCGGACACACAGGCCATTTAGAAATAACGTCCGGCCAGGAGCGCAATTCCCGGGGGGACAGAGGAGACCTGTCCTGAGGAGACCAAGGCATAAAAAGAAGCTTCCTTCGAGCCGGATTCGAACCAGCGACCTAAGGATGACCAGTTAGACGCCTACAGTCCTCCGCTCTACCAACTGAGCTATCGAAGGCCTGCTTACCGTGTACCGTCTGAGGGATTTTTTCCACACGTCAGCGTAAGCCCTCGTGGGACGAAAGGAGCCGAGGGGCAAAGAGCCAGCCAGGAGTCGAACCTGAAATCTTCTGATCAGTAGTCTATACCGTTATCCATTGCGACACTTGCCCTGCCTGACGGCATTCAGGAAGAATGCGAAGCGACAGCAGGGAAAGGGGCAGAAAAAATTCACGCTCGATCGAACACACCTTTGCCTGGTAATCAAGCCCTTCAGAGGATTACTAGCAACCTCAAAGCACCTGTGTTTGGAGCTAGCCGTAACTTCGGACTCCAGGAACTGGGTTTGGCACCCTCACGCTGTCTGACAGAAATCAGCGCACCGACGTTTCCATGTAAAGCCGAGCTTGGAGTCTCCAGCGTGTGCAAAGTAATGTCAGAAGTGGGATTCGAACCCACGCCTCCAGAGGAGACTGCGACCTGATCGCAGCGCCTTAGACCGCTCGGCCATCCTGACTGTGGGGGCAACGGGCTTCTCAGCAACCATACACCTACGACTTTAGGAATGACCCTTGATTGCAGCCATTCAATGGCACACAAGCCATTTAGAAATAACGGCCGGCCAGGAATGCAATTCCCGGGGGACAGCGGAGACCTGTCCCCCGTCACTTTACGACTCTTCGATTTGATGCTTATTTATAAACCACGAGGTCTTGTTTCTACGTTTAGCAAGAATTATATATATTGAACCAATTCTATTAATGATCAGCATGTTAAGAGCATTTCCTAACGAACCCTGTTTTAATTGGGAAGATAATTTAGAATCAGTTCTGGTATAAATGGCATGGAATGGAGGCATTGGTAAAAGCTTTGTCAGTACTTTTCTCGTGATGAATCCATTTCAATTGTTACACTTTGCTTGTATGTTCAGTAGTTTTTACTTCAAAAAAGGAAAATAGACGGCTTTAATTGAACAGCGCTGATTTACGGTAAGGGCTATGTGTATGGCTTTATTATACCAAGGAGTTTCCATCCCTTTAACCTGTTTCATAAAAAAAGTTAACCCTATAGTCATTTAAACTAAGTCCTGCTCCTTATGCGATGCACTAATTGTGCTTTAACACCTCATATGAAATTGATGAATCAGATTTAATGAAAAGTTGTGTATTTTTGTGGTTGTTGTTACATTTATTTTCATAAAACATTGCAAACTGAAAAGTCAGGCTATGCTGTAACTGAAATGAAAACGGTCAGACCAGAGTTGCGCCACGGCGTCCGACGGACGCTGCCAAAGAGTTTTAGTGCACAGCGATTTCCTATGTTTTCTCATATTGTTTCACATCATGGTCACAAGCAAGAATATCCATTCTTAGAACTCCCCGCAGCCTGTTTATATGTGTAGTTCACTTTCAACACAAACGTTTGGCAGAAACCAAATGGATAGCTTTCCTGTTATATCAACAAAAGGCACAGTCTCTGTGCTGTCTAATGAACCGTACCATGTCACGCCTCGTTGGCGCAGTTTGGCAGCACGTCAGTCTCATAATGTGAAGGTCGTGAGAAATCGAAAAAAAAAAAAGTACACTGGGCTTGTGGCGTTTCTGTAGTGTAGTGGTTATCACGTTCGCCTAACACGTGAAGGTTCCTCGGTTCTAGACCGAGCAGAAACAGTATGCAGGTGTTGGCGTGAAGCAGTGCAAATGCATCTCGGGATTGTCAAATTTAGCCTCTCTTAGCTCACAGGCTTTGTTCTTTTAGTGACTGTCGCATTCTCCTCACATGATAGGTCCCTAGTTGAAACCTGAGTGGAAACAGGTTGCCTGTATAAGTATAGTATACTATATAAAAAAAGTATACTGATGTTATGGCGGTTCTGTAGTGTAGTGGTAATCGCGTTTGCGTAGCACGCAAAATGTCTTGGTTCGACACCGAGCAGAAACAACGCGTAACTTTTGACTCAGGTCCACTTGAATGCCGTTCTTGCGAAGCACTCCTTCTTGCACTTTCGGGGTCACCCGTAATGATACTGATCAGTTATTTAGGCTGACCTTGTTTCTGTGATGCAGTGGTTTAAACGTTCACATCACACGTGAAAGGCCACGGTTCGCAACTGGGCAAAATCATACAGAAATCGAACAAGACCCTTGTGTTACTTTTGACCAAAATCAAACCAAAAATCATTCCCGAAACATGAGTACAACGCTTTGGTGGTCTGTTTTAAACAAGCGCGAGGTAGACGACGTACGCAGGAGCTGTCCACGTTTCTGTAGTGTAGGAAATATCACGTTCGTTTTACACACGAAAGGTCCTCGGTTCGGAACCGAAGAGAAACATTGCCTGCTTTAAGCCATAGAGTGGAATAATTATAAGCTAAACAAGCCTTTAAAGATTCAATGCCCGGTTTCGTAGACTAGGCTTGAGACTGGTCCCAGACCAAGATGAATGTTTGAGATGTCTTAATTGAAAAAACGTGCCCTGAAACACCTTAAAGTTTGTGACTGGCAAGTTTAATGCTAAAGTCAGAGCTTTTGTAGTGTAGTGGTTATCAAGTTCGCCTAACACGCTAAATGTGCTGGTTCGACACCGAGCAGAAACAACGCGTAACTTTTGACTCAGGTCCACTTGAATGCCGTTCTTGCGAAGCACTCCTTCTTGCACTTTCGGGGTCACCCGTAATGGTACTGATCAGTTATTTAGGCTGACCTTGTTTCTGTGATGCAGTGGTTTAAACGTTCACATCACACGTGAAAGGCCCCGGTTCGTAACTGGGCAAAATCAGACAGAAAACAAGCAAGACCCTTGTGTTACTTTTGACCAAAATCAAACCAAAAATCATTCCCGAAACATGAGTACAACGCTTTTGTGGTCTGTTTTAAACAAGCGCGAGGTAGACGACGTACGCAGGAGCTGTCCACGTTTCTGTAGTGTAGGAAATATCACGTTCGCTTTACACGCGAAAGGTCCTCGGTTAGGAACCGAAGAGAAACATCGCCTGCTTTAAGCCATAGAGTGGAATAATTACAAGCTAAACAAAGCTTTTAAGGATTCAATGCCCGGTTTCGTAGACAAGGCTTAAGATTAGTCCCAGACCAAGATGAATGTTTGAGATGTCTTAACTGAAAAAATTTGCCCTGAAACACCTTAAAATTTGTGACTGGCAAGTTTTATGCCAAAGTCAGAGTTTCTGTAGTGTAGTGGTTATCACGTTTGCTTTACATGTGAAAGGTCCTCGGCTCGAGACCGAGCAGAAACAGCGCGCGTCTTTTGACGCAGGTCCACTTGAATGCCGTTCTTGCGAAGCACTCCTTCTTGCACTTTTGGGGTCACCCATAATGGTACTGATCAGTTATTTAGGCAGGAGCTGTCCACGTTTCTGTAGTGTAGGAAATATCACGTTCGCTTTACACACGAAAAGTCCTCGGTTCGGAACCGAAGAGAAACATCGCTTGCTTTAAGCCATAGAGTGGAATAATTACAAGCTAAACAAGCCTTTAAAGATTCAATGCCCGGTTTCGTAGACAAGGCTTGAGACTAGTCCCAGACCAAGATGAATGTTTGAGATGTCTTAACTGAAAAAACTTGCCCTGAAACACCTTAAAATTTGTGACTGGCAAGTATCTAATAAGTCAGAGTTTCTGTAGTGTAGTGGTTATCACGTTTGCTTTACACGTGAAAGGTCCTCGGTTCGAGACCGAGCAGAAACAGTGCGCTTCTTTTGATGCAGGTCCACTTGAATGCCGTTCTTGCGAAGCACTCCTTCTTGCACTTTTGAGGTCACCCGTAATGGTACTGATCAGTTACTTAGGCTGACCTTGTTTCTGTGATGCAGTGGTTTTAACGTTCACATCACACGTGAAAGGCCCCGGTTCGTAACTGGGCAGAATCAGACAGAAATCAAACAAGACCCTTGTGTTACTTTTGACCAAAATCAAACCAAAAATCATTCCCGAAACATGAGTACAACGCTTTTGTGGTCTGTTTTAAACAAGCGCGAGGTAGACGACGTACGCAGGAGCTGTCCACGTTTCTGTAGTGTAGGAAATATCACGTTCGCTTTACACGCGAAAGGTCCTCGGTTCGGAACTGAAGAGAAACATTGCCTGCTTTAAGCCATAGAGTGGATTAAAACTACAAGCTAAACTAACCTTTAAGCATTCAATGCCCGGTTTCGTAAACAAAGCTTAAGACTAGTCCCAGACCAAGATGAATGTTTGAGATGTCTTAACTGAAAAAACTTTCCCTGAAACACCTTAAAGTTTGTGCCTGGCAAGTTTTATGCCAAAGTCAGAGTTTCTGTAGTGTAGTGGTTATCACGTTCGCCTAACACGCGAAAGGTTTCTGTGATGCAGTGGTTTTAACGTTCACATCACACGTGAAAGGCCCCGGTTCGTAACCTGGGCAAAATAAGACAGAAATCGATCAAGACCCTTGTGTTACTTTTGACCAAAATCAAACCAAAAATCATTCCCGAAACATGAAAACAATGCTTACGTGGTCTGTTTTAAACCAGCGCAAGCTAGACGACGTACGCAGAAGATGTCCAAGTTTCTGTAGTGTAGGAAATATCACGTTCGCTTTACAGGCGAAAGGTCCCCGGTTCGGAACCGAAGAGAAACATTGCCTGCTTTAAGCCATAGACTGGAATAATTACAAGTTAAACAAGCCTTTAAGGATTCAACCTTTGGCCCCTCCCAGAGGGAATGATCGTGGAGGAGCCTCAACCAAATATTAGCCCCTTGAACATTGCGGTGCGACATAGGAAGCACACTGGGCCGAGAGCTGGTGGGTGTAGCTCGAGTTTCTCTTGATCCACGCAGAAATCTTCCGCCTTTAACGAAAAAACATAACCGCAGAGTGAAACCACCGTGAGTTTAATGTAATTTTGGAAGGCACCGCTCACAGCAGGCCTTCGTTATTGTGCCAAGAACCAGAAAGTTTAAGAATCTACCTCTGTTGGATTGCTCCTGCACATCGTTGTCTCCTAGCTGTTTTGGGACTCTTGGTTTCACCCCGCTTGTTGCGAGTTTATTGTCAGCACCTGCTCAGATAGGTAGACAATCTTCTGCGATGCACTTCAAATGTGTGGTGGTTATTTCGCTTCCTCTGTGCTGGGAAACAGTTGAAGTGCACTTCACCTCCAGGTCGGAAGACAACAGCTAAGGTGTCCCATATAGTCTAGCGGTTAGGATTCCTGGTTTTCACCCAGGCGGCCTGGGTTCAACTCCCGGTATGGGAATTACCATTTTCTCAATTGGTTATTTTCAAATGAAAAAGCCGCTGTTTCACAGTGAGGCGGCGTCGAATCAGCTGTGTAGGAGGTCAAACAAATAGCCACGTATCTCGTTTATAAGCCTTTCTTGGCAGATTCTACAATTTAACTCCTTGCACAATCAAAAAGAGCTAAAGTGGGCAGTCATGTGGGTACAAAAAGCTCCCTTCGGTTCTAAAACGTAATCGCGGTAAAAACAACTTCCTAGCAGCAATGGGTCTGCGACATCAGCCTCACAGTACTGTTAACAAACCTTGCACGCAGAATTAACCCTTGACCCCGACATAATTTGAACACGCATCCTTCTGATCTAGAGTCAGACGCGCCAACTCCTTGCACAATCCAAATTCAAGTGAGCAAACAGTATTTACCTTGAATTTTATTGTGTGTCCAGAGATCTCAGGCAACAAATGCTGGACACAAAGTGCTGCCTTCTCGGTGCTGACAACTGAAAAGTACAGAAGGTACAGCTGGGACAATTTTTACGAGATGTCTTTACACTATCTCGACGTTTTTAACCTCACCTCTACATAGAAAAAATCTTAAACATCCAAAAGAGCTAAAGTGGGCAGTCATGTGGGTACAAAAAGCTCCCTTGGGTTCTAAAACGGAATCTCAGTGAACGACTTTCTAGCAGCAATCGGTGTGCAACATCAGCCTCACGGTATTGTTAAAAAGCCTTCCACGCAGAAAGAACCCTTGACTCCGACGTGATTTTAACACGCAACCTTCTGATCTGGAGTCAGACGCGCTACCGTTGCGCCACGAGGCCTCTCGATGGGCAATTGCCAACGGTGGCGCCACACAGACGGACATTGCACGAAAGCCAACGAGAGACGGTGGCTGATGTGGACGTTAAATTTGTTTTTCTTGGACAGATCAACGGTTTGACTTGGAAAGAAAAAGCAGAGGTTTCCAAGTTCATAACAACGAACGCCGCCGCATGAAAATACAGCGCCTGTTTTCCGAGAGCAGCTTTTGCAGCGTAACGGTTAAGTTGTCAAGTGTTCTGTATTTTTCCAAGAAGCTGCCTGACTGTTCCGTCACTAAGCCTGGGAACCCGAGGCCTAGGTGAAAGTCGCTGTTAGAATGTAAAATTCTCACGTCCCCTTGTCTTAACAATATTCTACGGTTGAAGAGTCTAGTCGATGGAACACAGAGAGTTTCAGGATCCTGAGACAAAGTTTGACACAGACACCAGGTGCTTGTTCAATCAGAGTCCAATGTTTATTTGTTTAAGGACTAGTATTTATAAGATTAAAAGGAGGTGTCATAAAAAACCACCGGGGTGGAAAAAGACAAGACTTGATGTTTAGTCTTATTCCTCCTGAACAATCAGATATGATTACAAAGTACGTATTAAGCATCAAAACACATCAATACACATCAGTTCACATCATTAGGAGCCTTGAGATGGAGACCGATAGTCACTCAGGTCAGTACGACTCTCAACGAGGTTAAACAACAGGAAAGTAAGGCCCATATTAGGGTGAAGGAAGCTTATACTAATCTAAATGAATACGTATGATAGATAAATGTTCTATTAGACACAGATGATATATTTAAAGAGGACAGGACGAAATCCAGATTCTCACAATGGCCACTTTCAGACCAACAGTCTTACAAGCAGTCCTGTGTCCCTTTAAAGAACAAAATATAGAGCAGAAAAAAAGGTTAATACAAAGTCTTTAATAAAAGGATAGTTGCATTTGCGTATTTTTGTGTGGTTTTCTGGTTTGCAAGCTGTTCTTTGAGGTAAAAGATCAATCAGACTGAGTTGTGATAAAAACATAACAAACCAAACATCCTCAATAAAAACGAAAACATAAACATAATTATATCTACTCTTCATTATCTACCGTGCCAATCTCAATTACCGAAGCGTCAAACCCATTATCTCCTTCCATTTCATTGTCACGTTCATCAACATTTCATGGTTCTTCTATCACCGGTAATGGTTCTGGTTCTAACTCATATGTCTGAACATAATCATTATCATCCTCGTCCGTATTGCTGTTACGATCAAATGTGGATCCCCAAGTTTGATTCTGATCTTACGGACGATAACCTTTAGTTGTGCGCCTAACCAGCATAGCCCGGTTGACGTCAGTCGTTCTCCGTGCTAACATCATTCGATAGGTTCCTTTGGTTGTAAAGGAAGTAACAGATCTTTTAACACATCCGACCACACACTGCAACATGCATGGCAAAAATAGTTACAAGGCTAATACGGTCATAACAACTGGAATCACTCTACCGGTTATCCAATATCCCCATCCCCCTGATAGGCTGTCCAACCATTGAAACCATGTCGCATCTACCGTCGTGTGTTCACGAACTGATTCTCTCATGTGCTTCACAACGTCAGTGACATTCTCTGCATAATCTGGAATTGAAAAACAACAAGATACTCCTAGCATTTTGCACACTCCTCCTTTCTCTGCTGTTAATATATCCGAAGCAAGTCTATTTTGCACGACGGCAACTCTCATTTTCTTTACTTCGATAGAGATTAAGTTTAAAGCCTGTGCTGTGTCATTTTCCAGAGCAAGAACTTGCCATGCCAGACCATTAATTTTGTTCAAAGCAACAGTAGTACCGGTTCCTGTAAACAAACCTGCTTTGGACCATCCCACGTTTTCCCCAGGAGTAGTCCATGGATCACTAATCTTGTGGCCTGCATAATAATTAGGCAGTTTCGTTTCTCTTTTCTGTCTATTCAAAGATGTGGCCAGGTTTTTCTTTTCTATTATGCTAGTTCCTGTGGACAAGATAGCAGCATAACAACAACCTTTCCATTCCCCTGCATCTAAATGGTAATATGCAGTTTCACCACAAACCCACACCATTCCTGGTGCACTATCTAAGCGTGAAAATGGACATTCAGTAGTTTTGTTGAGATATTGTATGGTGCAATTATGATGTCCGTTATTTGATTGAGACAAAGTAATTACATTTCTACAATCGGACATTCCTACTATATGTCTGCCTGATTTGGAACATACACATAATTCTGCGGGATGAGCGTATACATAAAATGCAGGACCTTGAAAAGGTTCTCCTGTATACGAACAGTTATAGTCTCGCATTATGGATGTTGGTGGTCTTCCTTCTCGAATATTCAGAGTCATTTGTACTACTAAAGACATTTGTTTTTGCGTCTCGCAATTACCATCGTCATTCAAAATCATGTCTGCTGTAAGCTCTTGAGTTCTCCACATTGAGTGGAGCTGTAGACATACCCAACAATCTCCTCTAACCTCATCTGCTAAGACTCCTCTCTGCAATAAGGCTAAAGCACATGCGTAGTTACCCTCACATTTCGCTTTGGCAACTCTTACTTCTTTTGTTTCTTGGTCGAGATTAGACCCCATGAAAAAATCAATATCCTGCGAGCTTCTCCCTGCCTATTTGAGTATCTGTGTATCGGGCTTGTGCTTAGTTCCTTAATTCTTTCTTTTATTTCACTCATGACCTTACGCTTGTCTTTATCAGGGGAGCTTTCATCTATTTCCCGTTTTGGCCGAGTGGCAAGAGTTTCATTTCTCTCTAATTTTACTTCTTGATTTAGGATTATACCAGTGATTATTATACTTATTAGGATTAGAATAATCGTTGTTCCACGCAGCCCACACATACCTGGCTGCCTGAACGGATGCCATGGCCTGTTAGGTTCTATCATTGTGGATGTGGGCAATCTCTTTTGCTTACAACTAATTCTCCCTCTTCTAGCCTAAAAGCATACAGAATTAGGCTACCTGGCATTGGACGTTGCAGCTCTACTCTGGTTGGATCAGGGGCAACTTCTATTGTCGTCTTCACTGATTTAAGAATATCTGGGCCAAACACAATAAGGGCTTCTGTAAGTGTGCACGTAGTGTAGGAATTGATAATCTAAAAATTCCATAGGAATTTTGCCTTTAGGATAACAATTTTTCCCTTGGTCTTTAAGAATATAATTTGGACCTCAATGCACTACAGGGGAAGCTACGGAGTCAGCACTGTTGGCTCACTGGGCCTGCTCTCTTCTTGCTTTGGGTGGCCCCCACCTCACGAAGAATAGTTCTTTCCTCAGCTTAGTCAGTGCTTTCTCCACCCTGAGGTGTAGTAAGGTGAATCCCCTGTTGAGATTCTATGTTAATTTGGAGCTTGCCTGCTCTCCTGAAGAACACAACTTCAGTCTGGAAGCGTGTATCCACTGTGGCTGGTAGTCCGTCAGAACTCCTGTCCGTGTTACGGCAATCACTGTCGCTGGTCCGTGGTACTTCGGTTCTCCAACCTTTGTTGGCTTCAGACTTCTCACAAAGACTTTTTGTCCTGGAACAAAGTTATGAGTAGGCTTTTCTGAGGGAAGAGGAAGGCACAAAGAAACATCAGCACATATAGAATTTAACTTCTCGACTAGGGAAGTCACATAATCTTCCTGAATCACCTGTAGATCACCTAGGGAAGAAATACCAGACCAGCCTTTGACCCACGGTGTCGGGAAAGGTCTACCCATTAGCACCTCGAACGGTGACAATTTTGTCGTGGAAGATGGAGTCATTCTTATTTCTGCCAACACTGCGGGCAACAAATCGACCCACTTTCTTCCTGTTTCAAGTACCGCTTTTGTTAGTCGTGTTTTCAGCGTTCGATTACATCTCTCCACGACTCCTGCACTTTGCGGATGGTACGGGATATTAAAATGGCAATCAATCGACAACGCTTTTGCTAAGAGCTGGGTTACTTTTGACGTGAAACTGGTCGCATTGTCCGATTCTATGGTGGTCGGTATCCCCCAACGGGGCACAATCTCCTTCGTTAAGATCTTTACCACTGTTTTAGCGTCCTCTTTTGCACACAGAAATGCTTCAGGCCACTTTGAGAATCGATCAACAATTACCAAAAGAAGTTTCAGATTACCTATCGGGGGCATGTGCGTAAAATCAATTTGTAGATGTTGAAAAGGAGCTTCCGGATGTGTCAATGCATCGTGCTTAGCTGATTTGTGCGGATTTACCTGAGCACATGTTAAGCATGCATCCAAAACAACTTTTGCTGTTTTATGAACATCGGCTATACAATACAATTGATGAATTGCTTGAACTACTTTTGCACAACTGGTGTGAGATAAACCATGGTAATGTCTAATTAGGATAATTAATCCTAGTTTTGGTAGTGCTATTCTACCCTGTTCGTCTCTAATAATCCCTTCCATGTCAGGAGTGCAAGCACTTTTGCTCCAATGCTCTAAGTCCCCCTGGGTTGGTTGACCTTGCAGGAATTTGATATCAATGTCAGGTACATTCGTTATGTGTACTGTCATTGCTATCTGTGTTTCATTTTTTGGATGAAATGGTGATTTAATCTGAGCTTGGGCTGCTGCCTTTGCGGCTTCATCAGCCCTTCGGTTGCCTATAGCCTGTTCATCCTCCCCCGAAGCATGACCCTTGACCTTTACTATGGCCACTTCGAGCGGAAGCTGAACTGCTTCAGTTAACTGTCCTATCAGATTTGCATGTGCTATTGGCTTTTCATCAGCAGTTTTAAAACTTCTTGCTTCCCACATTTTTGCGTAGTGGTGAAGAACACTCCAAGCATACTTGGAGTCACTATAAATTGTTACTCTCTTTCCTGTCATCAGTTCACAGGCCCGTATTAATGCTATCAACTCTGCTGCTTGTGCCGAATTGTAATCTAGAGCGAACGCTTCTTTTACCTCTCCTGAATCGGAAACCACAGCATAGCCACAGAGGTAGACACCGTCAGAGGGCTTTGAACAAGACCCATCAACGTAAATGTGTTCTCCCCCCTCTAGGGGCGTATCCAACAGATCGACCCTAGAAGAGTAAGGAATTGTCAGTTCAAGGATGCAATCATGTTCAACATTAAAATCTGCCATGTACACCATACCCAAAATACCCAGCAAAGCAGGATTAATGTTTACTGTCGTTTGAATGCTAAGATTTTTCGTTGCCAGCAGAGTAGCCTCGTAACCTGAGCGTCGTTGCGCTGTCATGTGTTGTGTTTGCATGTTGTGTAAAATTACACCTACCTGATGGGATGCATACAATGTTAAAGGGTGTGACAGCACAGTTTTCTCAGCCATCTGTACAATCAGAGCAGCTGCCGCCACAGCACGAAGACATGCTGGCATACCTGTGACTATGTTATCTAACTTCTTAGACAGATATGCAACTGGCCTATATGTTGAACCATGCTCTTGCAATAAGACACCCACAGCTGCACCCACTGTCTCCCTAACATGCAAATGAAAAGGCTTGGTGTAGTCTGGCAGGCCCAATGCTGGTGCGGTTGTGATGGCTGCTTTCAAGGCATTGATATGTTCATCCGCTTCCGCAGTCCACTCCAATGGTGTGTTTGGTGGAGCTTTGTGATCGATCAGACCCCTCAGTTGCCTGTCATGAATCGCGCAGTCAGGTATCCACTGTCTACAATAGTTAATTAGTCCCAGAAAGCTTTATAGCTGCTGCTCTGTTCTTGGAGACTTAACCTTTCTGATCAGCTGGACCCTGTCTGTGGATATTGCTCTGAGACCCTGCGTTAACACATGTCCCAAATAGGTCACCTTAGTCTTGACCCATTGCAGATTCTCTTTCGCAGCTTTGAAACCTGTCTCGGCAAGTACATTGCAAACAATCACCGAAGCTTTTTCACAGTCCTCCTCCGTCTCCCCGGACACAAGGATGTCATCTGCAAACTGAAGAACACAAACTGATGAAGGCAAATCAGTCATTTTGGCCAAAGTTTTGTGCACTGCTGCAGAAAAGACAGCGGGTGAATCTACATATCCCTGAGCAAGGCGTGTCCACGAATATTGCCGTCCTTTAAATGTAAAAGCTAACAAAGGCTGAGTATCTGGGTGTACAGGTACAGAGAAAAAAGCTGCACACAAATCAATTACTGTGAAATACTTGTGCGAATGCGGCACTGAATTCATAACAGTCAATACATCAGGCACAATTGGTGCGAGTGGTATGATTACCTGATTAACTGCTCTTAAATCTTGAGTTAAATCTCCAAGTTTTTCCAGTGTCATCCTTGAACTGAGACCATAACAAAGGGTTAATCATGGAGTCTACCCGTGTAGGCATGCTGCACCCGGAAACAGGCGCTCGTGAACCGCTTGGCTGTCCACCTGTTGGAAAAGGATCGACGGATGCCTGTAGACTAGACAGAAAAGAAAAAACAACCTTGTGATCAGTAAACTTAATGTCCATGCCCAATTTATGCATCATATCACGGCCTAAAAGATTTAATGGAGCATCTGGAATAATTGTGAATTTGTGGAAAAATGGCTTAAGGCCCTCAGCTTTAACCTGTAATGAAGGAGTCACCGCACAGGCAATGTCTGTTCCGGAAATTCCCACAGAGTGAATAATTTGATTAGTTATGGGACCCTCATAATTGTTAGAAGTCATAGACGAAGCATCTGCGCCGGTATCAAGCAGAAAGGTTTGAGGGTGCCCATTTATCATAAGGAAAAAATAAGGCAAATCCTGCCCAGTATTCGAAAATGTTAGGGTCGTCATACATAAATCAGAACTGACGTCACTCTGTGGGGAGTCCTATGCTTCGTGTGAGTGTGCGTGTGAGTGCCACTCGGTGGGGTATGAAGCAACCCCCCCCTCTCTCCGGGTGATTTTCCTGTCTGCGCTGTGGTGTGTGCTGTTTTTGTGTGTGTGTCTCACCAGAAATCGGCTTGCGCAACTGTCTGCAATCTCGTTTGTAATGGCCCCTCCTCCCGCAATGGAAGCAGATTACCTCAGACTTCTTTCTTTGGCTAGGATTTACAACCGGTTGTTCAGTGTTCCTCCTTTCTTGACAATCTGAAAACATAGCATTCTCAACCTTTCCAGAAAACCCACCAGATGAATCGAGTTCCCTGATCCTTCTTCCTAGAGCATCTAAAGTCATATCATGCAAGTTAGAAGTTGTTATTCTTATCAACTGCGATTGTCTAGGAGACATATTATTTAACAGAGTGTTAACAAACAGAGGCTTTATGTCATTATTTAATTGCAATTTAGAATCCTCAACCCACGCTTTCTTAAAACATACAAAAAATTGAGCAGCTGATTCTTTCGCTGCCTGCTTAGTGCCCGTTGCATATGATAAGTCCTGCTTACTCCCTAGACGTTCATCAAGAAACACTCTTAGCTGTGTAAAAAATATTTCAACATTAGCAGAAGTTTCCCAAAACAATGCATGTGGGTTTGCAGCCGTACCGCTGCTGGTGATTTTATCATTGTCAATGGATAATGGGGGGCATTTTTCAATCAGCATTTCTTCAGTTACATCATTCTCGAGTGTTCTTACCAACACCGCTCGGAAATCAGCCCCTGTGAAATGTGAATATTTCTTGTGAGTTTGCAAGATCGACACATTACTAACCACTATATGATCACGGCTTGCCA
This sequence comes from Triplophysa tibetana, assembly GCA_008369825.1. Taxonomy (NCBI): domain Eukaryota; kingdom Metazoa; phylum Chordata; class Actinopteri; order Cypriniformes; family Nemacheilidae; genus Triplophysa; species Triplophysa tibetana. The sequence continues at coordinate 16,137,149 of CM017897.1, forward strand.
ACAGCCCTCCGGCAAAGTCGTGTGCTAGCAAGAGATTGTGACTACATCTGCGAGGAGGGGATTGGCAACTTTAGTTGAGGTCTCACGGAATTCCTGACGCTTGTGCTCGATGAAATCCCTGCTCAAAGCCCTAGGTCGACTCCAACGTAAGAGCAAACTTTTCATTACAATGTTAACAACAGAGGGCGGGGCGGGGCCATTGCCTTACAAAGGGGAAAGCCACTGCCCGAACAGGGACTTGAACCCTGGACCCTCAGATTAAAAGTCTGATGTTCTACCGACTGAGCTATCCAGGCTCTTTAATAACTGTGACAGTTTAGGCCGTCTGGTGGGGGTGCTCAGTACAGCAGGTGAGTGCAGGTTCACCCCTCATCAAGAACACCTGAACCAGCTAATGTGGCTCTGGAGGTAAGCAGGAAAACGACACTCACAGCGCTCCAAGCGGAGCACAGAGCCACTGGCAGCGGTGGGATTTGAACCCACGCCTCCGAAGAGACTGGAGCCTAAATCCAGCGCCTTAGACCGCTCGGCCACGCTACCTCAAAAAGGTACATTCTGCTGCCGGTTTCCACAATTGTGTTTTAGACTAGGCCCGCTGCAACTATTCGCAGACAGTCAAGAGCTTACAGGGTTCTGTCGACTTAGGGTTCAGTGCACTTTTCTGATGCAGGGGTGTTCAGTCCTATCTCTGGAGGCGATGCCACCTGTATATTGCAGTTCAACAAGTACACCTGAACCGTAGACCTGAACCGGATAACTTGGGAGTTGGCAAGTAAGTGAGTGTCAAACGTGTTTTAAAAACTGCCTGACCACTCATCTTTGATCTTTTATCTGGCCATGCTTTCCTTAAAGGTTCCTCTAAAGTAAACATTTGTAAAATCACATAAAAGGCTATAAAGTATGTACACATTGTTTAAGACTTAATGTGTACTACATTGTTAAATACCTAGTTGCATCGACAACCCATCGAGCACACCTGTATCCCTCAATTTGGTTCAGATGGTCTGCAGGTACATAAAAGTAAGATGCGATTTAAAAGCTGCCTTCAAAGCTCAGGCCGTGGCCAAACTGGCCATATGGAACCTCATGTAGCAGCGGTGGAATTTAAACCCAAGCCTCCAAAGAGACTGGAGCTTTAATCCAGCGCCTTAGATCGCTCGGCCACGCTACGCCGGAACAGCAGCTACGGAAGGCCGTTTTTTGCCACTGTATCTCTCCGATCGCTTTACACCCCCAAGTTCAAGCGGAATCGGTTACAACAGCTGGCAAACCTTTGAACATAATTTTGGTGCTCGTTTCACAGTTTTGATGGAGCCCTGCATGAAAGAGGCATTTACAAAAAGCAGAGAGCGTGTGTTAGCTCCACTTTGAGCAAATGCAGGCGAGCCTACTGGCAACCAGCCATTAGGTTGATTATATCTGGAACACGTGCCATCTGTAGCAGAGTCGCATGTAAAATACTATAAAGGCTTGATCATCTTCTCTCTCCTTAAAGCAGCCGTAGTCGGCAGGGTTCGAACCTGCGCGGGGAGACCCCGATGGATTTCAAGTCCATCGCCTTAACCACTCGCCCAAGACTACAACAGGTTCAAGGACCTCTCGGCTTCCCTTGTGCTGCAAAGAGGAATATGTAATAAGGGAAAGGCAGGAATTCAATAACATGAAAAGGGTACACGGTTCCCTGCCATGACCCGGTTTCGAACCGGGGTTGCTGCAGCCACAAAGCAGAGTACTAAGCACTATATGATCACGGCTTGCCAACAGCCCTCCGGCAAAGTCGTGTGCTAGCAAGAGTTTGTAACTACATCTGAGAGGAGGGGATTGGCAGAGGTCTCACGGAATTCCTGATGCTTGTGCTCAATGAAATCCTTGCTCAAACTCCAACGTAAGAGCAAACTTTTTATATAAATTTTAACAACATAGGGCGAGGTTATTTAAATCATTTAAATTAGGCCCGCTGCGACTTTTCGCAGATAGTCAAGAGCTTACAGGGTTCTATCGACTTAGGGTTCAGTCCAATTTTCTGATGCAGGGGTGTTCAGTCCTATCTCTTGAGTCGATGCCACCTGTATATTGCAGTTCAAAAAGTACACCTGAACCGTATACCCGAACCGGGTAACGGGGGAGTTGGCAGGTAAGTGAAAGTCAAACGTGTTTTAAAAACTTCCCTGAGAAATCATCTTTGATCTTTTATCTGGCCACAACGCAGAGTACTAACCTCTATTCGATCACATCTTATCAACAGCCCTCCGGCAAATTTGTGCTAGTAGGACTTTGTTACTACATCTGCAAGGAGGGGATTGGCAACTTTTGCTGAGGTCTCACGAAATTCCTGACGCATGTGCTCAGCTCAAAGCCTGTATGTGGACTCCAACGTAAGAGCATACTTTGCATTTTAATTTGAACAAAAGAGGACGTTTCCTAAGTCATTTCTTCTAGCACTTCTTATTATTGACCCTGTTAGTCAGTTACTACACTTTTATAGACATATATATGTTAGCAACAACTCACAGAATGCTTTACTATGCTTAAAAAATTATTTCCACCAACTTAATACACGTGGTCCATTCATATAAACTGCAGGTGGACACTTCCTTTATGACTTAGTAAAAAACGGAGAAATGTCCACCTGCAGTTTATTTGAATGGGCAACACGTATTAAGCTTTCCTGTAGCTCAGTGGTAAGAGCATTGCGTTAACAACGCAAGGTTGTGGGTTCGATCCCAGGGGATTGCAAATACCTATGTATAGTGTAAAGCAATGTAAGTCGCTTTGGATAAAAGCGTCTGCAAAATGCCTAAATGTAAATGTAAGTTGGTGGACACACTTTATAATAATCTATATGCATTGACAACCCTGTTAGTCAGCTGGTACACTCTAATATACATACATATGTTAGAAGCAACTCATAAAATGCTTATTTATGCTTAAAAAATGCATTTCCACCAACACACTACATGTGGTCCACTTCCTGGGTGCCATATTTGTAGTCCTTTGTAGTTTTTCTTGATAATTAGATTCCCCAGGCATTTATTGTTTACTTTTCTTCCCAATGTATTCATTTATACGATTAAAGAACAACCTTAAACCCTTAATACACTTTATTAGACATACCTATGTTAGCATCAATTCACAGAAGGCTGAATTATGCCCTAAAAGTGGTTGTCCACCAAGTTAATATACGTGGTCCATTCATATAAACTGCATGTGAAAACTTCCTGAATAACTTGGTGAAAAACGGAGAAATGTCCACCAGCAACTTATTTGAATGGGGTTCATGTATGAAGTTGGTGGACATAGGACTTATTGACAATGTTTAACTAAAAAAAATGTAATTTATATGTTTCAAAAACCACATTATTTAATGAGTACACTTTATTGTTCAGATATTTGTTGGTATCAAATCATTTAACGCTCATTTTGACTATAAAGCTAGCCTTTTTTATGTTCAAGGCCTCATTTTCAAACCTCATCCATTGAAATGAATGGGTTGCAGAGTAATACATAAAAAATTATATAAAATACTTTTTGGGCACCCAGGCTTTTGTCCTTTCAGTATGTTGCTTCTGGGACTCTGACGCAAGTGACTGTCATGTTTGGGACCCCGAGGGCCTATGTGAAAATGTCCTTGTGTACATTACATTTTCATAGAACACCTTCCCATGGTCTGCTCTATGCATTCACTGACGCACGCACTGTTGTTATGGCCATTCGGTGACGCATACAGCGCTTGCAAGCGTCACAGTCTGCTGTTATAACAGAGCGTGCATACGTCAGGCCTGCTCTCTGCCGGAGGCTTTCAATGATGCATACAGCGCGTGCTTGCGTCACATTTTGCAGTCATAACATTGCGTTTATGTGACACGGTCTGACCCATGCATGATGCATTCAGTGACGCATGCACGCATTCAGTGACGCATACACTCTGCCTATTTTGACCTTTTGACCCCTAAACAAAGTCACAAAGTCGCCCAGCTTTTCCGCATGACCGGCATGATGGACGGTTGCATGTGACCCGGTTTCGGATCGGTTGACCCTGTTGGGGCCACATGCACGAAACCGCTGTGGAATAGCCATTCAAATAAGCTATACGAGGAAATTTCCAGAAACGTCCGAGGACTCCCATATTCTAGATTCTGGACGGTGGGGTGGCCCCCTACAACATTCCGAGAGCACGCCGCACTGGAGGAAAAGGGAATGTTTTTTCACCCAATCACAACATCGAGCTCGCAGCATTCTCAAGGACACCTCTCACCCCGCTCATAGACTGTTTACTCTCCTGCCTTCCGGTAGGAGCTTCAGGTGCCTCCGGATAAGAACCAGCAGACTAGGAAACAGCTTTTTTCCCAGAGCTGTTTCATTATTGAACTCTGCTCCCCACTGATTCCACTACCCTCATAACTTTAATGCTGCTACTACATTGTTTACATTGCATAACAGGGCTGCATCCATGACTGAACTGTACACACCAGTACTTCATGTTATCTGCTCTACCGGACTGTTTACACACACACAGCATCATTTGCACTCTATACTGCTCACTTGCACACCAGGAATATTACACTGAATGCTCATTTGCACTAATAAACTACTTTAATAACTGCATTAACTCATCTACTGCACTGTAACTCATCTATTGCACTGTAACTTCAATAACTGCACTAACTCATCTACTGCACTGTAACCTTAATAACCGCATTAACGCATCTACTGCACTGTAACTTCAAAAACTGCACTAACTCATTTACAGTTACACTGTAACTGTATTATCTGCATCTACTCATGTATTGCACTGTACCTTTAATAACCGCATTAACTCATCTACTGCACTGTAACTTTAATAGCTAATGTCTGTAATTAATGCACACTCAAGTCACTTGCACTATTGTATTGTCTATATTGTTATCTGTTCATAACCACCTGTTCATTAATGTTCACAGTATATATCCTTCTGTATATATTGTTCATAGTACATACCAACTGTCTTTAATATTTTCATACAACATTTGTATAGTATTTCCCTAAAATTGTATTCTGTATTTATTCCTGTATATCTGCACTTGCTAATTGCACTTCTGGTTAGACCTAAACTACATTTCGTTACACTGTACTTGTATATGTGTAATGACAATAAAGTTGAATCTAATCTAATCTAATCTAATCACACAGCCTTCTCTCTCATATACCCCTCAACAGCCTTGTGAAGCATTCCGTGGAGGGGAATGGGGGATTTTTCAGAAAGGTCTAAAAACTTTGGACATTTGGGGGATAAATAGGGGGCTTCTAGACAAAAATAATCTAAAATGTCCAGACCCCTCATCCTATCGTTTCCCAAGGGGAGGGCTTCCACCTACAATCTATGCCAATGCATTTTCATTAACTGCTTCGTGGACGACTCTCCCTATTTTGACCTTTTTATCCCTAATCAAAGTCACAAAGTTGCCCGGCTTTGCACTGACTGAAAAATATGGTTATTGATGCATTTAAATTAATATTAAGGCACAATTTTGCTAATAAGTGGGTTGTCTACCAACTGAATACACGTGGCCCATACATATAAACTTCTCGAGGAACTTTCCCGCAAGGCCACCGGAGGGTCCGACGGGACTAAAACCTCACAGGCACTTGCGTCGCGGTCCCCCGAGAGACAAACCGAAAGGGCAAAAGTCCTGGTCCTCCAAAAGTATTTTATAACCTTTTTAATGTAAATAAATAAGCCCATTGATTTCAATGGCAGACACCTAAAAACGAGGCCTGTTTTAGCCATGTACTCATCCACTTTTAAACCCTTTAAGAAGAAGCCACGCAAACTGCAGGGCCTGATTCGCGGGTCTGTGACGCTGGTCAGTGTAAAGGCTTCAACATATAAGATACCCGATTTTAGTCCAAACTGATCATTTTAAGAGCTGTTTCCTGACCTGTGTGTGTCTAAAACAGTGTTCTCACTGAGTCGTGTTGTTTTCTGACACCTAGAAATGAAAATATACGTTTTAAATATTGTAAAAGAGGGTTATTTCCACCAACATACTCCACGTGGTCCACTCATATAAACTGCACGTGGACAGACAATGCAAACACACTAGAAAATGAATGTATTTTCTAGTTAGAACAGACTAGAAAATGGATTGCATTTTAGCAATATATATATTAATTTCTAAGTGTCAGAAACAACATGATTCATTGAAAATACTCTTTTAGACACACATATGTTAGAAACAGCTCGTAAAATGAAGAGTTTGACCTAAATTCTGGTGTCTACTACATATACGTTTTGAATATTGTTAAAACGGGTTATTTCCACCAACCTACTACACGTGGTCCACTCATATAAATTGCACGTGGACAGGCAATGCAAACACACTTGAAAATGGATGCATTTTCTAGTTAGAACAGACTAGAAAATAGATTGCATTTTAACAATGTATATATTAATTTCTAAGTGTCAGAAACAACACGATTCATTGAGAATACTCTTTTAGACACACATATGTTAGAAACAGCTCGTAAAATGATGAGTTTGACCTAAATTCTGGTATCTACTACATTGAATATGATGTTGTCCACCTGCAGTTTATCGAATGGGCCAGGAGTAAATGCATGGTGGACATTGCACAAAATGTGTATTTTAAACGTGTAAATATCATTTTTTTGTTTTAAAAACCACGCAGCTCAATTGCCACGCCCCGTCAGACAGACATATGTCAGTCCCGAGTGGAAGAATGCAGGTTCTGGTAAAAGTAGTTGGGAAGCGGACAAAAAGTGGTTTGCTGGTCGGGGGCGTGGCCATGGAAGGGTCTGCGGGGTCGAAGGTCAAATCGACCACCATAGTTGGTCAGTGGACAAAAAGGGTTTCGTGGGCCCTGGCACCAATGGGCAGTAACCTGGCACCCGCCTCCCATGCAAACAAATGAGTCGAGGTACTCATATAATGTTGGAGGACAAGAGGGGAAGTCGATGTACATGGGATAAACCTGTGAAGGACGCATATGATGTTCGTGGACAGTGGGGTAGGGGCTCTTCGAGGGATGCCATGGCGCGAGAGCGCCCCTAGTGTTGTCCTCACACCCCCTATCCGGGGAAAGCAGATTAAACAAGGGTCTTACCACAGGGTATGCCGAAATCACACACTTCCCCTTTAGATAACTGGTACGTGTCAGGCTTTTTCACACTACGATCCATCACAACACTGTTTGTCAAATGGCAGTTTATTTGAATGGGCTTTTTTCCACGAACCCGGTATTTGTGCAGTTTCTCTTTTGAGGCTTTGAACCCTGTTTCAGCAAGTACATTGCAAACAATAACAGACGCTTTTTCACAGTCCTGCTCCGTCTCCCCCGACACGAGTATGTCATCTGCAAACTGAAGCACACACACTGATGTAGGGCAAATCAGTAATTTTGGCCAAGGTTTTGTGCACTGCTGCAGAAAAGACAGAGGGTGAGTCTACATAGCCCTGTCCAAGGCGTTTCCATGAATATTGCTGTTCTTTAAATGTAAAAGCTAACAAAGGCTGAGTATCTGGGTGTACAGGCACAGAGAAATAGGCTGCACACAAATCAATTACAGTGAATATGGCACTGAATTCATGACAGTCAAAACATCAGGCACAATTGGTGCAAGTGGTTTGATTAACTGATTTACTGCTCTTAAATCTTGAGTTAATCTCCAAGTTTTCCCATCAGCTTTCACAACAGGATTAATTGGTGTGTTGTATGGTGAGTGTGTTTGTTCGAGGACACCCTGCTTGACAAAATTCTCAATCAAAGGCGTGATACCTAGTTCCTTATCTTTAGACAAAGGGTATTGCTTAATGTAGACAGGCTTGTTAGTTTTAAGTTTAGCCCTGTAAGGTTCCATGTCAATGAAACCAGTGTCATCCTTGAACTGAGACCATAATGAAGGGTTAATCATGGATTCCACCCGTGTAGGCATGCTGCCACCGGAGGCAGGTGCTTGTGAACCGCTTGGCTGTCCACCTGTTGGCAAAGGATCAACGGATGCCTGTAGACTAGACAGAAAAGAAAAAACAACCTTGTGATCAGTAAACTTAATATCCTTTCCTAATTTATGCATCATATCTCGATCTAAAAGATTTAATGGCGCACCAGGAATAATTGTGAACTTGTGATAAAATGGTTTGAGACCATCTGCGTTAACCTGTAATGGAGGTGTGACCCACAGGCAATGTCAGTTCCAGAAATTCCCACAGAGTGAATTATTTGATTAGTTATAGGACCCCCATAACTGTTAGAAGTCATGGATGCTGCATCTGCTCCCGTATCGAGCAGGAATGTTTGAGGCTGCCCATTTATCTTAAGGGAATAATAAGGCAAGTCCTCCCCATTATTCGAAAATGTTAGAGTCATCATACATGAATCAGAACTGACATCACTCTGTGGGCACCCCTATGCTTGGTGTGAGTGCCACTGGGTTGGATATGAGTCACCAGTGTTCTCATGTCTGCGCTGCTCACTGCGCTGCTCACTGCGCTGTGGCTCTCTCTGCTGTGTGTGTGTGTCACTAGAAGTCCGCTGAGGTGACACAGACTTGAGCAGCTGTCTGCACTCTCGTTTGTAATGGCCTCTTCTTCCGCAATTAAAGCATATTATTTCTGACTTCCCCTTTTGGCTAGAGTACGGCTGGTGAGGATTTGCAGAATTCTGTTCGTTGCTCCTTTTTTCTTGAAAGCCTGAAAAAATAGAATTCTAAGATTTTACAGAGTATTAACAAATAGAGGCTTTATGTCATTGGTTAAGGACAATTTGGAATCCTCAACCCATGCTTTCTTAAAATGCACGAAGAATTAAGCAGCGGATTTTTTCGCTGCCTGCTTGGTGCTTGCTGCGTAAGATAAGTCTTGTTGGCTGCCTAAACGTTCATTAAGAAAAACTCTAAGCTGTTTAAAGAATGCTTCAATATTTGCAGTAGTTTCCCAAAATAACTCGTGTTGGTTTGCAGCCGTACCGGTGCCTGTGATTCTATCATTATCTATTGACAATGTGGGACATTTTTCTATCGACATTTCTTCAGTCACATCTTTACGTCTAACATTTATCGTGTTTCCAGCTCGGACCCAAACCATTGAATTTTGAGGTTTTGTAGCTGCGTCAGAGTTATCAGCAATCAATTGTTTCTGTGTTTTATCAGGCGGTTTAATATCGACGGTTTGTTGCTTTGTAGTGTTAAGTTTTGCGGAAACTGTAGTGTTCATTACTGTTGGCAGGGGTGCAGAGGGCTAAATTCTGGCTTTGGCAAGGGACAGAGTATACGGGCGGCTTTTCCACCGGCCACCGATTTTGGTTTGTAACATACGCAACAATTTTGGGTTTTTCGGGACCCTCGTCCCAAACCTTTTTCGTGTCTTTCCATACGGCATAGGCTTTATTCATGAATGCATAATCCCACATTGGGTCTCCCCAACCTTCTTTTACCATGCCCTTTGACAAAGCCATATTCTCAGCGGAAAATGAACCGTCCCTCGGATAGGGAATATCAATTTGGGGTTTCATTCCCTCTGACCAGCCTGCGAGATTGCTAACATACGGATCAGTATAAAATCCTTGATTATTTCTGTACATAAATGCGACTGGCGTTTCGCCCGGCAGTGGCCTTGCAACAGAACTCCCCATCTTACACAGACAAAAATGGCAGTGATATCAGTAATATATTTCCCCAATTTGATACAACCTTTGAAAAAATTAATCTTTTTCAGAATAAACATCAAACAGATTTTTTCTGAGTAACAAAGCCTTTTCCCTCTGAGCAGCTAACACCACGATCCCCAGTTACAGTGTGATCAGTACTGCATTACCATTCATATTCGTGCGTTAATAATTATTTAAAATTACTGTTGTCAGCCGCGCTGTCACAACAATGAGAAAGCGAATTCCCACTAACATGAAGTGAAAAAACCCTATTTCGTCTGTACGAAATATTAAGTCACAAGAATCCTACAGGGTAAGCGTTTCATTTCTCTAAGTCAGAAAAAAACTGTATAGAAAAAAAAACACACTCCTTTAATGTAGGTCTGTGTCCGATCGTCAGGTGCGCTTGCCTCAGGTATATGCTTTGTGTCTCTTGGTTCTAAGAGAGATGATGTCTTTCCCCCTTTCACAGACGAGCCCCCAAATTGTACGATTATTTCTTACTTGTCCCCTAAGTCTAAGTTTGATTATTCTAAGTTGAAGAGTCTAGTCGATTGAACTTTCAGAGTTTCAGGATCCTGGAGACCAAGAATGAGCAGACACAGAGATGTGCAGTTCAATAAGAGTCCAAAGTTTATTGAATATAGTTCCAATATTTATATCAAGAAAAGTGGAAGTAACTATGTCATTGAAACTATTAATATTATTCACGTGGGTTATATCCTTGTTCTTAGACCTTCTTATAAGTACATATAAGGCAGCACAATGTTCTGAATATTCTGTTAACAAAGTACATATAAGGCAGCATGAGTCTGCATATTCTGTTAACTAGGTCAGCACTTGACCTTTAGTAACATTAGACATAATGCATGCACAATCATCATTGAAATACATTTCTCATAATATGATTTGTGAGCAATAATCATTGCAATACATTTCACACAATATGTATGGGACACAGGCAAAACCCAAATTCTCACAGTGAACTTGACAAAATGTTTTTTAACTGAAACTTGACACACAAGACAGTGTTTTTTGAGGACTTCTTGACATCCATCATCACTTCAGTATTGCAACACTGTGCAGCTAAGGAGGATGTGATGAGCAAGTTCACTTCTTGGGCGTTTCGTGATAATGTATAAGAACAAAACCCTTCTTTCAAGTACAAAAAATGTGCAATAAGAAGAGCCAAGGCACTACTGGGATTTGAACCCAGGATCTCCTGTTTACGAGATAGGTACTTTGGCAAGCTAAGCCACAGCGCCTTCGCCCATGTCTTTAGGTCATGATACTGAGAAGTAACAAAGGGGCGAAAACTCATGGTAAAATGGAGGAATGAATGAAGAGGGATTGTTTAAGGCTAATTTAATGTGTGAACCCTTTTCATGTAGCAACATATCCTACCCTAGTCAAGATGATTTTGAAGATTTTCCTGTAAACCCAAATTAACACCGACTCCGGTGGTACTCGAACCCACAACCTTTGAATGCCCACATTACCTAATCTAGAAGTCCAATGCGCTATCCATTGCGCCACAGAGACATGAAGGTTAATCTTGTCCCTGTTCATTAGGGATGCGGAGCATGCCAAAACTATTAACTGGATCAAGAAAAAATCAGTCTACAAAGACAAGGGAGTAGAAAACATAGAGCCCACACACTAGGCACCGCTGGGATTCGAACCCAGGATCTCCTGTTTCATAGACAGGCACTTTGACCACCTAAGCCACGGCGCAAGCACCCGAACTCATTGTAGCACACGTAACTGAAAAAAAGAAAGGGGCCAAAACAATGATGACAAAGTGTCAAGTTGATGCAGAAGGCAGTCGACAGGTTGAAGCCCTATCTCAAGCAACAAAATGGCGCGGAGTATTTTCCTCAAAGTTTAGAGAATATCTCTATCCCTGCACGTTACAACGTTCTTCCCACGGCACGTTGCACACACATCCAACTTTTGCGAGAATTAATACCCATCCAGCATGTCTAAAAGATTTTGAAACCGTGCATTTTAAACTGTGTAATGAGTAAAACTAGATGTCGAGAGGGAACAGCTAGGTTTCCCTAGTCTCAAGATCACAAAGGATTCACACAAAGCTCGCAGGCACCGCTGGGATTTGAACCCGGGATCTCCTGTTTACAAGACAGGCGCTTTGACCAGCTAAGCCACGGCGCCATTGTCGAAAGAGATTTTGGGATAATTGTGACTGACAAGTAACAAAGGTGAAAACAAACAATTAAGAAGAGATGGAAATCGTGGAAGAGGTCACCTATGACGTGGAGGGGTATGGGAACCGAGGGCCGCACTGGGGCAGAGTCAGCCATGAATTGAACAGTTTATTTCAAAACTGTCACGGTCTTCGTTTTTGATACAGCAATAACAGTTTGTGAACTTGACAAAATGTTTTTTAACTGAAACTTGCCACACAAGACAGTGTTTTGTGAGGACTTCTTGACATCCATCATCACTTCAGTATGGCAACACTGTGCACGTAAGCAACACTGCAACACTGTGCACGTTCACTTCTTGGGTGTTTCTTGAACATTTATAAGAACAAAACCCTTCTTTCAAGTACGAAAAGATTTACAATAATAAAGAGCCAAGGCACTAGGCACCGCTGGGATTTGAACCCAGGATATACTATTTACAAGACAGGTGCTTTGGCCAGCTAAGCCACGGCGCCTAAGCCCTTCTCTGCAGGTGAAAAGTAACAAAGGGGCAAAAACTCTCAGTAAAATGGAGGAAAAAATGCAGAGGGATTGTCTAAGGCTAATTTAATGTGTGTACCCTTTTCATGTAACAACATATCCTTCCAATGCAGAGCATGCCATAACTATTCCCAGTATTAATGAAAAAATCAGTCTACAAAGATAAGCGAGTAGTAAAAAAAGACCCCACACACTAGGCACCGCTGGGATTCAAACCTAGGATCTTCTGTTTACTAGACAGGCACTTTGACCAGCTAAGCCACTGCGCCAACACCCGAACCGATCGCAGCACGTGTATCTGAAAAAACGAAAGGGCAAAAGTGTCAAGTTGATTCAGAAGGCAGTTGACAGGTTGAAGCCCTATTTTGAGGAAGGGCTTCAGCCTGCCATCTTAACCAATGTTTTTATTGTATCAAGTTATAGGTACGATAGGGTACGGCGTCCTTCTTCCTCAGCCAATCTCGTCCCCAGAGTGCTGGTCCTTCTGTCTGCACTATGTACAGATCTAGCTCCACCTGTTGGTGGTTGTATTTTACCGTCACAGGCATCACTCCGAGGGGAACTATGAGCTCTCGTGTATATGTTTTTAGTTTGACAGGTGATGGGTGTAATTTGACTCTCTTGAAATGTCATTCAAACTCACCCTGCGACATCACTGATACAGCTGAGCCTGTGTCTTACTCCAATCTGACAGTTTTCCCATTAACTTGTGGAGTTAGCCAAATTGCCTCTGTCGATTTATTTTTCAGGTTGTAAATATCCAAATTTGCTAATCCTGTATCGCTTTCATCATCCGACTGTGTAGCAACAACATGCAACTCTTTGTAGGTCTTCCTTGAAGCCTTGTACTGTCTGTCTCTTTCATTAACTGAGATATCCGAACGACATGCTCTTTGTATGTGTCCCACTTTGTTGCATTTCCTGCATGTTTCCGTTTTAAATCTGCAATGATTTGCTTTATGTCCCTCTCCTCCACATCGGTAACACAATTCGGTATTTAGCGTTGTCCTTTTTGATTTGTACACAGTAGCTACCTTATTCACTGACATCTTCACTCCTGATCGCAGCTCCACTGCGTCTCTTGCGGCTGTTTCCATAGCGACCGCAATTTCAACGGCCCGCTTGAAGGTGAGATCCGCCTCCGTGAGCAATCTTTTCTGGGTGCTCTCGTTTACAATGCCACAAACCAAGCGGTCTCTTAGCGCATCATTCAGTCCATCTCCGAACTGACAGTGTTCTGACAACTTTTTCAGTTCAGCCAAGTAACTTGCAATGTACTCTCCCTCGTTCTGGTTCCGCTTATGGAATCTGAAGCGTTCCGCTATGAGTAGAGGCTTCGGAGCTAAATGTTCCTGCATTACCTGCACAATGCCATCAAAACTGAGTTCCGCCGGCTTCACGGGGGCAGCAAGACTTCTCAGCAACGCATAAGCTTTTCCTCCGATTGAACTCAATAATACTGACACACGTTTATCGACGGCTATATCATTAGCTGCGAAATACTGCTCGATCCGTTCACAGAACAATGTCCAATCATCCGTGGCACTGTCAAATGACTCAATTATTCCAATGTATCCAGCCATCGTGTCGACAACGTATCCGTAAATCCTTAAATCCTCGTCGCCAATTGTTGTGTTTGTACTTTTTAACACAATAAAGATCAGACACCAACGAACTGTCTTACTTTTTACTTGACAAACTGCAATGCCAACCACGAGGGGTTGGCCACCCAAAACCGTACCAAGATTTACTCTCTTAGAATGAACATACATAACAAACCCGGAGTTTCCCAACACTCCGTACACCACATTAGACATAGTTGCTCCTCTGCGTTTAAAAAAGATTAAAAATGGCAGCCTAACACCGTGGTATAATGAATACACTCATGCTCTATAAAGAAAGCGTCCCGGAAAATGGAGCGCAATTTTAAGAAAACTAATTTAGAGGTATTTCGCAGAGCATGGAAGGATAGTACTCGGAAATACAGGAATGCCTTAAAAACGTCTAGATCCGCCTACTTTTCATCACTAATAGAAGAAAACCATCACAACCCTAGGTTTTTATTTAACACAGCGGCTAAATTAACAAAAAATAAGTTGTCAACGGCTTCAGATTTCTTATTATCAGCATAACAGGGATGAATTTATGAACTATTTCACTAGTAAAATCCAAGATATTAAAGAAAAAATTACAACAATGCAACCAGAAGTGAAACCCGCTGATGTTGGTCATCTAGTGTCCTGCGTGTTCAAAAATTGGACTTACTGGACTTCGGATGAACAAAAGTTGAAGTTTATTGATTTGAGGCTCAGCGCTGGGCTGTCTCACACACTCACTCTACGCACAGAGTACTACCAGAGATCAGCCCCGCCTAAACAGTGTACAACATATTTATATTTGTATTTGTGGGTGTATCTTCCAGCTTGCTCCGGACCGTGGCCAACCCCTGAGCGCCTCCACATTTGCTGCTTTCTTTGTGTCCAATGGAGTGATGTCTCATCTGATATTTTCGTAGACTACGCCCTTCTTCTTTTACTATCTGAAAAACAACACACTTCCCCAACTTCATCACATCTGTTAACCCCTGACCTGAGGCCCCAATGGCTATGGAATGTTGGGCAACCATAGCCACTCACACACACACTCTATTCTTCTCGTTTTCTGCAACATATCATGAGACATAACATAAGACATAGCATACACATCCCCCACACAGTCTTCACATATGGTTTGTTTCTTAAAACCCTCGCTATATGGGTATGTGCGTTGTATATGCAGGATGCTCTCCTGCATGGAATGCAACACACACACATACTCCCAACCCCCACATCCTGTTGAGAACATCATCTTGCACCCTAATATTCAAGCTTAGTTTTCACCCTTTTAAACATACACACATTATTCATACTGATATTCACTTTATGCACACAGTTTTACTTATTGATTATACGTGATCCATAGAAAGAAAATAAAATGTAGTAAAAACGTAGATTGTAATTAAATGAACATTGTAATACAAAACAGAACTTTAAAACCCTTCAGTTACCTCAAAAGTTATTATGTAATCAGTTTCTGCAAAAGTTTTGAGTACTATGAACTTATTGGGGTTTACAGTGTACTCAGAAACAAATGTGTAGTATAAGGCAATGGAAGTCTGAGTGGCTTTGGATAAAAGCATCAGCCGAATGCATAAATGTGAATGTAAATGTGTCAGAAATCTCCAGCCCCTAACCATAACCGTGAGCTTCAGTTTATCAGGTATAAACCGTGTCGTCCGATTTGCAGAAAATGATGAGAAATGCAAGACAATTCTGTTTTTTACATATATATTTAGCATCATTAATCAGATTAAAAGCATTTAAATTAACAATGTCATACTTGATCTAATATTTTGAGATATAATCAGTTCTGAAATGGATCACAAGGAAAGGCAACTTTAGTACGTACGTCTGCTATTAACACTGTTTACCTTGTTTTAACTGTTGCCTAGACTGTTGCCTGTCGTTAGTTAAGATTATTTGTGTTTGTTTATTTTATTTACTCTGAGTGCTAAGGTGTTAGCGTTTTTCTTCCATTGTGTACTATCTTACTGAAGTCATCGTTAGCCACTCACTGCGCCTTGACATTACAGTTTTGCACTTAAAAGCATGGAGCTATATCTCCATGGTTGTTGGTATCGTCCTTGTTTAGTAACCCTGCACATGTCACTTCCTGTTGTAGTCATGTTCTAGTCCTGTTTGTAGTCTTTCTGTTGCCCGGCCTTATGTCCATCCGTGTCCAGTATACCCTACCCGTTTTTTTGGACTTGAAACCTGTTTAGGGAATAAAAGTGAAGTAATGTTGGGGCTGAATCTCAGTGGGCAGACATATTTCGGGTGGGGCTCTTTGCAGAACTACAAACATGCAAAACTATACATTTGCAATACGTGCATACAGACTCATTGAAATTGTAACAAATCCGATAGTTGTCAAGGTTATGATTTGGCCGCACTCTGTTGTCATAGGCTGGGCTTGAGTTGGCGATGAAGTCAACTTGGAAGGCTTTGGCCGTTTGTCTGATTTAGGAGAGAAAGATTTAGCAGCGCGTTTCCTTCCGCCTTGCTTAGTTTGAAAAGGTGGAGTCATGGAGATTACCGGAACGTCCATGGCTAGGACAGCAGGATTACCCAGAGCGATAGAAGCCAATAGCATGAGATCCTCACTCTCCAAGTCTGTATCCACTGGAATGCCTTGCACGAAAGAGAGAGGCATGTCGCAGACTTTACTATTGGTTTGAATGTGTAGTCGAAGCTCATACATGCTGCTAGAGATGACCCAAAAGCAGATGCAAACTCCCCGTCTGCCAATCGAAACCCGGTCTTCCCCGTAACAGGCAGAGACACTGTCCACTATACTAACGAGGACTGGCGTGCAGGTGGTGTCTGTTTTGCCGAACTGCAGGTGGCTACGTTGTGCCCGACTGTAACATTTCCACATTTGAAAATAAATGCTTGAGGTTCTTTGGGGTCACATTAAAATAATTCAAACAAAAGTTAGTAGCAAACTGATCCAATTGATTGCTGTTCGGGATTTTGGATGTGTGCAGGAGCAAGGCTGAAAGCTGGGCTCTTAAGAATGTGTGGAGACTCTCCTAATCCTCCTCTGGTTCACAATGGCTTTCTTCTTCACATAATCACACTTTAACCTGTTGTTGAAATAAATTCAATAGAAGAACAAGGAGTCCTTACCGTATCCTTGTACTGCTTCAGCTGGAATTGTCCGAGATTTGTTATTTATTTCCCAGGCAGATCCAGATCCCAGCTCCAGTGGTCGGCAGACTGTTAGCTTCAGGGACAGCTCTTTCTGAGTTGGCAATTACACCGGTTTGTTGATGGACGAGAACTTCACCTCTTTAGCCCCTCCCGGATGAAATGTTTAGGGATGAGCCCGCACCAAAGATTACCCCCTTAAACATTGCGGTGCGACATAGTAGCTCGGGTTTCTCTTGATCTACGCATTAAAACGTACGCCTTTATCGAAAGAATTCTGTGAAGTGAAACCACTGTGAGTTCAACGTACATTTGGACAGCTCCGCTCACAGCAGGCCTTGGTGAGCGTGTTAGGAATCCGAGAGTTTAAGAATCCGCCTTTGTCGGATTGCCTCTGCACATCGCTCTCTAATGGCTGTTTTGGGGCTCTTGGCTTTCCTCTTCTTGTTGAGGGTTCATTGTCAACACGTGCTCAGATAGCTGGAGAGTTTTGTGCTTTGCTCTTCAAATATGTGGTTCTACTAGGTTTCCTGTGTGCTGGACAACAGTTGAAGTGCATCTCCCCTCCAAATCGGCTACTATATGTTGCGGTCTCCTATATGGTCTAGCGGTTAAGAGTCCTGGTTTTCACCAAGGCAGCAGGGGTTCAACTCCCGGTGTGGGAAAACGGCGGGATTCTTGGCTACTTTTTTCTTTTGGAAATACCCCCATTATTTCACAGCGAGGCAGTCGTGTAGGAGGTCAAACAAATTCCCACTGATCTCGTTTATGAGCCTTTCTGGGCTCCTCCTACTTTTGAGCCCCTTTGCAATATCCAAATTCAAGTGAGCACAAAGTATTTACCTTCTAATTTATCATGCTTCCTGAAGCCTCAGGCAACAAATGCTGGATACACAGTGTTGAGTCCCGGTTGCCGAGAATTCAAAAGTACGGAAGGTACAGCGGGGATCTTTTTCACGACACTTCTTAGCACTGTCTACACATTTTGAACCTCACCTCTACATAGAAAAAATCCTATACGTTCAACAGTGTTAAAGCAGACAATCAAGTAGGTGCAAAAAGCTCCTTCTGATTCTGCTGAAAGGTCACGGCGACCGATTCGCTTGCAGCAGTCACTCAAGCCAGAGTGTACGACAGCAGCCACAAGACATTGTTAACAAAACATCAATGCACAAGGAACCAGTGACCCCGACGTGATTTAGAAAACGCAACCTTCTGATCTCGAGTCAAGCGCTCTACCGTTGCGCCACAAGGCCACTCGTTGGCTGACACAAACACGTTGCTACTAGCTTTTTCGAAAAGCCTCTTGACGCTACATCCATCGAGATGGCTGAACAAACTCGGATCAGATGTGTTGTAGATGGCAACGTAAACTTTAATGCTTACCTGGGTGGGCTCGAACCACCAACCTTTTGGTTAACAGCCGAACAGGCTAACAAATTGCAGACTAGAAACAGCAGAGCTGAGGAGAGAGTCTTTCGTTTTTGTCCAGAACGCTGCACAAAGATACCGTCCCTAGGTGTGGAGGCAGAGGCCCTGGCAATAGTACCAAGAATGGAAAGCCCCTACATGCCCAACGTAGGGCTCGAACCTACGACTTTGAGATTAAGAGTCTCATGCTCTACCGACTGAGCTAGAGGGGCGTAACTCGGCCGAGATTCAGGATGGGACTATGCAAGACTGGCTAAAAGTGGCGGTTAATTGACTCACTGTAAAGAAATGAACAGAACGCAGTTAAAGGATTCTATTGAATTGGTAATTCATTCAGGAAAGTACTGAAGCAACACGGTGCTGATTACATTTGGATATTGTGTGGGCCAGTGTCAGGGCACCTGCATTGGTAGTATAGTGGTGAGCATAGTAGTTGACCCCGGCCATGGCATCGCATTTCGCTAAACCCCTTGTGGTTTGAGACCGAGCATAAACAACGTGTGTCTTTGAGGCAGGGCCAGTTGAATGCCGTTAATGCAAGCACTCCTTCTTGCACTTTTGGGGTCACCCATAATGATACTGATCAGTTATATAGGCTGACCTGATTTCTGTGTTGCTGTGGTTTTAATGTTCACATCACCTATGAAAGGCCCCGGATCGTAACTGGACAAAATCAGACCGAAATCGAACAAGAAACTTGTGTTACTTTTGACCAAAATCGAGCCAAAAATCATTACCTAAACATAGGAACAATGCTTGCGTGGTCTGTATTAAACCAGCGCGAAGTACTCGACGTACGCAGAAGCTGTCTACGTTTCTGTAGTGTAGGAGTGATCACGTTCGCTTTACACGCGAAAGGTCCTCGGTTCGAAACCGAGCAGAAACATCGCCGGCTTTAAGCCATAGAGTGGAATATAATCACAAGCTAAACAAATCTTTTAGCGTTCAATGCCCGGTTTCGTAGACAAGCCTTAAGACTAGTCCCAGACTAAGATGAATGTTTGAGATGTCTTTACTGAAAAAACTTGCCCTGAAACACCTTAAAATTTGCAACTGGCAAGTTTTTGCCAATTTCAGAGTTTCTGAAGAGTATAGGTAAGGGTTATGTGTATGGCTTTATTATCCCAAGGAGTTTTCATCCCTTTAACCTGTTTCATAAAAAAGTTAACCCTACAGTCATTTAAACTAAGTCCTGCTCCTTATGCGATGCACCAATTGTGCTTTCACACCTCATATGAAATTGATGAATCAGATTTAATGAAAAGTTTTGTATTTTTGTGGTTGTTGTTACTTTAATTTTCATAAAACATTGCAAACTGAAAAGTCAGGCTCTGCTGTCACTGAAATGAAAACGGTCAGACCAGAGTTGCGCAACTGTGTCCAACGGACGCTGCCAAAGAGTCTTAGCGCACAGCGATTTCCTATGTTTTCTCATATTGTATCTCATCACAAGCAAGAATATTCATTCTTAGAACTCCCCGCAGCCTGTTTATACGTGTAGTTTCCTTTCGACACAAACTTTTGGCAGAAACCAAATGATAAGCTTCCCTTTTATATCAACAAAAGGCCTAGTCTCTTTTTCAGTTTTGACCATTGCTGTCTAATGCACCGTGCCGTGTCACGCCTCGTTGGCGCAGTTTGGCAGCGCGTCAGTCTCGTAATCTGAAGGTCGTGAGTTCGAGCCTCACACGTGGCAGCGTTATGGGAAATTCTTTTGAAGTGGTCTCAGATCCACCAGGAATCCATTTACTTGCAGGTAACTTGTTTAGGTACCTTTGGACAGACTGCCTCATTTGAGGAAACACATCTTGGCGGCACACGCGGCACCCGCGGAGGAACGTTCACGAGCGTGTGCTCCCTGGTGGTCTAGTGGCTAGGATTCGGCGCTCTCACCGCCGCGGCCCGGGTCCGATTCCCGGTCAGGGAAAGCTGTTTTGGACGCACCGCCGTCTGAGGTATTTTTCGTGGGACATATTGAACAATGGCCTTTGACGGTCTCCAAGGCTTAAAAAGACGCTTCCATGGAGCCGATTTTTCTGGAGGTATTTTTTGCGGACGTCTGCAGAAGCCATCGTGGGACAAAAAGGAGCAGAGGGGCAACGAGCCAGCCAGGAGTCGAACCTGGAATCTTCTGATCCGTAGTCAGACACGTTATCCATTGCGCCACTGGCCCTGGCCCTCTCTAACAGCAGACAGGAAGGATGTAAATCGACAGCAGGCAAAGGGGCAGACAGATCTCATGCTCAATCTAACACACCTGTGCCTGGTAATCGAGCCCTTCAGAGGATTACTAGCAATCTCAAAGCAGCTGTGCTTGGAGCTAGCCGTAAATTCGGACTCCAGGAACTGCGTTTGGTACCGTCACGCTGTCTGAGAGAAATCAGCGCACCGATGTTTCCATGTAATGTCAGAAGTGGGATTCAAACCCACGCCTCTAGAGGAGACTGCGACCTGAACGCAGCGCCTTAGACCGCTCGGCCATCATGTGGGGGCAACATGCTTCTCAGCAACCGTACAGCTACGACTTTCGGAATGACCCTTGATTGCAGCCATTCAATGGCACAAAAGCCATTTCGAAATAACGGCCGGTCAGGAGTGCAATCCCGGGGGGATAGAGGAGACCTGTCCCCCGTCACTTTTCGACACTTCACTCTTCGATTTGATGCTTATTTATAAACCACAAGGTCTTGTTTCTACGTTTAGCAAGAATTATATATATTGAACAAATTGCATTAATGATCAGCATGTTAAGAGCATTTCCTAACGAACCCTGTTTTAATTGAGAAGATAATTTAGAACCTGTTCTGGTATAAATGGCATGGAATGGTAGCTTTTTAGTTTTTTTAGTAGCTTTGTCAGTAATTTGCTCGCGATGAATCCATTTTAATTGTTACACTTTGTTTGTATGTTAAGTAGATTTCACTTCAAATAAGAATATTGACCGCTTTAATTGAACAGCCCTGATTTACGGTAAGGGCTATGTGTATGGCTTCATTATCCCAAGGAGTTTCCGTCCCTTTACCTGTTTCATAAAAAGTTAACCCTACAGTCATTTGTACTGTTCCTTATAGGATGCACTAATTGTGCTTTCACACCTCATAAGAAATTGATGAATCAGATTTGATGAAAAGTTGTGTATTTTTGTGGTTGTTGTTACTTTTATTTTCATAAAACATCGCAAACTGAAAAGTCAGGCTTAGCTGTCACTGAAATGAAAACGGTCAGACCAGAGTTGCGCCACGGCGTTCGATGGACGCTGCCAAAGAGTTTTAGCGCACAGCGTTTTCCTATGTTTTCTCATATTGTATCACATCATGGTCAAAAGCAAGAATATCCATTCTTAGAACTCCCTGCAGCCTGTTTATATGTGTAGTTCCCTTTCAACACAAACGTTTGGCAGAAACCAAATGGATAGCTTCCCTGTTATATCAACAAAAGGCCTAGTCTCTTTTTCACTTTTGACCATTGCTGTCTAATGAACCGTATCGTATCACGCCTCGTTGGCGCAGTTTGGCATCGCGTCAGTCTTATAATCTGAAGGTTGTGAGTTCGAGCCTCACACGTGGCAGTGTTGAGGGAAATTCTTTTGAACTGGTTTCAGATCCACCAGGAATCCATTTACTTGCAGGAAACTTGTTCATGTACCTTTGGACGTACTGCCTCATTTGAGGAAACACATCTTGGCGGCACACGCGGCTCCCGCAGAGGAACGTTCACGAGCGTGTGCTCTCTGGTGGTCTAGTGGCTAGGATTCGACGCTCTCACGGTCAGGGAAAGCTGTTTTGGACACACCGCCGTCTGAGGTTTTTTTCATGGGACATATTGAACAATGGCCTTTGACGGTCTCAAATAAAAAAAAAGATGCTTCCATCAAGCCGATTTTTCTGGAGGTATTTTTTGCGTACGTCATCGGAAGCCCTCGTGGGACGAAAAGGAGCGGAGGGGCAACGAGCCAGCCAGGAATCGAACCTGAAATCTTCTGATCAGTAGTCTATACCGTTATCCATTGTGACACTGGCCCTCCCCGACGGCATTCAGGAAGAATGCGAAACGACAGCAGGCAAAGGGGCAGAAAAAACTTACGCTCGATCGAACACACCTGTGCCTGGTAATCAAGCCCTTCAGAGGATTACTAGCAACCTCAAAGCAGCTGTGGTTGGAGCTAGCCGTAAATTCGGACTCCAGGAACTGCGTTTGGCACCCTCAAGCTGTCTGACAGAAATCAGCGCACCGATGTTTCCATGTAAAGCTGAGCCTGGAGTCTCCAGCGTGTGCAAAGTAATGTTAGAAGTGGGATTCGAACCCACGCCTCCAGATGAGACTGCGACCTGAACGCAGCGCCTTAGACAGCTCGGGCATCCTGACTGTTGGGGCAACGGGCTTCTCAGCAACCGTACAGCTACGACTTTCGGAATGACCCTTGATTGCAGCCATTCAATGGCACAAAAGCCATTTCGAAATAACGGCCGGTCAGGAGTGCAATCCCGGGGGGACAGAGGAGACCTGTCCCCCGTCACTTTTCGACACTTCACTTCACTCTTCCATTTGATGCTTATTTTTAAACCACGAGGTCTTGTTTCTACTTTAGCAAGAATTATATATATTCACCAATTCCATTAATGATCAGCATGTTAAGAGCATTTCCTAACGAACCCTGTTTTAATTGGGAAGATAATTTAGAATCAGTTCTGGTATAAATGGCATGGAATGGAGGCATTGGTATAAGCTTTGTCAGTACTTTGCTCATGATGAATCCATTTCAATTGTTACACTTTACTTGTATGTTCAGTAGTTTTTACTTCAAAATAAGAAAATAGACGGCTTTAATTGAACAGCGCTGATTTACGGTAAGGGCTATGTGTATGGCTTTATTATCCCAAGGAGTTTCCATCCCTTTAACCTGTTTCATAAAAAAGTTAACCCTACAGTCATTTAAACTAAGTCCTGCTCCTCATGCGATGCACCAATTGTGCTTTCACACCTCATATGAAATTGATGAATCAGATTTAATGAAAAGTTGTGTATTTTTGTGGTTGTTGATACTTTTATTTTCATAAAACATTGCAAACTGAAAAGTCAGGCTATTCTGTCACTGAAATGAAACGGTCAGACCAGAGTTGCGCCACGGTGTCCGACGGACGCTGCCAAAGTGTCTTAGCGCACAGCGATTTCCTATGTTTTCTCATATTGTATCACATCATGGTCACAAGCAAGAATATCCATTCTTAGAACTCCCCGCAGCCTATTTATATGTGTAGTTCCCTTTCAACACAAACGTTTGGCAGAAACTAAATGGATAGCTTCCCTGTTATATCAACAAAAGGCCTAGTCTCTTTTTCACTTTTGACCGTTGACCTGTCTAATGAACGGTGCAATGTCACGCCTCGTTGGCGCAGTTTGGCAGCGCATCAGTCTCATAATCTGAAGGTCGTGAGTTCGAGCCACACACGGGGCAGCGTTGTGGGAAATGGTTTCAGATCCACCAGGAACCCATTTACTTGCAGGTAGCTTGTTCATGTACCTTTGGACAGACTGCCTCATTTGAGGAAACACATCTTGGCGGCTCCCGCGGAGGAACGTTCACGAGCGTGTGTTCCCTGGTGGTCTAGTGGCTAGGATTCGGCGCTCTCACCACCGCAGCCCGTGTCCGATTCCCAATCATGAAAGCTGTTTTGGACGCACCGCCGTCTGAGTTTTTTTCGTGTGACATATTGAACAATGGAACGCCGGTCTTCCGCGTGACAGGGGGAGATACTGTCCACTATACTAACGAGGAACACTGGTTTGTTGCACTTCTGTTCACTCTAGATTGGGAAATCCAGCAAGCCAGATTCAATGTAAATGCGTTGGTGGTATAGTGGTGAGCATAGCTGCCTCCAAGAGTTTCCCGGGTTCGATTCCCGGCCAATGCATTCTTCTGAAGAGAGAGGGCTGTTAAATGGTTCTCGCTGTTAACATTCTTTAACGGTTGGAATGTGTAGTCATCGCCGGTGAAACTGCAACTGTTTGAATCAAGGCTTTTCGGCTATTTTGAAGGGTGTCTTTGTTGTTTTTT